>WOFM01000294.1:424773-854566 GCA_011428145.1 Ericerus pela | reverse complement strand
AATAATATAGTCGAAATCGCTCTAATGACCATGGTACCAATAATAGTAATAATAATAGGAGCTCTGCACAGATGTGCAATGACAATTTTAATAATAATGATGATTGCTCAGAAGTGGGTTACAGTTTCACAGTTAATAATAATAGTAATAATAAAATTTATGATTCCTGTAATGCGAAGGAAGATACGAATTTGATGCCTCGAACCACATTCGTAGTAGACAGTGGATGCACAATTCACATAATTAACGATATAAGCTTGTTCAGTGACTACATAGACTTGATTAAACCATATAGTATCTGTGTTGCGAAGAAGGGAGTTTCGCTTTCCGTCATGTCTGTAGGTACAGTGAAATTGAAATTGGTGAATGGAATAATAATTGAATTGAAAAACGCTAGGTATGCTCGGGAGCTGCTGCAGAATCTACTTTCGGTAAAACGAATGAGCAAGTCTGGTTTTGATACCCTGTTTAGAGGGGAATCTGTCGATGTCATCCAACGTCTTAGTGGAAAAATAGTGACCACTGGTGTTAGCGTGAACTCAGATCTTTACACGATTGATTTTTTTTAAATGTCAAGTCAAACGTGTAATCTGACGTTGGAGGATGAGTCGAGCCCACTGACCGTGTGGCATAGACGACTTGCTCATCTGAATGTGAACGATGTTAAGTTGTTGTCAAACAGAGGTTTAATACCAAACGTTGACTCCAACCACAGATTATTATGCGAGACCTGTGTGATGGGGAAACAGAGCCCGAAACCGTTCCTGAGGCATGAACAAAAAACTAGTAAGCCTCTGGAATTGGTACATACCGATCTCTGTGGTCCTATAAATCCTCCTGCATATAAAGGAGCAAAATATTTTATGACATTCATAGATGATTATTCCAACTTTTGTTGTGTATACCTGTTGACGAGTAAGACGGAAGCTTTTTCAAAATTTAAAGAATATCACGAGATGGTCTCGAATAAGTTTGGTTATAATGTAAAGAGACTCCGATGTGATCGCGGCACAGAATACTTAAACACAACCTTCCAGTCATATTGTACTGAGAAAGGAATTGTTGTCGAACCTACAGTTGGTGGCTGTCCTCAGCAAAATGGAAAAGCTGAAAGGATGAACAGGACGCTGTGTGAGAGGGCAAGGAAACTGTTATTTGAGAGTGGTCTTGGTAAGATATTTTGGTCGGAAGCCATATTGTGCTCTGCCTATATCGTGAACAGATGCCCCACAAATAAGGATTTTGTCCCTTTTGAAAGGTGGTTCAATGAACAATATGACTATAAAAAATTAAAAACGTTTGGATGCAACGCATATATGTTGTCATTCAAACATGACTCTAATAAGTTTAAAAATAAGAGTGAAAAGTTGATTATGGTAGGATACTCTCCATGTGGTTACAGATTATTAGATATAAATGCTAAGGAAATACGTCTGTCACGGGATGTTGAGTTTTTCTGAAAATAAAATAGATGATACTAATATAAATAAATATACGAAAGATGATGATATTTTCACAGAAGTCACAGAATCAAATTTAGAAAATATTGAAGTTGATGGTGACTTGAATTTGGACTGTCTTCCGTAGGAAACTACTGAACGTGATGAAATAGCAAGCAATATATATCTTGCTGAGGATGGTGTCCCTTTGACGTTTGAGGAGGGGAATGCTGCACCGGACAGTCTGATGTGGAGGCATGCTATTTCTTCTGAAATAAGTGCCCTGAACTCCAATCAGACTTGGCGTGTGACCAAACATCCAAAGGAAGCCCCCACCATCACGTGTCGTTGGATTTTTAATAAAAAATATGATGTTAATAATGAGGTTTTATATAAGGCCAGATTAGTTGCCAGAGGATGTTAACAGAAGAAAGGCTTCAATTTTAATGAAGTGTATACGCCGGTGGCGAAACTTTCGACTGTCAGGACCCTCTTGGCTGTGAGTAATAAATTGAAATTTCATATGTAGTGCCTTCCTGAATGGAACTCTCTCGGAAGACGTGTACCTCGAAATACCTGAAGGGATAGAGACTAAAACTAATAGACACGATAATGTTTAAAAATTAAATAGGTCTATCTGCGGTCTAAAGCAGTCGCCCAAGGTGTGGAACAAATTGTTCAACGAGTTCCTTGTTGCTCTTGGCTTTGTGCAGAATACGGCAGATGACTGTTTATATATATATATAAATAAAAATGACGGTACTGTAGTCTATTTACTCACGTATGTTGACGACGTCCTCATTAGTTCTAATAATAAAACACAAATTACATTTAAAAAAAAAAGAAATTAATAAAAGATTTAAGTGTAAGGATCTAGGAAAGGTTAAAAAATACCTTTGTTTAAATATTAATCACAATCGTGAAGATGGCTTACTGGAGATTGAGCAGAGGAATCTCATTGAGTCTGTTTCTAGGCGTTTTGGCGTTGAAAATTGCGCACCAACCTACACACCCATTGATCCCAAACTCCAGTTGGACAGGGATCTCAATGCGTGTGATAGTGTACTCAACAACAACTATCAACAGCTCGTGGGATGTCTAATGTATCTGATGCTAGGATCACGGCCTGATATTTGCTTTGCAATATCGTATTTCAGCCAATTCTCCAGTTATGCCACTGACGAACATTACAAATACCTATTAAGAGTCATTAAATACTTAGTTACCACGAAGGATAAAAAATTAATATTTTCAAACGAATGTGATAAAAGCGGCAATATTTTAGAAACTTATTCTGATGCCGATTGGGGTAACTGTGTCACCACAAGACGGTCTATCTCTGGTTACTGTGTCTTTGTCTATGGGTCACTGGTGTCCTGGTCCAGCAAGAAGCAACCAACTGTAGCACTATCTAGCACTGAGAGTGAGTTGATTGCAATATGCGATGCTACCACTGAGTCGATCTGGTTGAAGTATCTGTTAAGTGACTTTTGCATTCAGACTAATGACAGAGCTGTAATTTACGAAGATAACCAGAGTTGTCTGGCTCTTCTGCACTCTGGAAAGTGGAATACTCGCAGATCCAAACATATAGACGTAAAGTACTGTTTTGTGTGCAATCACATAGATATAGATTTTAAGTATTTGTACGTACCGACTTCGCGACAGTTGGGAGACGTTTTCACAAAGGGCTGCCCGAAGCCCAAATTTGATATTTTTTGTAAACTGTTAAAATTAATGTAACTTTTTGTATATGTTTACCATTTGTGTTAATATTTTTTTTTTGTGTTGTAATTCTTTTCGTGTTATTGTTGTCTTTTGTCATTTTTTATTTTAATGACATTATTAATTGAGAAAATTTATTTATCAGTATTTGACATAACCGTATAATTATAATTTGAGGAGGCGTGTGAGAATAATAGCAAATTATATTATACGTCGGCTCGTTATTCTCACATATCATATGTTGTGGTAACACTGTTATATTATTATTTGTAATCGGTGATTTTTTGTGTTTGAAACCCAACTGGGATTATATGTTTTTGTATACCTTCTCGTTGCTCATCAACCGTCGGTGATATAACATGTCCGCTAATATTATGTGGAATAAAATTCGTGAAATAGTGAATATTTAGTGTCTTATTTATGTGTTCGTAATGTGTGTGTCTAGTCTTTGCTCAATGTCTTCGTTAGTTTAGGTTTCATCGTTGTATTTTTGTGTAGTTTGAACCGTTGACAGTTCGTATTTTCTCACAGATATGAAGAATTTGCACTGAGCCATCAATCACTTGACTTTCTTGAGTAAGATCCCAATTATAATCAATTTCGATTATCTCATCTTGGGAATTATCTTCACCAACTTGAACTTGAACAACAGGAGGAGCAATATCTTGATTAGGACTTGGACTTGAATCAGCTTGATTCTCTACCATACTATCATTACAAGCAACGTTAGTAGATAGAGATTTATCTTGATTTTCAACTTGATTTCAATTTTCATCAGGAAAATCTAATTCTTGATTACTAAATTCTTGAATAGTTACTTGACGTTCATTAATAGCATCCCTAAAAATGTTTTACATTCATCAAATTTGACATTACGAAACGTTAGTCTTTTTAGTAGCAGGATTATATAAAATATAACCTGTTTTAGTATACCCTTCTAAATATTGTTTAGTACTATCTACATCAAATTTTCAACCCGTAGGTTGATTTTCTTGAAGTACATAAGCCAGACAGCCAAAGACGTGAATACTTGATAAATCAGGCTTATTTCTGTAAAACATTTCATAGGGAGTCTTGAAATTTAGTGCTGTGTGGTGACCTATTATATAAATATTCGGTAGCATCAGCAGTTAAGCCCCAAAAAGAAGTAGGAAATCCACTTTCTTGAATTAATGAACGAATCTTGACTTTAATAGTTCAATTAGCCCTCTCAGCAGTACCATTATGCTCACTAGTATAAGGATCAGAGGTTTCTCTCTCAATTCCTAATTCTTCAATTAGCTGATCCATGGCCTGATTCACAAATTCAGAACCATTATCACAACGTAAAGTTTTACATTGACCTTCTTGAGGGAATTGAGCCTTAATTCTCTTGACATACATCTTGAAAAACCTATTCACTTCATACTTTTTCTTGAGTGCAAAAATACTAATATAACGAGTATAATCGTCTAAAAATACTAGTAAATAAATATTTTTCTTGACAAAGGTAGGGGGCAAGATAGGGCCAATCACATCAGCGTGAGTTAATTCACCTGGTCTTGAAGCTCGTTCACGATCTTTATCGAAACGTTTACAAGTCATTTTTGTTTGATTACAAACTTGACAATCTTGAAATGGGACACCAATAGCAACAGAACAAAGACGATATAAATTTGGAGAAGAGATATGTCCCATCCTACGATGCCAAATATTCCCTTCATTCACCAATTTTGATCTTTGTTTGTCACTTATCATTTTCGTAACTTTTCAATTTTTCTTTTTACCAATTTTCGTACGATAAACTGGTAAAGAATTCAAATTATTCTTAACATTACTTGAATTCTCTTGACTTGATACCCCCTGCAAATCCTGCACAATTTTACCAGAATTTGCGGAATCGATGTCACTTGATCTATTTTGTTGACTTTTACTTAACTCCATTTTATCGAACTCATCCATCCAGGAGTCATCAACATCAGACCCATCAGTAGCAACATTAGACCCATTACTATCAGACTTTTTGTTACCAGACGATTTACTTGATTTGGGGGACTTGACTTGACTTTTATTACCCAGACCACTTTGATCAGCAATTTCTGACGAACTCGGATCATTAGTGTATTCAGATAATAAAATTGATTTACCTTTAAATATTCTTGATAAAGCCTTTTTGTAGTTCTTGATATTTTTGTTGATACTTGAAGGGACAAATTGATATATATCTTGACTTGATACTATCTTGATGAGCGGTTTACTTAACCCGACCTCTTCTTGCCTGTGAAATGTAACTTGATTAGACTCGAAGAGTAACTTGATATTATTGTCATTAACAAATTGCTTAACACTAATAAGACCATTTGCTTGACCAGGAACTACTAAGACTTCTTTAAGAACAAAGGTAAATATTCTTGACGACGATTTGTGATTTAAGGTAAATAAAATCATACCCTCACCCGTAGCTTTTAAAACACTATCTTTGCCAGCTTGTCCCAAAGTTTTGTCTTTTGGGAAAGCTCAATAGTTTAAAACTTGGTGACTGTAGGCTACACCATTATTTGTTGCCCCACTATCAATCACAAATACATCAGTATCTTGATTACATGAATCTTGATGTAGGGAATCTTGATTATTAATTACATTTAAATTAATTAAATGCAACTCACTTGAAATACTGTTAGGATCTGGTTGTGGTACAGGACAGTTTCTGGCTTTGTGACCTGGTTTCTGGCACCGATAGCAGACCTTCTTGTTGCCGTTGAAACATTTGTCTGCCATGTGACCATTCCAGCCACAGTCCTTGCACCGGACTTTCCTGTCTTGATTCTCCTTCTTGATATCTTGAATAACATTACTTGAAGAAGAACTTGATATTGGACCAGGCGATTTACTTGACTGAGGTGTCAAGGGAGTCGACACTGCTTTACGTGCGTATTCTTGACGCTTTGGAGCACTCTCCACCTGTTTAGCAGACGTCGACTTCTTTCTTTCTACGTAATCCAACAGGGATGTCTGTAGCATTTCCTCAGACAAGTCTTCACCTGCTCGAGCACATAGAGTATCGATTACCGCCTCGAACGAAGGATTTAATTTTTGAATCAACTTGATTAGCCAAAAGGATGGTGGAAAAACTTGACCAAATTCCACTAAACTTCGTGGGGCGGCATCGAACTTTGAAAGAAACAGAATTAATTCTGTATTTTCTACGTACTTGAGATCGTCAAGACGGTTCATGACAGCAATCATGTCATGAATCGTCTTACTACCGTACTGCCTCTTGAGCTCTTGATAAATTTCACAGGCTGATTCGAGATGAAAGATTAGCATCTTGATCAGTTGTGCTATATTCATCCGAATCAGGTTCTGTACTTGAGCATCGACTTCTCGGCAAATGTTCTCAGGAAGGTTAAGATGTTCAGCTTGAGGGAATGCGATCCACTCGATCGCATTTGCCGCTGCCAAGTCATTCTTGATGTCCCACTACCACATCTTGAAATTTTGTTTACCCTTTAGCTTCTCATTATTTCCATATGTATGCAATGGAATCAGTAGAACTATTTGAAATTGGCCCATCGTCGGGTAACATTGATATTGAAACGAAGTATTCATTGGAGTATAAATGTTACCCGATAGCGTTTGATTTGCATCGCGCACAAATGAACTTGAATCTTGAAGAACTGTAGGGTAACGTGACATTTGAGGTACAGGCATAATGCCTGCTCATGATTCTTGATAATTTGGTACTTGAGCAAAACTTGATTCTTAACTGACGTTAGTTAGTCTGGGAGGAGGAACAAAATGACTTTTCGGCGACATTTTCAAGAAATCAAGCACCGCGAGTGCGTTTGATGCGGAGTCAACTACCATGCTGTCGACATTCGACGACGATTTAATTTCTGGAAAAACACTTGAATAATTTTTATTAATATTTACTTAATTAGAACTCGTTGATATGGCAGATGGCAATTTGCTTGAACTTGATGTTTCTGCTTGACTCAACAAACTACTTGATGGACTTGAGAAACGTAGATGAGATATCTTGACTTAACGTATGTAATGGTATTATTTTATCTTGATTAAGCTTGATGGATGTTGATGTCAACTGGCCTGGTTGAACCTTCTTGACAATCTTTCCGGAATCCGAGAAACTAACAGTGATTGTCGGTTCAGCCATAGTACTCGAAGACATCTTGATTTCACCAGCCATATCAGATAATTCTTGAACGAGTGGTTGATCTTGAATTTGAACAATCTCGTCTATCGTATCAGTTGTCACAGTATTCACAACCAGATCAAATGACACCTTCTTGATTTTAGATACCTGCTTCTTTTTCGTGACCGGAAGAGCAGGAGCTTGAGAACGGCCTTTGCGTGTTTTTGGAGCCATACAAGATGAAAACCGACGAACACAACCCGCAAATTTCTTGAACAACGTACTTGAAAAATTAAACGGTCTTGACTTACGGACTTGAAATTTTTTCGTAAAATAAAATACGAACGTAATTCTTGACAATAACAAAGGCGCGAACACGCGAACACGCGAACACACTTGAACTCTGCTATCACTTTATATTTAGAAGAGAAATTAATTACGAGCAACTAACTCAGTTCGAAACATAAATTTACTTGATTTATCTTATAAATAAAACTTGAACACTATCATATTAGAAAACTAATTTATTGTAAAAACGAAACATATTAATGTAGTATCGCCATATTGAAAATAACAAAGTTGAATGAGTGTCACCTCTTGACCAGAAAACAGAAAGTGATATAAAGACACAGATAAAAAAGACGAGAATTTGACTGTGGGAAATCTTGATTGCAGTAGTACCAACTACTGACATCTAACACTTTGGAAGTCAACCACACTTCAAAAAATATTTTTGTTTATGGAAATTTGTTTATGAAATCTTCTGAGGATTTGATGGAAATGTAATAGTGGTTTTGGTGTCGCATCTGGATAGCGCTGCCAATACTTGCTTTGCTTTCTAAAAATTTTATTGGAAGAAAAAATAGCCGCATGCATTATTTGTTTACAAACACTGGATGTACAAATTACCTCATTCCGAAAATCTTTTTATTCTAATTGGTCAATGTAGATTGAAGTAGGTAATTTGTAGGCTAGTGTACACTTGCTCGGTGTAGATGTTAACGACAGTCGATCCCATTGCAAAATAGTAGCATGTCGTCTCTAACATATATATATCATCGAAGATAAGATCAGTGAACGACAAAATTTTCATTTCTGTTACGGATTACCGCTGAATTCTATTTAATAATAATATGTAATTAGATTACATTTTTCCTGATCTTTCCGGCAAATTTTGATGAAAGTGTTTATGTGTTGAGAATAATAGGAGTACATCTCAGTTACATTGTTTTAAGATTTATTTGTAAGTAACAGTTTTATTACCTACGGCAATTGGTGTGTTTATTTCATTTACTATTCTCCGCTGTGTTAGAACTATTTTTAATTTCTGTGGAATCCATGAATCTCTCATGTCCTCTTCTCTACTCGCTATTGATTTGATCAACTCTGTGTTGCGTGGATCATCTCTCCTATTATCCATTCTTTAATTTGATGGTCCGAACTGATTGTATCCTATGGTGTATCAATGCTGCATACCTCATCTGTTAGCCGCGGGAGCTGAGACTCTCGTTCATACAGTTTTCGCATCTAGTTTTGAAACTTGAGGTAGTGATTGCGACACCTTTATCTTTATTTTCTATATTATCAAATTATTATTATTCTAGTTGATCGGAAGTCGAATAATTTCTTAAGATGATGGATATTCGCCCAAATCACACAATTTACATCAACAATTTGAACGAGAAAGTCAAAAAAGAAGGTAATTATAATATTTTAACCTAATTTTTTCGAAGATTTTTAGATAATTATACTTGTCTAAATTTTGAAATTTAAATTCATAGAATTGAAGAAGTCGCTTTATGCGATATTTTCTCAATTCGGACAAATATTAGACATTATTGCCTCAAAAACGTTGAGAATGCGTGGTCAGGCGTTCGTTATATTCAAAGAAATCAGCAGCGCTACAACCGCTATCAGATCCATGCAAGGATTTCCTTTCTACGACAAACCGATGGTATGAAATTTTTTCATATGAATTGATTATATGAATTTTGTTGCTATTAATTCGAAATAATTGTAATTTTAGCGAATACAATATTCCAAAAAAGATTCAGACATAATTGCCAAGATGAAGGGTCAGTTTCAAGAAAGACCTAAAAAACCCAAGAAAACACCTGCTCCACCTGACGACGGAGGTATTGAAGCTAAAAAAAAGAAAAAAGCTAAAGATCAAGTTAAAAATAATCAGAAAGCTAATCCGGCTCAACAATATCCTCCGAATCCCATGGCTGCAATACCACCTCAAGGCTTCCAGCCAAGTAATTGATTACACCGAATTTTTTTAGGAAAGAATAATATTTCATTAAATTTATTGGTGTGTTTATTCTCCGTTTTAGATCACGCACTGGCCGAACAACCTCCTAACAGGATATTATTCTTAACAAATTTGCCCGAGGAAACTAATGAAATGATGTTATCTATGTTGTTCAATCAGTGAGTGCATCGGCTTATTTTCTACTCGCCTCGCTAAAGTAGGATTTATTATTAATTTAAAAATTTTGATTTTCAGATTTCCCGGTTTCAAAGAAGTACGACTTGTTCCTAACAGACACGATATTGCTTTCGTTGAGTTCGAAAACGAAGTGCAAGCAGGAACGGCGAAATCTGCCTTGAATGGCTTCAAAATAACTCCCACAAATGCTATGAAGATTTCGTTTGCAAAAAAATAAATTTTAGTGAAATAAAGGAAAGTTGAGTCAACAGTTCTGAGGAGTGTTTGTGGATTAAATATAATGGTTTGATCGACGCGTTTCCAACGTATCGCGGAAAATTCGGATATAAAAAAAAAATAATATTCCGAAAAATTTCTCTTTATTTTCGATCATTACATTGTTTTATGCTTTTATCTTAGTCTTCATCTGTTAAAATCCAATATTGTGTCCAAAAATTCGGATCAACTATAATCAAGTTCGACTGAGTTTCCATATTTCGCTGTTTCACATGTTTTCTATTCCATAAATTACCAAATTAATTTTTTCCCCGACCTTATTTTACCTCATTTACTCTCGAAGCCCAATATTCGTTTTAGAATCCATACGAGGGGAAAATAATATTTGAAGTATATTGGCGCTGTCAGTAATTTTATTTTCAACTCATACAATTTCCTTTCTTTTGTAATATATTCATTTTGAAAAAAAAAGAAAAAAGATACTGAAACCTTTAACGTGTGGTATTTTCATTTACAAATTTATTAGAAGGAACATCAAAGTTTCGTAGCTGTGTTAATTCTCTACGAATGAAACTGACAAAAATTTTTGTCGAAATTCATAACAATAAATAAGTAGCTAATCTTCAGCTGAATAAGAATAATGACAAATATGAAACGTAATAAAAATGCAAACAATTTAAAATACGTTATTCAGTTAATAACTACCTTTTAACATATTTGATCATCAAAAAATATTTTGTTGACAAAATAAATAAAAAAACATACAAAAAACTTATATCATAAAAATTTTTGGTAAATGCATTACTTGAATGGTGTGGGTTTCTGTACTTTTCCCCAAAACGCCATTGTGCCTACTTTCACGTTGTAAATGAAAAAGAAAAATGGACGATCGGCCCTAAAATTAACGAAACCGCCTCGGTTCAAACTTGTGGTTGTTGCTGCTGCCGCGACTGTTCCGATTTCATTAACATCTATGGTTACTTTGTGTAAAATTTGAGAGGCATAAATACCCTCGCCGATATCGCTGAAATTAGCTAAATTAGGACTGAACAGAGTTCGTGCACCCAAGCTTTCTAGGGAATTTCGAAGATTATACTCGGCTTCTAATTTCATTTTTGGTATAACGTAGAATACTTCGGATAGTTTTGATTTTTCAACTATAGTTTCAATATCCTTTGGCGTTAGGCAGGTTGTTGAATTTTGTACATGGATTCCAATTTTCGGCAACACAATGTACATGTAAAACTCTTTATGTTTGTACGGAATACCGATGGCTTGAAGACCCCGACTTCTGTCTTCATAATAAGGAATTTCAGCTTGATTGACCATCATCTCAACTTGGACGCTTCTCTTATCTAATTTTCCATCTTTACCCAAGTAAAATTTTTGCCTACGAAATGAGAAAAAATTTTATGAAGATTTTTTTTTTTGTGTGTAAAATATGAGAATTTTGTGTAGATTTGACGAAATTTTGTTACCATTTGGTGGCTTCAACGATGAAGGGATATTCCCAGTTGCCGTTGAAGTACAGTGTTCCCGTGATTATGGCTCTAGTTTTCGGATCCACTGAAGAATCAATGATTGCTGTTATTCTACCATTTGTTTTCTCGGATACCCATCTGGAAACAAGTAAACAAAATAAAATTAGCAATCGTCTCAAAATAAATAATAATCATAAATTACGAGACGGAAGTCTCGTCACAGTTTCACGAATCATAGTCATCGATGAAATGGGTGAACAATTGTAATTATTTTATTCTCTCTCAAAACGCTGCAGTAATTAGAATATGGCATCAGAGTCTAAGCAATAATAAAAAGAAAAACCTAAAAATTTTGTTTAAAAAACTAGTTTGATAATTGGAGGAAAGAAACGAAATAGAGATTAGGTATATTGATATTCATCCGTATAATTACAGAAAAATAGAATAAATAATATAATCGTTTTAAATCAAACAGTTAATAAAAAACAATGAGGCGCCCAAGTTTTAAGTACAGTTGTATCAAAAATGCTCGTGTGTATAAGTGAGCATTGATATGAGAAATTCAGTTAGGTGCCTCTCTTTCACAGATTTAATTTATTTGTTTGGAAAAAAGTGGAGAATATCACGAACGGAATGACCAAATTACAGAAACTAACCCATCGGCAAAAACGTTATTATTCTTATTATTATTATTTTTGAAAAAATGTTGCTATACAGACGTACAGCGTAGACGTAAAGTCTGTAACTTTAAATTTTTAATAGTTACAAAAGGAAGATTTCAATCATCGAAAAATGTTATTATCGTTGAAAAATAAGCGTATTTCCAGAAAAATTCCCTATTTTTATGAAGGGTGGATATATAACGTAGAGTATGTACTTTTTAATTTCGCCTGTATATAATTATATATATATATATACATATAAGTATATATATTGATCTTTGAGAATTGTAGGAGTACGTGTATTGATTAAATAATTCTTGCCCAAGTTTGTCACTTGGAGCGTAAAATGTGAATCAGAAGCGCAAAAATAGAGTTTCTAAAAGCTCCCAAAAACTGAATCTCTTTCAGATACTCCATTTGAAAAATTAAAATAAAACCAAAAATATTTGCTGATGAAAATAATAAATTTTCAGTGTCTTCTCCTTCGAATTATTGGCCGAATGCTACGAAAGACAAATCACAAGTAAAGAAGTAATTTTTTCGTCGTAGAGAAATTCATATAAATTTTTTATTGCGTTGAAAGAGGAATAAATGTTGGTTCTAGACGGGATTTTGTTAATTTTGTTATCTTTATATTCCTATATTGCTTGCTTGTTAATGATAAGTATATAATAATTTTCTGAAATGACGTACCTACGTCTACCTTTTCAAGCGACAATTTAAAACACGAAGTATTCTACAGATTTACTATTAACTCTAAAATGTCAACGCAAAAATTCACACTTCGCTATTTTTCAAGTTTATCTATTGCTCGAAGGTGTATCGATTCAAATGCGAGTACCTAAGTTTATGATTTATCAGATTAAAATACAAACAGAATGACGGACATGCATTATTATAGACATTAATATACTACATAATTTTAATCTCATACAACGGGCGTTAGTTATTTCAGGTACCTCATTTCCGGATGTACAATTAAATTATTTTTAAACGATTATAAATTACAGCGATGGGAAATACCACAGGTAAAAGTAATTTGTTTAATGGTCACGATGTTACCGCGGTATGTATTCAAAAACTGATGCTATAATTTATTCACGTTTGAGCGTAACATTCTCTTTTTCAAACCCTTTTAGAATAGAATAATCACTTTAGTTTTCATTCTAATTATGCTATTTATTTGCATTAGACTATAGGAGGGAGTATCAGTAACGGTTTATTTTATTACAAACTTTTTCTTTGTTCTGTATTAGGTAGGGCCAAGATTCTCTTGAGAATTAATTCTGACAATCGTGAAATTCAGAGGCGTGCTATAACAATACATGTATAGATGTATACCTACGTGGGTACAAGGCCAGCATGTATAATAAGAGAAGGGAGTTAGCATCTTGTTTCTATAAATTGCTTTTTTTTCTTCTAATTTTGTTTGCTTGTTTTGTGTATTTGTTTACGTATTGAAAGCGAAAAAAATATATCAAAAATCTGAAGAAACAAAAAACTCGTAGGTATTACTATAATTAACATTTTTTCATTAGAATAAAAGTATTTTTTTTTTTTTTTTTATGATTTCATTCATACACCAAAGCTTTTGTACGTACATTATGGGCTATATTGCTTTAGTGATTGAGTTAGTTTTATTTTTATTTTTCCGAATTTCGGGTCAAGTTCGATAGAAAATGTTAAACAGTTTTGAATTTTGACATATTATAAGAGGTGGTAGGTAACTTTCTTCGTTATTCTGACTAATATCGATGATGGTGGAGCGTATGGTAATGTACGCGTGCCTAATCTCCCCTCCTCCAGACACCGCAACCACGGAATAACCATTTCGAGTCTGCGTAGGAACAAATACGCACAAATTTATATGATGTTTTTCTTCCTATAATTTAAGTAGCGAGAAAGGAATTAAACCGCAACCTAAAATTAATATTTTATACTCATGCGATTGGTAGGTTAATAAAAAAAAAGCTACATCGCTAGACGATGTGGCAACAGAGTTTTTGCTTTATTTTTATATGATTTTTTTCTTTCTTTTTTTTTCAGTTTGTTTTATTTGTCATGAAAAGTGACCTCAGGCTGACACCATTAACATCAACTATGAATAAATACTGTAAATAAAAAAATGCGAATAATCGAGAAATTTCTGAAGTATTTTCAAAAAGAAGACAACTGTTGAAAGGAAGTGACATAGCTATAAATATTTCATTTAATAATGCTTAACGAAGACGAAACAGTTAAAATTGAAACATTATTGTCAATTGTCACATTCCCATAAATTTAATGCAAAATTATAATCAAAAAAATAAATGGTCACTGATAACATCATATAAATGGATGAAAATTTTATTTTCATTTTTTCACAGTTGAAAAAGAAAACATAAAACACAGGTTGAAGAAAATGAAGAAGGAGAAGAAGAAAAATAAATAAATAAATGTTCATAGATATCGTTATAAAATAGAAAATTTTATTTTCAGTTGAAAAAAAAAACATAACTCAGGCTGAGGAATAATGAAGGAGGAAAAGGAAAAACATAGCAATTTTAATAGGGATTTTGTAAGCAAAAATCCTATTAAAATTGCTACTTATACCTAAAACAAAACTGGAGCCAAACCCACATCCCCTCTTGAAAATATTTGATAAAGAATTTGAATTATATAGCCTACATATAATCATATGTACAAACTACTAACGACTATAATAGTCATCGTTATTGTTTACTAATTCAAGTACCCTACTTTAGTTTCACTAAACTCAGACTGTAAAACTGATAAATATTAGGTCTGTCATATTAGCCATAAGAATTAACATTTATAACACTTGGTGTTACTCTCAGTGTCAAGTGGTGTTCTTTTTGTACCATAACAATACAAAAGGTTATCAATTTGCCAATCAGGACAAGGGCAGAATGTTTTGTTTATAGGCCGATACAGGTAAGAGATTGCTGTTATCAGAGATGAAGTAGTTTGGTGTTAATGGAGTTACATTTTGATGTTCTTTTTGGATTAGCATTTTCTTAACACCATCACGTTGTATAAGGTAACCTGATATTTACCAAGAACTGACCCGGTGTTTGGTGTTACACATGCCCCGACATGAAAACTTGGCAAATAGAACAGGCCTTCTGTAAGTGTAGGTAATAGTAATATCGCCTTCTTCCTTCATTGGGTCCAGTAAAAGAAATGCCTTAAAAAAAAAACAACTACATAGTTGGTCCTAAATTTTGTATATTTTTATACCTCGGAACATGAAACGCTTGCTTTTTTCAATGATGCATACCTTGATTATTGGTTTTGTCAGATGACAACATATATAGTTATTTAGAATATTCTAAAATGTCAAAAAATTGTTTAGATGTATATGGGAAGGGAAATTCAGAATTTATTTTGTTTTAACTTCATGTAAGAATCTTATAGTGCAGCACACAGTACCATTGAGATGAACGAGATATGCATCACATGACAAAGGCTTTGACAAAAACTTTTATTGTTGTGTGCCTCATTTTTGGAATTGTTTTGTAGCATATTTTTTAAAGGCAAATTTTGGCATAACCAAGATTTTAAAAATTGTGGAAGAATTAAGCAAATTTTAATTACTTAGTTGTATAAATTTTATTTCTTTATTTAGAGGTTTGGAAGAGGGATCAACATCCAGGACTGAACAATGTTCACGAGAATTCCAAATAATTTTAATACAGGAAATAGATGTTCAAAATTAAAGTTTTGAAGAAAGTTTTGCGAGACTTTTGGAAATTGCGGGATTAATATTAGGCTTAATTTCTGAAATGAAACTTTTCTGTGCTGGGTAGTAAACTAAAAATGGTCATGCAACAAAGCCAATGAAATGAAATAAACAAAACCTTAATGCAAAGATGCGCATGAAATAAAAAAACATTACAACTGACTCTCCTTACAAAAGCTAGGCCTTTTGACTATGTAGTACTGTACCAGAAAAGCTATATAAGACCAATGTACTTTTTAATATCAAGACATGCCGGTAAAAAAGTTAGCAACCCTAGTGTACCTTCTGCATAATTTTGACATTTTGCTTGAGTTTACCAATTTAGAATACATTTGATGAAGACCTTCCTTAAATTCACAAGGATATCGTAGATAAACACAAAGCAAAGTCCATCAGAAGTATGCTCTGGTTGCCTATTTAGTGCCAACATGTCTAACCAGAAATCATCTTTCTTTACTAGTCCAGCAGTATATGTATAGTCAAAGGCTAGGCCCGTTCAACTCTATCTGATTAATTTCCCTCTTTGTTTTCTTAATACATTTTCATTCATTGCTAATTCTCATCAGTAGAATGAAGGTTGTGTGATTTAATTTTGACTTTGAAGTGTTCAACGATTATTGAAAACAATTATTTTAAATTTATATGATTTTTTCTGTATTTTAATGTTTATACAAAATAAAAAATGAAAACTCATGCTGCCAACAAAACATTAATTCTTCAAAGTACAAATTTCAGCATAACAAGTTTCACTTACACCATGTGTCCCATTACACACTCTTTTTTTCAACAACTATCAACTAAGACCTATTTACTGGATGGCGCACAAATTTTAAAGTTTTAACTGGAATATTTTATTTTATGTTTAGTCCTTTTTCTCAAGTATTTTTACTTGAATTTTTGAAATAAAAGTTTGTAATGAAAAAGTTGCATTCGTTTTGGGTAAGAGCAATGAGTCAAGGAACAATGTGTAACCCATACTAGCATTACTTTTTTGCTACTTTCTCGACGGTGATTATGATAACAAGATTTCAAAAATGTTGGTTCAGAGAAAGTTACAAGACACAGATTTGATGATATCTCCCTCCTAAGGAGGATATGTCTTTACGTTTAAAGAGAATTTTATAATATTTAGCATTCAGCACATATTCAATACCTATCTATGTAATAAGACCAAGGGCATAATAGCCAGCATAGTGAAAAAGGGCCTGGATTTCAAAAAAAAAAAAAGTGTGGATGATTTCTTTATTCCAAATATCAGTGATATGTAGAAATAAAGAAATAATGAGAAATGATATCAGCATGATTTTCAAGTGGGTTTTCAAAGAAAATCTACTTATTTTTTGTTAAGCAAGCTAAAATGTTTATTATATAAAAGCTAACTATATGTTTTTTTTCTTTTTTTGAGAAAATTATAAATATCTTCATACTAATTTTATTAGAAAATTTTCAATGACTGTTTTTAACATATCCTGTAAAATCGACTGTGACTGGATTTCCGAGTTCGCTTGTTACCAATGGTACAACTAGGGGGGAAGGGGTACTAATTCCCAGGTGGTTGAGTTTTGGTAATGGAAAAATTACAAATTGAAATTAATTTTAAAACTATTTACAGAACAATTACACTGTGGGCCAAAGCATCATGTATCCAGCGGGGTCATTGGAAACTCCCCCACTTAGCCAAAAAACAACCCTCTAAACATGAATATTCCCAAACCCAAATTTTTTTTTTTTTTTGTCACCTTATAAAACCCTCTCTAATTTATACAAGACTACAAGAGAAATGTTTAAATTTCGTTTATTTACAATTTTTGTGGCAGGAAGTTGAGGGAAATGTGCGTAAGTTGAATACAGTATAAGACAACTTTCCCACTCAATGTGTTCTAATTGTTCTATATTTTCTTTTTTAAGTAGGTTTTCTATTGAAAATCTACTTATTAATCTTGATGTTATGGAAAGACCTGTTTTTCGTTTTGTTACTCAAGGAAAATGTTGGCACTAATAATTCAAAATGTGTGGGTAATTAAATAAAAGCCAATTTCTTGTTACCACGGTACAGGTCGCAATTTTTATCCGATAGGCACGAAATTTGAATCGAATATTAGTACTAAGTCAAGGACCTGATCTATTGATTTTGTTGCAGATCGGTTGGACGGTACTTACGGTATGGTTATTTTCGTTTTTGTTTTGGTTATAAAATTATCAATTTTCGATCTACAGCCACGAAATTTGCAACAAAAATTATAACTTGTCATAAATTTTGGTGCGGATCGGTCGCACGGTACATTCGGTAACGCTATTTTCTTTTTTATTTCGCCTATAAAATGCCTAATTTTAGACCGATAGGAACACAATTCGGAACAAATATATATAATACCATCTGTTAATAACTTTTTAGTGACTATATATAGGTACACTTAATTTTACATTTTTCGAAAATCTACTTTTTCTAATGGAATTGCTGCTGCGTTAGAGTTTTTTTAAAGTTATTTTTCTGTAGTCATACATTTCCTCCCGACCCCCCTTGCCCAGCAAAAGCTGACTCAGCATTGGAGTATGTAATAGGTTAAGTATTTATGGTATTTGTACCATTGTTTACCATATCTAGGTACTCACTGATTAATTATTGCAGCGGCGTTGCTTCCATCTTCGAAATCCACTGTAATCACGTCATTGTTGTAGATATTTTTTGCAGATTCGATGTACGAGTTTTTAATTGGGATTCCTTTTTGAACGAATACTCCACCGCCCATTATTAAGCTTAATCCAACGTCAACACGATTGTCGCCATTCTCGAAGGTGACGCTGTTTAAGAAGTCACCGAATATTTTGTGAACGTACACCTTATTCCTGTAAAATAAAATTAGATTCGTTAAATTCCTTTAATTCATATATATATATATATATATATATATATTATACGAAGACATACGGGTACGCAGGTAGGTAGCTAGGTTTAGGTGTACAATAATACTATAAATCTACGTTTTCAATAAAACAATTTTCAGAAATAAAACGTGGAAAAAAAATTTATACATATCCAGCAATAAAATGGTGCTAATAAAAATCCTCGTCGATTCCTTCTTGGCGTTATTTCAGGGCCGCTAATAAAAAACTTGACGGCGCGATTTGCAAAATTCAAATTTTTCACTTCGTACTCACCTTTCGTCGAGTTGTTTGCCAACGGCTATGCCAAGAATGGCCGACAGTTCTTTTTCTGTTTGACCAGCGGTTCCTAACATGATTGAACTCAGCGTCTGAACTATATTCAACGGCGAAAAGACTAAATTTGTTTCTTTTTCGGCGGATCTAGCCAGCATGTAATTGAGTGCCAGCGCTAGCCTGGCAATTGATCTGGACACAACCTGAATAGAAGAACGAAATCTT
Organism: Ericerus pela; assembly: GCA_011428145.1. Taxonomy (NCBI): domain Eukaryota; kingdom Metazoa; phylum Arthropoda; class Insecta; order Hemiptera; family Coccidae; genus Ericerus; species Ericerus pela. The sequence continues at coordinate 835,333 of WOFM01000294.1, read as the reverse complement.
ATTAATTGCGTCAATTTACCAATTTTTCCACGCATAGATATATAATGTAGGTAATAGGTACCTATGTCTTTTTCTAGGCCGATGTTCCCATCCAGGAAAGTAAAAGTAGTGCCAAGTATAACTTATTTACGCTTCTTTCCCATCACACGCACAGATGCGGTGTAATTACGTATCATACGTATACTTAGGCCCATATTCACGAACTTCACTTTAACCTTCCTTCACTTAAATTTCACTTAAAAAAAGTTTTTTGCACAATTTTGTACCTAAACATGTGGGAACATTGTATCTCTCATAGAAGTTCCAATCTAAAAATAAAATGTTACCACCCATTTAAATATAAAATTTTGCCAAAAGTCATTTTTAAGTGAAGTTTAAGTGAGGGGAGGTTAAAGTGACGTTTGTGAATATGGGCCTTACTGCACCTATATGTATAGCTGGGTGCACAAATGTCGGTACTCCTATTCACAGCATTTACTCCCTTTTTTAGCAAAAAGAAAGAAAACTTTCTCTTTTTGTCCAAAAAAGGGTACATTATTACTCTCTTTTTGTTTTTGTCATATTCTTTTATGTATCCAAAGTTTCACTGAAAACTATTTTTCACCCACTTTTTTCTTAAGGTTTCTTTTCTATGCGACGCTAACAAGTTATTTGATGACCGTGTTTTTTCTTTTTTTTCCCCTTGTCAGTTTTTTAATTTTTGTCTTACACTCTTTTCCTCTGAAAAAATACGTGCAGCCTGCTATATAGTCATTCGAATATTTACAAAATTTCCGCAGAACTGACAGATCTGGAAATGTAGAATCGAACTGAAAACTAATCTTCATTGACTCAACAGGCTCGTAATCACCTACAATTTAACATCTAGGTATTTGACTTTCGTTAATATTCTATTTACGAATTAGACACAATCAAATCAACAAGCTAAAATAAGTAATTCGACACTTTTCGTGATTGAGGCCAAATCTGACCCTGAATATGGTAATTGTGACTGGTAATATAGTACGATTATGCATAATAGGTCCTCTTATACCTAGTTAGCTACATGATGTTGAAAAACTTATTAATTTATCCAATGAAATCTATACTTTCACACATAGCTCATTTATTGATTGTCAAGTAATTTACGAGAAATGCCTACATTCCAGTTGTATAAATTTTCAATACTTTGGCACTCTCCTAACAATTTTATTGTTTGGAATTTCACAAAATGTCTGAATTCTCCATTTTGCCTGTAACGTAATATGTGGACGTAAATTGTAACAATACCAACGTTAAACAGTCGTAAATTCCACGCCCCCAATATTGATATAGCAGGTAAGTCAGTTTATAATGCACCATACAAAAATCATAGATGTTATACTATAATGGACCTGCTTTACGGATAACATAATACAGTGTAAACAAGTTAAAAAGTGTCACATTTTTATTTCCAAATTGATATTTCCTAGGGAAAAAATTTGTTTTTTATATCAGGTTTAGGTGGTGTTTGATTAATGAAATACTTTCTTGCTATTTTAGCGGTTACTTGTATTTTCAAATTTTACTACTATTTTTCATCTCCTGTTATCCTGTGACTGAATAATGAAGCCAAACACTGTGAAGGTAAATTAATACTGTGATTTTTACTTCATAACCAGTAACTAAAGAATATTCAATTTAAAAACTCAGAAAAAACTTAGAAAATTACAAATCAAACTAAAATAACTTCAACTTTTGTGAAGAATAAGTGAGAAGAATGCGAGAATTATTTCCTTTATCACAAATTCACAACAATTTTTTCCCTAGGAAAAATCAATTTGGGAATAAAAATGTGACACGTTTCTTATCAGCAGGGCAGATAATATAATGCCTATGACAAAAATTACCTTCGGTGCGTCCAAAACTGACACACCAAGCCTTAGGTATTCATATGAGGGACTAATTTTTCGATGCTAATGTACCTATTATGTACGAATAAGTCATGGGAAAATCAAATAAAAACCTTTTTTAACGACTAAAATGCAAAACAATAACGTACTCCGACAAATTGGAAAGAAATTGTTAAGCAAAATTTTGATTAGATATTCGAAGTGCCAACTATTGGCTTCAAAACAATAAACTTGGTCGATCATAAAATGATGCCTGGCCAACGCATATTGAGCAGCTAAAGGTAAAGCTGAATACCGGTTCGCAGGTCTTTAGGGTCAGCAAAAAATTCTCGGTGATAGTAAATTGAAGATGTGATGTAACTCCAGACGTTTCACACTCGGTAATTCTTTTTCTTACGTAAAGTAAATGTATTTCAAAGGTACAAAGGTGGGTACTCATTTACAGCATCGTTTCTGAAACTTTTGAGTGTCTCCCCTAAAAATCCCCAAAATATATAATGAATATCTTTACAACTCCCTCATAATAGAATTCATTAGAGACAAGTTTAAAATCAAAAGGGATGTATAAACATTTGATCATTTTAGTACTGTATACCCAGTAGCCTTGTCTTACCAATGTTAATGAATCGTGCCATCCTAAGATGGACATCAGTTTTCTCTAAGTATGCGTAGTAAGTCTTTTTTTGTCTATTATAGACATTTTTGTTAATGCAGTGAAAATGATTGAAACCTACGTCCATTTTAGGGCTTTAGATATTAATGCTGGTACGAATCTTCGTGTTTACCTGGGTGTACAATACGGCAGTAACAAGAGATTTTGAGTTTTTGGTGCCAAAATTTTCCTTAATTTATGAAATAAAAAATGTACCCACCGCAATCTCAGGTCTTTCCATATGACACTAAGATTAATAAGTTGATTTTTAATATAAAATCTACCTAATAAATAATTAAACCTTTCTCTGGGTTGGAATGGGGAAGATGGAGGCGGAGATGATAATTAAAAGAACAAAATATTATGGGTTATTACAAGTGGTTGTATGCGTGCGCACTAGGGTTTGAAAAATGGAAACGGAAACCAAATTTTTTGGAAATTGAAACTATATTTGTTTGTCCCAGAGTTGAATAAACCGAAACACCAAAATTCTGAAATGGTAACCAAATTGGGAACAATTAACCAATTAGTTTCAAGACCAATAATGGAAAGGTAATGGAAACCAAATAGTGAATAGTTCCCATTTCAGTTTCTCACTTAAATAATTTTTGATATGGGAGAACAAATTTGAAAATAAATATCGATATTTTCGAGGGAATATTAAAATAATATCGATGTTTCTTGAAATATATCGACAAAATACCAATATATCGATATTTGAACAGGATTTGAAAAATTTTAAATATAGAAAAATTTTTTTCAATGAAAATGGAAACAGAATGAAAATTTTTGTTAAAACCAGGAAACGTAATAGAAATGGAAACCAAAATGATGGTAACAGAAACATAAAATAACAATAGCCTAATATTATGGTAAATTTCAGAAACTCAACTAACTGAAACAAATTGAGATAAGCTTAGGTTAAAAACTAGGTTTTAAAAGATAAGCTTTTATTTTATTTTATTTTATTTTTTGGCTTTAGCTTTATGCGAAATAAACGTTATTTCGTTGTGAAAGGTTGGAGCAGTATTGGTATATTTTATAAATCGCAGTAGTGAGTAGAATTTGCAAAAATGTAGCATTTCTCAATCCTTAATGCCCATTATGCACCACAAAATTACATACACCTATTCGCACAAACACATTTTTTTCATCTCCATTCGTAACAGCCGCCTCGTGTTAGTTTTTATCCCGGTAGTGAAATTAAAATGCGTTCTAAATTGAAAAAACTTTAGCGCAGCAAGCCTCGTTAGAAAAAGTAGGTTTTCGAGAGAAAGAATTATTAATTTTGATGGTCACATTAATTGTCTGTAAGTTTATATGCGTTAATGGTATGTTATGATTGTATGAAATGTGTTAGCTGCTGACAAAATATATTAGACAGTGGGAAATATAGAAGAATTTTTTCTTGAAAACATGAAAAATAAATTAAGATGATAAAGAATGGTACATCATCATGTAATTTAAAATAAAACCAATGAAATGTAATGAAGTTATGAAATTAAAAAAAATAAAACATGACGATGTGTTTAATTTTTGTAAAAAAAAAGTTTATGCAAATTAGAAAAAAGAGGGAAAAAAATCTTTACTGAAAATACCATCCGGTTGATTCGCACAAAAATTAGTAGCATGCTACAATAATTTTTAAGAATATTTATTTCAAATTTCGTACATATGGTTCCGAAATTCCGCATTTTATGACCAACATAAAAACAAAAATTGCGGTACAGGAAGTACCGCCCGGCTGATCGGCGTCAAAATTAGAAACATATTACAACAAATCAAAATAAATATTTACTCCCAGTTTCGTGGATATTGGTACAAAAGTGAGCATTTTATAGCCAAAATAAAAACAAAAATGGTGGTACTGGAAGTACCGTTAGGCCAATCCGCATTTAAATCAATAGGTCTGGTTCTTGGTTCAGTAAAAATTTTCGTACCAAATTTCGTGATTATCGGATAAAAATTGCGACCTGTACCGCGGGAACAAGAAATTTACTTTTATACTATATATATATATATATATATGAATTTGAGTTATTGGTGCCAAAATTTTCCTGAGATCATAAAACGAAAATCGAACCCACCCCCAACTCTGGAGGCTAATACCGAACTAAGCGTAATAAGTAGATTTTCTGAAGAAAACCTACTTAAAAATATTTGTTCTGAATTTTGAAATTACACAATTTGAAACCATTAAAAACAAAAATTGACTTGAAGGAAACACTATCCTGTCGATCTATACGAAAACTGGTAGAATGTTACAATCAATTATAATAATTATTTGTTCAGCCAAACTAAAAACGGAAAGAAATATCTTTACTGTATGTACCGTCCGGTCAATCCGCACCAAAACTGATAGTATGCTGCCATAAATTATAGTAAATATTTGTTTCAAATTTCATACATATTGTTCCAAAATTCCGCATTTTATGACCCATATAAAAACAAAAACAGCGGTACCGGAAGTACCGTCCGGTCGATCCATACCAAAATTAACAGTATGCTACAGTAAAATATAATAAATATTTGTTTCAAATTTCGTTCAGATTGTTCCAAAATTGCTCATTTCATGACCAATGTAAAAACAAAAATAGCGGTACCGGTAGCACCGTCCGGTTGATCCACGCAAAAATTGGTCGCGTAGGTAACGCAGTAAATTATGATAAATAATTGTTCCGAATTTCGTGGCTATTGATGCAAAATTGATCATTTTATAGCCAAAATAAAAACAAAAATGGTGGTACCGGAAGAACCGTCAGGCCGATTCACACCAAAATCAATAGGTCTGGTTCTTGGCTTAGTACAAAATTTCGTGATTATTTGATGAAAATTGCAAAATGTACCGGGGAACAAGAAATGGACTTAAATTTATTTATCTATCTGTATATAATATATACACAAATTTGACTTATTGGTGGTAAATTTTCCCGAAATCACGAATCGAAAAACGTACCTACTTCCAACCCGGGGGGGGCTAATACCGCACCGAGCGTAATAAGTAGATTTTCTAAAGAAACCTACTTAAAAATAGATAAAATAAGGATTAGTTAAGAATTATTTTAATAATTTTTTAAAAGCAATAATTATGTTCGAATGGTTACTATAATATACCCTGAAAGTGGGTACCTATTCAGTTAATAGATTTATTAGGAGCTTGTATTATATTCAAACAGAATAAAACGTTTTTCATGGCAGGTACTGAGAGTTTGGGAATCACTAATTTCATTCGTGTAGTCAATTCTCGTAGTATTTTTAAAACATTTATTAGGACTTTGGTTTAGGATGAGGGGTCACAAATGCGTATTTTTCGATCCAGATAGGTGTCAGATAATTACGATGTTAGTTATTATCAAGAAAAAAATTTCTGCATTATCACCGAACAGTTTGCAACGATGGTGAATCGTACGGGCCAACATGTGGATTTAATGTTGTTATTCGTTTGAAATATTATTGACCTATCTCAGATAATTATATTTTTCGAATTCACGACGTTATTTATACGTTTATAACGAAAACATTTCGCTGGAAGAGCCATAGCTTGTATAAATGAATCAGACATTGAATTATTTTTTGGAAAATTCGAATTCCAACATACTTTACGTCACCAGAGGTTGTTATCAAGTTTTCGGAATATTAATAGCTCAGAAAAAACAAAATATGTTGTTTGATATTCGTAGCATAGGGCGTAACCTAATTAAAAAAAAAAAAAAAATCATCTCAATAGAGGAAGCCTATCTTTTTTATTTATTTTATATTTTCGAGTTAAATTTGATTCTATAGGTTTAAAGATTCTGGCTGCGTCTCATCATTGGACAGGCAATCAAATTTGTTCCGATTTCGCAGAAAGGCGTGGAAATATGCTGTAACTACGAATTTCTGTTGCTCTAAAATTATCACAGTTTACCTGCTGCGAAACAACAATGTATTCTTCTTAAAACGAAGTTGTTTTAAAATCTACCTACCTATATATGTATATATATATATATATATATATATATATGTATATGTCTTCGGTAACAACTTGCGGACTGTCTAATTACCTATGGAACATTTGACGGGCAATACTTCATTCTCAAAGGAGTCGAAATTCACATGTTTCTTGTTTTTTTTTTTCTCTCGCAGTGTAACCTTGATCAATATGAACTTCACCGAATCTACGTGTAGCTTATATAATACAAGTGGGCTTACTTTAAGGGCATCCATAACCTTTCTCGTATGTAATAATAATTAATAATAATTAATAATGATAAGTATTACGGTTACGTGCGTACGCATATTATAAGATTAATGCAATAACCTTACGTTTATGTCGATTAATATATAATTATAAAAATCAGAAGCAAGTGTGTGCATTATACCTCCTTCGTAAGGGCGGGGGATCCACACATTCTCAGTAGTCTCTTCTGACCCTCCTCCCCGGCAACAAAAAATTACCAAAACTGATAAAAATATACAATTGTTAGAAGTCAAACTTTTTTATAAGCTTTTATTTTAATCACTACTGGCATTTATAAAATATACCAATACTGCTGCCAACCTTCCGCAACGAAATAATGTTTATTTCGCGTGAAACAAAAGCCAAAAAATAAATAGGTAAATAAAAGCTTATCTTTCAAAAACTCGTTTTTAACGTAAACTTATTTCTTGGTTGAGTGGAGGTAAAAACGCCCAGGACCACCCCCCCCTCTAATATACGCTATGGATCAGAAATTGTTCGCAGTAGGCCGAAACAAGAGTGCAACAATTCAGTAAATTATGAGACTCGGGTTTGAACAAAATGCAAAATTCATTGCCAACATAAATTTCAATTATTTGAAAAATTTTTATTCACATCATCCTGCTGGATACCAGTTTCTTGGAATGGTTTTCTCTAAAAAAGAAACACAAAAAAACTGGTATTTGCAATCGAGAGAAAATAACGAAACCTCGAAGTACATATTTTGATAGAAATACTGTGCCAAAGAAAATTAATAGGTTCTGTAGTTTCTTATAAATAGGTAGCTGTCTACCTTCGACACGTTGACGACGCTAACATTGTTAATTATTTTATAGTTAAACGTACCTATTCGAATGTTTATACCTACACTGAGCAACATTTAATAAGTATGCAGGCACCTATAATGGAAATATTTTCAAAATGTTTTTTCTAAGATGTAAACTTCGATCGACGAATTGTTGTAATGTTTCGTATACGAGTACAGAAAGACGGCAAAATTTACTAAACATTTTTGCGCCTACGATGAAGAGGATCTGAATTCGCAGAGGGTAATTCGTTTTGCGCATTGTCGCATATTTACCGAGATTCCGAGATCGAATGCAGGTACACCACATCGTGTTCTAAATCGACTTTCAAGTAGGTATACATATATATATATATATATATATATATACAGAAGGTAGGTATAGGTTCAGTATGTACAAACTTACCTTATACGTGTCAACAGTAAATCCGCCTTGTTGTTTTGGTTGTACATTCTGTTTAAAACGTTTGGGAAATTGGATCGTATTGCTGTTGGACAAGGTACTGGTGAAGCACGCGAATGTCACGATTAAGAACAGAAAACATGAAAAATTCATCTGAAAAACCACAAAAAAAAAACGCATTAATATCAGTTGAACTCAGTTGAACTGATAATTGACGATCAAAAGAGTTTTATAGGCCTATAATTGAAAAATTTGAAACTATGTATAGATACCCAAGTGGGTATAATAGGTGATTAACGCGAAATGAAAATAATTACGAAACTAAAAATTTGAGTACATTAACGTGTACGAAAACTTGAAATGCTACCTACGGTTGAGAAACAATATAATATTTTATAATATCAAATCTATATTCGCGCTCACCTTCGGCAGAGATGGGTTTCTTTTCTTTTTTTTTTTTTTTTTTTTTTTCGAAAGTACGTTTTGAACTTAAGTTTACCAATATTAACAGAATTTCATGAAAAAACCATTAATACGAAATTATCGCAACGCAATTAGGTACCGTATAAAAGGAATTTTTTTTCTCGAACACACCGAACACCATCGTCGAACGACCATGGCAATATTCAAACTGTAAAATATATTATTCCCAGACGTTCGCATAAAGCCATGAATGATACGAATCTCCAGTTCAAAGATGGACGTCATATTAACCAGTTCTTGGATTTCGTTTTCGATTTTTTTCTCCAATTACCTATTTCGTTTTTTTGTTTTTTATTTTATTTTATTTTATTTTTATTTATTTATTTATTTTTTTGGGCGGGAGGAGGAGGAGGTGAGGGGGTTAAAAAAAAGTACTAGCCTACGATGGAATAATTGGTAAAAATAAGCAGTATTGGCACAACGATAAAAATATTATGAATGAAAAATGCTTGCAAAAACTGCAAATTGATTGGTAGCAGGTACCTATTCGAAAACTAGTCGTATAAAATCATTATCGACTCCGAAAGTTAACGAAATAGAATGAACGGTAATTTCATCTTAGATGCTCCATGTTTTCAAGGTCTGGAAGTCCTTTTTTTCTTTTTCCCTTTTTATTGCATTTTCTTCGTTAACCAGTTTTGAGTAGAAGAGTACGTGAGGATAGCATTGAAACATTGGGAAATCCGTAATATTTTAGCTTAGGTATATAGATACTGTATCGGTATTAAAATAATCGACGAAATATGTTCTTCTCCTACTTACACTTGAATATCTCAAAATTTAACAGAGCTACGAAGACGTACTTGGTCTTGAAACACTCACGGCGGTAAGCGACTTAGAATTAACCATTATTAGCTTGATTCGGTCCACTTGGGCCAAAGTCATAATGGAACAAGCAAAACGAAGCTCCCCTTTTGGTTCATATTAATTTCTACCTAAACTAGGAATATCTTGAAACCAAACCGAGTTACGAAGACTTTCTTGGTTTTAAAACACTCAGAGTGTTAGGCGACATCGAAAGAGCCATTATTTATTTGATTTTATTCACTTGGACTCGAGTTATGGTAGAACATGCAGAATGACACTACAATTCAGTTCATGTTTATGTTCACCTGTTACTGAAACCGAAGTACCCGGAGATTAATTCGAGTTAAAGTTGGATTTGATCTAAAAACATACGGAGGTGGGTGATTAGGCACCATCAAACGAGCTTTATTTAACTTAAGCGGAACACGTTATAGTCGAATTAATACCAAAGGGTCCAACATCGGCTGAAAAGAAGTGCTGTGATATATATATATTGAACTGATGCAAATGTGCGCCCTGTTTCCCATCAGAAGTCGGTAACTGGTGGGATTACAAAGAAAATTTCTACCTACCACTCACTGAGTAAGTATTTGTATTTTTAGGAACATTTTGTTCGCGACTGTTCGCAGCATTTGCCCAGTAAATACGCACCTTAAGGTTTGTTCATTCATGTGAAATATTAAAAATTATTTAGAATTTTTATAGAATTTTTCGACGGTTTGATTTTTTTTATTTTTAGTGAAATTCAAAAAAAATTGTCTTGTTCTCGACACAAAAGAACCTGCGATTGTGTTGTTACAAGTTCATTTTTGAACTTGGATAGTGAAATTTAAATAGGTCATAATTTGCTTCAATTTTTTCTGTATTTTGAAAAACTAGGAGTAAAATATGCGGTTTTCACACTTTATTCGCAAAAGGAAATCCCTGTAGGTAGCCCTAGCGTTTTTACGTATTTTAAGATTCCATCAGTTGTGGTTATACGAGTGAGGTATGACAAACAATTAACAGCCAATCAAAATTGTCATCTACCTATGTATTTATCTACATAAATGGGCTTTTGTGCGTGCCATGAGCTCAAAGTCTTTAAAATCTCTACAGATCAGCCAAGTTCAATAAACACAAGAATAGAACCTGCACATATTCCTATACATATTATATAATCCTCATGAAACCTTGACGTCAGTGGTTCCTACTTGCAAATTGTACCACGGGGCTTGTCCAACGTGTGGAGATTTTAAAAGACTTTGCCAAAAGAACCTCAGTACAAAGTAGCCGTCAGCCAGTGTTTGCTGAGGTTAGCTCACCTATGCTTTTGATACATGATAGTGAACACGCAAATTAGTCTGTTCGACTACCTTTCTTTTGACGTACGAATACTTTTGTATATCTACGACCAAATATATTTCACAAATAGAATTATTTAAAAGTTAAATTAAATAGGTAGACAGCATAAGACAATATTGGATGAGGGTTTCGACTCCTGGGTATGTAACCAATTAGATTTCATTATTTAGACTATTACTACAGTTAGAGCCAACTTCATTTATCAAGCGGTGAAGTGAAAACTGCAACTTCGCAAACTGATAAGCGAGGAACTGATTTTTGACGAAATTGATTGAAGTTTTTTATGCTGATTTTCAAATTCCTTATTCCAAAAAATATAATTCATCATAAATTTCTCATCGATTTCATTATTTTTTCTCAAGCTATGCTTGAAAATGTGCAAAAACAGTGAAGCTGACAACTGACTTGCGACTAAATTGTATAATTGTGAAGGGGTGAGCCTGATACTCGAATTTTTTCCAAGTCCATATCAGTTTACCCAATTATATTCTCTTATCAATGATGAATTATTTGAGGCTATTTGAAGTATCTTTGAGAATAATTGAGAGAATAATGATTGGAATTTATTAAAATCACGTCTACATTAGGCTTTCAAACACCAACTAATATATTATGAAAATTTCACTGTTAGGTATTGCTCCATTAATTATTATTTAGGAAGTATATTTTTGATTTGGGACAATTAGGTTTTAAATACTAATGTTGAGTTTCGAGCAACTTAGTTTCATAATGGAATAATACACAACAGCCAAATTTTAATAGGTCATTCTACAATGTTGGATAATGATGTGGTTGAAATTCTATTGAAATCCGTTCGTTATTTCATAAGTTATTATACTTAAAAATGCAGAACTGTGTATGAATTTGTTCAAGTACAAATTTGTTGTGATCGAATTTTCTCAGCAACAAATTAATATTCAACAATGTTTGATAGTTTAGTTAGCAACGTTAAAAAATTATTTGGTGTAAATCTTGTGTAATAGTGTTTGCTGGTCATTCATTTACAGTTGAAAATCCGGAACTGTGAATGAATCTGGTTCAAAAATAATTTGTTACAAACCCATATCATCACCAACAGTGAAATTTTTATTGTACCTATTTTAGATTTTAGTAGATGTTTGAAGATAATGTAAATGCGATTTTATTAAATTCCAATCATTAATTTCTCAATTATTCTCATAGCCTCAAATAATTCATCGTTGATAAGAGCATATAACTGAAAATAATTCAGTTAGTATCAGGCTCGCTCTTTCACAATTATACGAATGAGTTACACATCTGGCCACTCCGTTAAGGAACCGATTTTCATTCTTCTCCATGGCTTGATAAGTGAAGTTGTCTTTGCCACAGTTAAGGTTTCCAACACGTTAGAAACATTTTCTTTAATTGTACCCAATTATTCCTAATTGTCTCATTCCTACAATTTTTGTTCCAGATACGATTAAATTATAGATACTCCACTCACGCTAAGAAGTGCATGATGTCAAAATCACAAAAGACATACAGGTTGATTGGGGAGAGCGGAAAAGGTATCGATGTACGTTGTTATACAATGATAAGCATCACTTTGAGTAGTAAACAAACACATGTATTTCAAACAGAAAAGTGTTTTAGTGTTAACGAAGATTCAGTTAATTGCGTAAAGTCTAGACAAATAATTTTTTAGAAAATCTTACTATTATTAATTCCTTAGAATATTAATCTTAAAACAATTCGCAGTATTTTTTCATTTTGACCTAGTTTTTTTATGTATATGTTACGAACAAAAACTGAGTTCACTTAATGAGAAAAAAAATTCTCAGAATGAGATCTGAGCTATAGGCTAATACCACAATATGAAATTTATGTTGTGGTATTAGCCTAAGTGCACGGAATGCGTTGTGGAAGTTTCTCAATTCCACAATGTGAATTCGCATTATGGTAATAAAAGTAAAGCTCTATTCACAAAAAAAAAAAAAAAACCTACAACATTGCGAAGTGCTTTCACAACATTTGAGTATACGTTATGGAGTGCTGATTTGTATAACATTTCTACAGGTAGTTACTATCGTACACTTCTACAGGCAGTTACTATCAAACACAGATAGCATTTTCAGGGAATAAAAATACTCCATTTTGCACGTTACTATATCTATATATACAAATATATATATATACATCTAATAGTAATTTTGTTCCCTAAAAAACTCTATCGTTGAAGAATGGAACTAAGATAATTAGCCCTCCATAACATGTACACTCAAAGTTCACAATGCAAGATTTTGCAATCCACTTATAAAAATGCGAAGCTATTCCACAAGAAAACAGGGTGTAATGACTTGAACAGTGCGAGTGTTAATGGAATAGTGTTTTATTTTTATCAGCACATCCCAAAAACATGCATCATCAAAGTGTCTCTTTATGTTTTAAGCATTATATTTGTTATTGTGAAGAGGTTTTAACGCATAGGATGCGTTGTGGAATTGGGAAACTTCCACAATGCCTTCTGTGCATTTAGGCTAATACCACAACATAGATTTCGTGTTGTGGCATTAGCCTATAGCTCAGGACCGTTCTGAGCATTTTTTCACTCATTTAGCAAATTTGGTTTCTGCTCCTAACAAATTATATAATTATGTATTATGTATATCTACATAATTATGTATGTATCATCCAAAATTTTTTGTTCATGGTTTTGAAAAAACTTCGTAACAGATAGGGCTGAAATTTTCATGAAATATAATTCTCATATAAAAGCAGATCTAAAAGAAGTTCGATACCTGACGGTTTGATAGTTTCTGAAAAAACTTTAAAAAAAAAATTCCTAGACAAATCGTTTTTCAAGGATTCTGAGAAAGGACAAAAGATATCGAATTGAAATTTTCACAATAGATTATCCTTATGTCGGTGTATGTCTGATAGAAGTTTGATGCCTATTGGTTCAGTAGTTTCTGAGAAAATGGGAGAAGAAAAATTGCGGGAAAAAATTTTGTGTTCATGGTTTTCAGAAAACTACAGAAGGGATAGGGTTAAAATTTTCACGAAAGGTATTCCTTATATTAGAACAGGTCTGATAGGTGTTTGGTACTTGTTGGTTCAGTAGTTTCTGAGAAAATTGGAAATCAACAAATTCCTGGAAAATTGGTTTTAGTAATAAAACATTGATAGATCGATATTTTTGTTAAAGAAATTGATAATTATCAATAGTTTTTCATAATTTTTCAAGTGACACCAGCAATGAAATATCGATGTATCGATTATTATTGATATTTTTTTTTATTTTTTCAAGTATGTATTTAGAATTCTATTTTTTTTTTTTTTCACATTATGGATGAAAATTGGCAAACTGTGTTTTCTAGTGAAGTATTCCTGCGCTGGAGTTTTTTTTACAATATAATTATTCATCATTTTCGCATAAATAGCGGCTTACTTGCCAGGAGAAAAGCTTTGAGGATGGTGAAATTTTTTTAATAGCCTATAATTTTATTAGGCTATTTTTCCCCGCCATTAGTCAACGTAGACTAAAGTAGAAAACATTTGCTGGAAATTTTGAAAGGTGCTTTATCATTCAAGCATCCCACCTCTCCTCGATACGACACTGAGTAAGTTTTTTTACACTTGAAAGTGAACTGGGTTAATTGTTCTATAAGAATCGAATTGTTTGTCTATTTAAATGGTCTATTAATGACATTTGTAAGGTGATAAAGCAAAAAAAAGAGCATTCCAGGGTGTGAGCAGATTAGAACATTTATGTGGTACACATTTTATACGTATGGGATAATGAAGTTCGGGAGAATGAAGTTTATATCGATACATTTTATAACACCAAATTCGTTTTTAAACGAACTGCCAAACAGGAGCTGTGTTCTCATTGGCCAACGCAGGCACATTCTGGATTGCTATTGGTTAAAGCACCCTGGGTTTTTTTTTCTGAATACAACACCATATAGTGAAAATAGAAATATGTACCACATTAAAAAGAAAAAGATAAAAAAGAACGTTCAAGTCTGAATTCATTTTTTTTTTTTAAGTTGTCAGACCGATTTGTTTCATTTATTACTCATTATACTCAAAAAAATAATTGCTTATTAACATATGGGAAAGTGAATTATGAAAAAATAAAAGAAGACTATGTTAGGAACAGTTTTGAGAAACTTGGCCAAAAATTCGCGTTACCGCTTCAAATTGAAAATAAATAAATTTTCGTTTCAACGAAAACATTAAATTTTATGACGTTTTTTCCTTATTTTTCGCACGTATTTGTTTTGGAAACTCATTTCAGTTTTAAGAAACAAATTAGTATTAAAAATAGATTTTTTTTTATTTGAGCAGAAAATGTATTTCATTTATATATTCTGTCAGAACAGTTTTCGCGTAACTATTTTTGCAAAAGAATTCTTGTTTAGTTGGTATTTTCTAAGCTTATTGCAACGAATTTCATATTTTACCCATTCAAAACAGTTATATGGGCCGCATGTTATACGCAGATGGAAAACACATTATTAGCGAATATTGTAATTATTTTGAAAGAAAACAACTCGATGATTCATCATTCTGTTTACTGTGCCTTAAATAACACAATTATTTTCTCTCATCCTGCCTTTGAAAAGAAAAAAATATCTCTGCCGCGCATCAACAGCAGTAAGTGTGTATTTTCCAAAAGTGTCAAATTTTGTAATGGCTGCCATTCAAAAACCAGCAGATCGATTTCGCTCAAATTCAAAACCAAACCATTTCCTAATAGTTTCCAACTACCATAAAAATTTCGAGCCAAAATCTTTTAATTTACGGGAATTATCGTAATGACAACATGGTGGGTTTGAAAAACTTTGAGAACCCCTTCCTCCGAAACTACGGAATGAAATTCAATAATTTTAACACGAACGTGTTGACCAAAAAAGCGTCTAACACTATCTCACGTTTAATTGCCATAAGTCAAAAAGCGGAGGCTCCACAGACTCTCAAAAAATGCCAAAATCAGTAAAAAAATTGTCAAATTTGTAATGGCTGCCATTCGAAAACCAGTCGACCGATTTGGCTCAAATTCAATATCAAACCAGTCCCAAATAGTCTAAAACTACCATAACAATTTCAAGCCAAAATCTACAAATTTAGGGGAGTTATTGTGATGACAACATGCTGGATTTGCAACACTTTGAGAATTCCTTTCTCAAAAACTAACGAATGAATTTCAAAAATGTTAACATGAATGTGTAGCTCAGGAATGCTTCTAACACTACCCCAAGTGTCATTGTCACAGGTCGAACAACGGAGGGTTCACAGACTTCCAAAAAGTTTCAAAATGAGCAAAACGTGGAAATATATAATTATGTATATATAAGTTATATATATATGGAAATATATAAATATATATCCATATACATATATATATATATATATGTATGTATTTCCATATATATATTATATATTGTGCATAGAAGAACTTGAGTGACCTATTATATATTCGTGATCTACGACTCAGGATCGGCGTTTTTCCGCAGGTCCCAACCCCAGGTCCCGTCATTGCACTGAATGCTATTCGGAAAATACACTAATAATAATTGAAGAGAATACAGGAGGACGGCCGGTAAATGGTTGGGGATACCGTAGAGATTTCGCAGAACGTATATGTATACCTAACCGAGTAAGAGAAGTATAAAAGTATTATGAACTATGTCGATAATATAGGCTATTCAAATTTTAAGGCAAAATTGTAGGCAACATGGGTGAATAATACCTTTATGGTTCTCAGTACCTAATCACAATAGATACAATTATCGAAATTTCATTATCTTGAGTATTCTCAGCCTTTCACCAGAGAGCAGACGCAGTATAGTTGACGAGCAACAAATGATTTCGTTCCACTGTAAGCCCCTTTTATTTACGAGTTTTCACGTTTTGCCCCAAAATAAACTTGATATGGAAAAAAATTATATCTATAAACCCTGTTTGAGGGAGAATTTCTAATTAACGCAAATAGGTATACAATCGAAAACATTACAAATAAGAAGGTCCAATCGAAAAAGGGGGCTATGTCCCCTCTCCACTCGTCAAAGGCACCGACTTCAGTTTTTTTCAGTGTTGTAAATTTTTGAATTGAAATTTTTATAGGAACGTTATACATGGGTAGTAAAAGCGTTTCTTATCATATTGGGCGATGAAAACAGCGTTATGCGAATAAAGACGGGGAGAAGCAAAAAAAAAAAAAAAATAAATAAACAAAAAAAACCATGGCGTGGGTAGGGAGGAATGAAATTCTTCGTGGACCATGTATCGGATTTTGGGGAGGAGAGGCATGGTTTCTTTTTCTGTTTCTTTTCTTTTCTTTTTTTTCTTTTTATTTATTATCATCAGAAAAGTTTCACTTCAACCATGTGTCCCAGCACACAGTCACGTTTTAGTGTATTTTCCAAAAGAAAATACAACTATTGCATTCAATGCAACTGACCCGTCAGGCTATCATCCATAAATAAATAAAATTAAAATTAGAAATTAACAATAATAAAATCTACCATATTTCTAAAAATCCCTACTAATAATAAATATGGATCGCGGGTAATTTCAAAACTATACTTACTTGATTCACACTCATTCTTTTCATTCCCTTCACCAGCCGCTGCCTTCACTCTTTTTCTGCTTCTCTTCACATCTTTCATCTCTCTCACATTTGTAGCTGCGATCAATCACCTTTCTATCTTCACCCCTATTATTTTTCTGTCATTTCACAAATCTTTTTCGATTCTTCATATTTTTTATAATTTTTCATGTTTCATCTCATACTCTCCACCGATTATCATCTCATTTCATTCGCTTCTCTTATCACTACCACAGTACGTACTTTTTCTATTCATAATTTCTTCCGCCGAATATTCTATTTTTTTCCATGTTATTTCAGCTTTTTTTTATTTTCCCACCTTTTCAAAAATCTCGGAGGTTAAGTCGTGTCAGTTGACATAGTTTTGTTTTGGTTTTTGTCAAAATAACATGTTTTATTTTATCATATGTTATACATGAAGAATTCTACTTTAAATATAATTATGTTTTATAAAATGTGTTAATCTTTTAAAAGGAAATGTGCAATATTTGGTGGTGTGGTTCCTAGTTTTAATTCAAGTTCAATGGTGACAATGTGAGTAATTTATGGAGATCTCCGAGGTACATCTGGTATTATAATTTAGACATTTACCATGCTGATATTGGGTTCACAAACCTTGGTAGATTGAGCAGGTTAGGGGGTGACAGTTTTTAAGTTGCCTCCCTGTACAAGTGGTTTCTAATTTGAAGTTCTTTGCCATGATTCGTGGTGTTGTAGAAAAAATAATGTCGGCACTGTACATAGGATGTTGAAATGACCCCCTATAGCATACCACATAATGGTGGGATGTGGTAGTAGGACTTGTGGAAAAGCACCAATCCTGAGTCTTAGATCACAAATATATACGTCACTCAAATTCTTTCGTACATAATACAGTACACATATATATATTTCCACTTTTTGATCATCTTGACATTTTTTGGAAGTCAGTGGAGCCTCCACCATTTGACCTATGGCAATGAAACTTGGGGTAGTATTAGAAGCCTTCTTAGGTTACACGTTTGTTTCAAAATTTTTTGAAATTTATCAGTTAATTTTAGAGGAAGGGATTCTCAGTGTTCAAATCCACCATGTTGTCAACACGATAACTCTTGTAGATTAAAAGATTTTAGCTTGAAATTTTTATAACAGTTGAAGATTGTTAGGGGCTGGTTTGTTATTGAATTTGAGCGAAATAGGTCAATTGGTTTTCAAATTGCAGCCATTACATAATTTGACATTTTTGGAAAATACACACTCACCACAATTGATGCGCCTCAGAGATATTTTTTCATAAAAAATATTAAGAAAAATAACTTTTCTTTCGGAATATTTAGTGAAAATACGCGTTCACTAACTGTGGCTAGACAATGACCACTGAATATAATGTAACTATAATTTACCTAATCATGCACTGTGTGTACTTATATTTTTAAATTCTCCGTTTACGTTGAAAAATGTTAAAAGCTCAAGAAGACTAATCAGAAATTATTTGTCACGATTTGTTTTCTGCCACACAGCATATTATTATGTAAAATATTGTATTTAGGTTTAGAAAAAAAATCATCGCATGCAGCAAGCTGCATGTGAATATTCTCAAAAGTGGCTCTATATCTTTTGACAAGTCCTATTTGTGTTGCGATTCTTGTGAAGTTTTCAAAACTTTCCCCAGAAACGGTCAAAGAGAACATTGCTACTGTAAAGTAAGTGAACATCCCTTCCAAAACTATAAAACTTTTATAGATACCTACACACTGAGAAATTTTTGTTGAAAGAAATATATTGTATCTAGGATTAAACTGAACTGTTAAAATAACCAAAAATAATTTTTTCCAGATTAATTTATTTCTCAAAGACAAAGAGCAAAAGCTGTATTAATACAATACATTGTTTTCCTCTCTTAGGGAATCTAAAGGAATAAATTAATTATATACCTACCCACACGAAAAAGATTCTAAAAATTTGGCAGGTACAGGTTTAGCCACTTTTTTTCCTTACGACTGAACTGAAATAAGTAGTTCATTGTAAAAATAATCTAAGATAGTATTATTTGCTCTTTAGCAAAAAATGTGTTGAAAAACACGAAAATAAGTATTTCATAACGTCCAATATTGATTAACGGGGTTGAAAAAATAAAAAAGTCGTTTAACCAAATGCCTCAAAATTCTTTCTTTAAGTGGTAGAGAGGAACTAAAAATTTCTTTAAGCTTCCAAAAAAAATTTTCAAAAAATAACAAAATTTGGAAGATGGAAATAAGAATAATTTACATTCTTTATTCATAACTAGATTTGAAAGTTCTAATCTCACTCGTCATGGCCGGCGGTGTGGGGAATTAATGAGATTAACCCTCTTTTGTATCGAAAAATGAGTCTTACCAACTTATTTAAGAAGAAAAAATATACCTACAATTGGTAGAATATTTCATTTTTTTGTGAAACTTCAATAGTTTCCAATAAAAACTGGATTAAAATATCTTCAGGTTTTTAGGTTGCTTTAAAGCCTAAGCAACATTTTGTCCACTCCCCGCATCCACCCATCATAACCTTCATCAGTGGAAATTTTAGGGAACAACTTTAACGACTTTTTTTTATTCTTATTAGCTGTTATCAAACTATTTTTATCTTTTTTTTTTTTTAAATCTAAAAACTATTTCTTCGAAAATTTTTTAGTTAAAAAAATTCAAATTTTTCAGTATTTTTTTTTTTGCCCCAGTTGGGAGGGAAGAGGAAAAGGAAGGGTTTCAATCTGGTTTTTGTCGGAGACCATCAAGTTTTCATAAAAAGAAAAGGCACACCTTCAAACAAAGGGTTTTATAGAGTTGAGTCTAAAACACCAAACTTTCAACTAGTTGAGTCCCACTTTAATTCCACCCTCTCCTTTCAAACTATTAAATTGAGTCCCACTTCTATGTCACCAAATTCAATCTAAGAATGGTCTGTGCAGCCTGTTATCATTACCTATTATAGACACCAAGAAGAAGTTAACTGCGTCATTTCCTAAAAATATCGAAAAGTACTGTTTCATAATTTTTCGCAGGTTGAAAACAGCTAAAATGGGTGAACTGATATGACTGGAAATTTCCTGCACAAAAAATCTAGACAAAAATTTGCTGTAAAGATACACGATTGTTGGGAGATGATACGAAGAACCACACATGATGTTTCCTGGTAATGCCAATAGGCTTCAAAGACCATTTGAAGACTGAATTTAATGACAAAGAAGTGGGACACAACTCAGTGGGCGAAAAGGGGAGGGTGAAACTTAACAAAATTGGTAGAAAAAGAAAGGCTAGACTCAACTCGATGTAAAACTAACTGACTCAATACAATACAGCTACTTTAAAAAAAGGATAACTTACATCGTTTATCCCTTTCCTCAAACGTAGATAAAACTTTTAAAACTAAGCGAAAATGAAGAACATAAATACTCACTTCCCTACACCAAATTTCGTTCATTATTTATAATTTTTGAGAATTTAATAGTAAATCTTTTACACTCCCTCGACTTTAGCTGGGCTATACTATAACTTGAAAAGAAAGAATTTAACCTAAAGTGATTTCAAAAGGGGAATTGTTTTTTCATTTTTCGACCCCAGGTATTGATCTCGCATAAGTTATGATGTTTAGCCCCTTGTAATGATAATTTCGTATCATTCATAATATTTCTCTTATATATATATATTTCACATATATATCAATCACCTAAAACAATTCTCATTATAATGACGTCATGTAAACAAGTCTTTACTTGCCTTTAATGACTCATTTGTTCTACATTTTATGTTTATAAACAAACATAAATACACTTTTCATAACAACTCTTTTCTATGAAACCATTCTGCAGATATTGCAAATACCCAAAATCACCATTTATGTCATTTCCTTAAACTCCTATTGGACAATATCTAAACTTGTATTGTCATAACTCTCCAATCATATCACTACCATTTCCACTCTCCAAGAAATCGTCATATTCTCCTCCCAAAACTTCTAATTATAAAAACTCATGTAACCATGTACATTTTACCATCTCTTCTCTATTAATATTATTATTCATACGTAACTTACTTTTTAGTATTTCACTGTTTTATATCTTGTTTAATACAACCTTTTAACATTTACAAGTATTTAATTATTTTGTAACCAATATTCTCGTTACACCCCTGTCACCCTGTCAGTAAGTTCGTCAATTCTAAGATGGCAAAATATTTTGAAGGGTACTCGACCTTTCATGAACTTCTCCTCAGGCAGGACTGAAAAGCATAGCAATATTGTGAGTGCGCAATCATGGGCGTAGCCAGGAAGCAAGGGGCCCGAGTCCCCTAAACTTTCATAAAAGAAAAAGTTTTTAAAGAAAAATTCAAGACCACCCTTCTCCACTATTTTTTTTCGTGGGGGGGGGGCTTCTGTTCTGGGGAATATTTATGTGAGCCCCTCAACTAAAATCCTGTTTACACCCATGTGCGCAATGTTACTACTATTAGGTTTGCAACGAGTGTTAGTTTCGTATATCTGTAAAAATTCGATTATGACTAAGGTAAATTCTATTTCATTAACTAAAAATCGGAACGTTAAAATCAGTCAATTAATCGAAACGAAAAAATGCAGGTTGCATGTCAGCCAGACTGCCTGTATTAAATTGAGGAGTTGTTCGAGTTAAATTTGGAAAGTTTATTCAATCGACTAAGTAAATGACGCACACAGCTGAAATGATTTTTGTGTTAAAATGTTATTCGGTTAAACTGGGCTTCAAGCAATCTAATTGTAAGTACAGCGGACAGAAATGTTATTTAAGCAGGTCATGTATGTCTTTGTGGCGAAACTAGTGTACTTGCGTCTTTTTGTCTTGTCACAAAAGAATGTAATTACAGCGAAACCATAATTTAAAACGATGAATCCGCATTACGTTTTTATTTCTTGTTAGACTCATTCACAGTTTACCGTTTTGTCACCTAAAGCAATCGAAAATTTATGTACCTAAGTTAATATTCAATCGAGTGGTATGGAAAAACCGTGTTAATTGGGGGAATCATTACATTCATTTTAAACAAACACTACTTCTGCTCAAAGTTAATTAAAAGTAACGTTATTTGCGTTTCTAAATAATGAAAACTATTAGTAATTATTAATCAAATGTAGATATATTTTCGAGTTTTATTAAATAACCAAATAAAACCAAGAAGTCAAAAAAAAAACAGAATTTTTTTTTCGTTTTTCAAAACCAGAGAGGAAAAATAATCGTTCTATTTTTTTTCAAATGGTAAATTTTATTTTGGAGGGCAGAAGGAGAAGATCGAGATCTATCGCTTCCCTAATTGTCGCAAAGAGTTCAAAAGGATTGAGTGCATTTAGGCTGTAGATAACATCATATTCTTTAGGCCTACGTAGGGATAAAAGTGTTTGTTGTTCAAAACTACGTTAGATAGGTAGTAGATACCCATTAAATTTAAAACTAATGCAACTAAGTAGGTAGGCAATTAAAAATCTATAAAAATCACGCTTAGACAGACATTTAGATCTGTTAGCTCAGTCAAATAAGTGGTTTGAAAAGTAATTAACGTCTACAACATTTTACGCCTGGAGTATAACAGAAATGGACCCTTGTATGAGTGATAAAATAGTCAACTCTCATACATTTTTTTCTCGAGGGGTCCCCAATCTCTACAAATGTGGGTGGTGGAAATTTATTCATGAATATGAACAGTTCGCGCTCATAATTAACAATTAAGATTGCCATTCGAACTTCCCACTTTTATTTTATCCCATATACTGGCTGCTCGCTCTAAGTAATTTAGGTAATTCCAGAATTGATTATTCCACTCGCTAAGAGTAGTTAACTTCTTTGTAGGTATAGAATACCTCCCTATTAGAATATATCTCCCTCTGTCATTCATCTCTTTCTCCGTCACTCATCTCTCTTACTCTCACTCGTGTCTGTAAATATACCCTTGCATATGTTGGAAATATTTTTGAAAAATGTTTTCGGGCAAATTCCTTTATTATAGAGGAGATTAGTACGTGTGTTTTCATAATTTTCAAATTTTTATTTAATGCCCCAAACCCCTCTGTTTTTTTTTCTTTTACCTCATCTCACCTGACAACTCACAATACAAAAACAATTTATAAAAAAAATTTACCTCACCTAATGACTTAACCATACACTGTACAAAAAGAATTATAATAAAACCAATTTACCTTCTCTAACCACTCACTTTACAAAAAAAATTTATAAAAAATTTGAAAAAAATGTTTTTTCCGATCTCTGTGTTGCGGATTCAAATCCCCACACTGGCAACTACAAAAATGGTGACGCTGATGTGAGTGATAAACAACTCTCCACATAATGGTGTTGAGCCATAGGCCTTAGTATGCATTGCAGGTTTGCTAGTTTCCCCGCATAGCAGCAGCCCAACTCTGCCCACTGTTGGATTGTCATACATCAATGGCAGCGGCAGCACTGAGGGGAGTGGTTGTGGGGATGTGAACTACACATATATATGTGCATCTCGCAAGGCTATCGGCCGTAGCGGAGTTGCGCCGATAATGTCTCGTCATTTTTTTAGATTTGTAGGTCACTAGTTCAAATCCTCACACTGGCGAACCCACACTTATGTCATCGAGTTAATATATTTTTGTGAAAAATTTTCTTAAAAAATTATAAATAAACATAAAAATAAACATTCACATTTACATACTATATTGATAGCCGTTTATAATGGAAAGGAAGAACTCCCATAGTCACATACCTGCTGTTCTTCCACCAATTTACACCAAGTTTTACTCAAATATTTACAGAATGACTCTTCTGCTGTGGGTTGTGTAAGTCGGTGTAGTTCTACCAAACTGCAGACAGACTTGCATATAATTCCTAGTAATGACGGGTGTATTTTTGATTTTTTCAAAATAGTTTTCATGAACAAATTTTACTTTTTTTTTTTTTTTTTTGCATCTTGACGAAAATTTTTGGAACTAAATGAAAAATAAATCTCGGCACCATAGATTCTTCGTAAATTCGTGTAATTCTTTGACACTCGGTTACAATTTTGAGGAATTTTATATACGCTTTAAAATACTTGGGTAAAAATGTCAGAAATTCATAATTTTCAGTAATTTGTCCAAAAACAAATGATCGTTTTAAATCCACAAAAATGCACGTTGAAGGTAAAATTTCAAGTTTCTGTTCTCACCGTGTGACGAACACTCATCGAATTTCTTAAATAATTATGTAAACAAAAATACGTTTGGCCCTACTTTTAACAGTAGTTGGTATAAAATTTGCGCAAAGGACACGAGAAAAATCAATTTAGGAAATAATACACATCATGAGAGGCACTTTCGTGGATGAAGAACTCCGATCCTTAGTAGCAGAGAATGAAACCTATTTTTTAATTCACTCTGAAGCCAAACTATATATATAGGTATGCTACGTTAAGTATTCTGTTTAATTTACTTGATTCGGTTTTTTGTTTTTGATTATTTTTAAGCCGAAAAGCCATAAAAAATTGTCATTGTTTTCTAACTTTTTTCTCCGATTTTGTGAATTTTGCCTTTTCAAAAAGTATGCTTACCGAACTATCATCTAAATCACCTATAGGGTTATAGGTAGGTATACACTTTAGTCATTTCCGTAATGAATACTAAAGAAAATTTCTCATTTCAAAATGGCGTACCTACCTATAATTCTATATATTCGTAACACTAAAAACTTTTTGAGTCTTCTTTATTTTTGAGACTCTCAATGATAATTATTTGGTTATTCTTACTATTGAAAAAACGATTGAAAGGAAGGTTTTTGCCATTCAAAAGTCTAAAATTTGAAATTTATTTTAGTAGGTTCTCAATCCTGCTATATATTAAAGTTGTGCGAGTTGGTGAAGTTGGGATTGGGACCATCATAGTTTTTCATTTTATGAAAAATTATGATGTTCGGCATAAAAATTAGAAACTCGTAATTTATATGAGTAAAATTTTTTGTAAATACGTTAAAGGTCGCAGTTTTAGTCCAAAGAGGGCTGAAATTTAGTATATGGGTAGTTTTGAGCATAATCTCGCTTAGGATTGTTTTTAGGGCAAATCGGTCGAGGGATTAAGCCATAGGAAGCTAAAATAAGTTCCACTTATGAGGGACAACGACTTTACCACCAGCATATCCTCTTAAAAAAGTGTACCTGGGCCACATCACACATGTTATAATTGAAACTTTGTACTTCAATAAACAAATTCGAGGAGATAGCACACAATAAAATGTTATAAAATTTTCCTAACCAAACCTTTTTGAGTCACAAGGGAAAAAATAAGTGGTTCAATCAAAAAACTAACTGTAAATTTGAAATTATTGCCTCAAATAACATAACTCACCATGCCATCACTCACTTTAAAAAAGAAAATTATCCTAACCCCTTTTGGGGTCACTTAAGGATCCAATAAGTAGTTCTATCAAAAAATGAATCGAAAATTTGAACTCAGTGCCTTAAAAGACATAATCAACGATGTAAATCTAAATTAAAAAAAAAAAAATTAATCCCAACATTCATTTGGGGTTACAGGGGGCCCAAAATGAGTGATTCAATCTAAAAATAAACTAAAAATTTTAACTCATCTCCTCAAAAAATTAAACAATGTTTCACTCAATTATTAAGAAAAAAATATCTTAAACCCTTGCCTATCAAAATTTGGAATCCGAAGTGAAAAAATTGAAATTTTTGAATAATAACTAAATGATTATGCTAAAATGGTTCAAATCTTTGGAAAGGAAGAGATTTTTTTAGCATTGAAAATGCTTCTCCAGTCAGTTTGTAAAAAAGTGTCCACCACCCAATTTTCACTAATGTTTTATGCAGTAGATAACGATAGTAAAAAAAGTGGAAGAAGAAAATGGTAATGAAAAATAAAGTAGAGGTGGTAACGTTGTATTGTTGTTTACGGAGTGAATATGAAAATGAAAGAAAATGAAAAATAAATAACACTTTATTTTTTTTTTATTCATTTTCAATGCCCTTCCCTCGTTCTTACAAAATATGAAAAGCTGTGGATTTTTTTTTAAATCAAATTAAAAAAATTGAATTTTATCACCACATGGAGCTCAACCTGAAATAGTTATTTGAGAATTTTGGTAATTTTTGGCTCTCCATCTATGAGAATGGGCGTCATCATAAAAGTTGTTCTGGGAGTAAGTGCATAAGGAAGCTTGTATTGAATTTTGAGTATAAAAATCGATTAAAATGTTTCTGGTGAGGATTGAAGAAATTGTTATCAACGGGGGTTTAAAAATGTAATTGTGGTACGGAGATGATTTTGAACATAATAAAATCTAGTATCGATTTTAATGAAAATCGGTCAAATAGTGCAGTAATGGGGGCTGATGTGACTTTCATCAGTGGAGGTTAAGATCTAGTTATAATTTGATATGGCTGAAACTTGGTAAGAAGATGATTTTGAACGTAATGAAAGCTGGTATTGAGTTTGATGAAAATCGGTCGAGGAAGGGCTGATGAAAGTTCTGCCAGTGGGAGTAAAGATGTAATTTATCATTCGATATTGAGCTAAAATTTCGTACACGGGTGGTTTTGAATATAATGAATATTGATATAGATTTTTATGAAAATCGATCGAACAGTTCAGCAATGGGAGCTAAATAAAGTTCTCATAGAACTAAAACTGGTGTATATAGTAAAAGTTATAAATTTTATTTGTATTTATTCTTAATCAGAAAATAATGGTTTTAGGAATGCATGAAATCATGTGAATTGCTTTTAGCAGGTTTAATAGTAGACTCAAGCTGAAAACCTGCTAAAAACATTGTGTCGAGTTGGATGAAAATAGTATGGAGAGTTGAAGGTGATTTTCATTTGCTTTATGATTTGAAGAATATTGTTCTCGTTGATTTAGGAAAAAAAAAGGGAAAAAAATATTTTTAATGATTTTTGAAAACCCGCTTATCTAACGGCGCTTACTACGCCAGAGTTTTTTAATATTTTATTTCGCGGGAGGAATTTTATTAACTAACTTTAGACTACCTATATTTTCAGGGACTTTTGCTTCGTTTAGATATTTGTAATATTAGGATCAATACTAAAAATCAGCTAATTTCTTCCTCAACTATATTATACACTTATTCAATAATGTATCACATTTAAGCGATAATTTTTATCTTAACAAGTTTTTCCTCGAAACACCAGTTTAGCTACTCCCATGAAATGAAAATTACACTTAACTTGGCATATATTTTCGCATTTAGGTATTCTAGCCATTTAACTAAAATAGCATAACTATTACGCCCATCGTTAACGATTCCCAATCACGAGTCAGCATAGGACAATTTCAAATAGTTAATTTTGCATTATTTATGCACTGTAGGCAGTAAAAAATGAAACAGTGGTGTTACTACTACCTACATACAGCATCTCATTCTTTGTAAAATTGCCAAAAAAGCAGCAAAAACGATGAAAGATTGTAAACATAAAAAAAAAAAATTGTTGATAACTTACAGTATATACCTACATAAATTTCTTCAGTAAATAAAACGAGGCCCTTGATTGACAAGTGACTTGTATCGATTCAATTCGGGAAAATTTTCGATCAAACGAAATTCTCTGTACCCTCAATGTCGATCAACTATTAATAGATTTAAAAAAATTCATTATTTTCTGATTATTTCTTTTTCTGAAATGACGTAATTAGGCAAAATCTAAAAGCGTTCGGAAAAAGAAATTCCAAAAATACCAAGGCGTGAGTTCGAAAGCTCTTTTACGCCAAAAGTCTAGTATAAGTATTTTTTATGACCCTAGTAGGTACCTGTGTAGAAAAATGTAGGAAAGGGAAAAATTAATTAACATAAAATAATAGGTAGCGTAGGCGGTAATGCACGAAAAGGAAATATATTAGTCAAATTTATCTGAATTGGGATAGTAGGTATGAGAAGATTAATGGAGAACGACCATCAAGATAAACGAAGAAGAATTAGCAAAATACTGACTTCATATAGGTATTTAAACCAAATTAATGAACAATAGGTAGATAGTGCTGTAGATGCAATTTTATTTTCATATTTTCGGAAACAATTGAAGCAGGTAGGCTGTAGGTAGTTTTTTTCAAATAGCCTAAGTCATTAACAAAGATAAGACTTTTTTTTTCGACACTGTAGTCCATCAGCTTTACAGTAACTAACATTTTTAATGAAATAAAACAAATGTTCGATAATGATGATGGGACTAAGCGGAATGGAAAACCCGCATGGCCACAGTATTCGAGGTTATTTAACCATGAAAATTTTTAAAATTTTGAACTAACCTCAATTATAAGCTATATTCTTTGTTCGATGATTACTTCATCATGCATTCCAACGGAATTTTATAAATGCAACACGTGAACGTAAAAGTTGGCCTTATTTTAAATTGAACGACATAATCAAACGTTTGTACCTAAGTTCTAATTATTTTATTATTTTATTATTTTGTTTTTAGAATTCTGATAATTATTCTGAAAAACTGAAAAAAAGAAAAACAAAAACAAAACAAAACAAATTGAATTTGAATCTGACTTATCTTATAACAATCAACTTAATCGTAATCATTCTTTTCACCTAAATACGGTAACCATTTTTTAAAGTTAGAAAAAAAACAAAAACTTATTTATCGTTTTCCAGATTTTACATTGCATGGGGGGGTGATTCAGGATCGTAGCAAAAACTTTTTTTTTTTTAGGGAGGAAGAAAAGCGAAAATTGTCCACTGAAATTTTTGAAATTTCCAACAGCTAAAAAAAATCATCAACTGGCATGATTTTCCAAATAGTATAATTATACAATTGCCAATTTTTCGATTCCAAAATTTTCAATTGCAGAAAAATTTTAAAGTTTCTTAAAAAAAGGTCATCAAATTCCACGATTTTCCAACTATATACATGAAACTAGTCTATTTTCTCAACTCTAAAATTAAGATTTACTTGCACATTTCATCCATAAGTTTTTATTCAAATAATTTTTTGGATGATAGGAAGAGTCGATGAGATGAAATAATGTTATACACCTAATATGGCTGAAATCATACTATAACGCAATTATATTTATTCCCCTGGGCTAAATTTCGTTAGATTTTTGATTTTCCCAATTGATTCTGGAAGCTTTGCTGTTTAACTTCTGGACACCCTATATAAAGTAATAGACTTTTTACGTATTCTTCAATCCTCCTCCAACAGGCTAATGAACGGTTTAATATAAAATTCCCTGTGAAGACAGACATGATAGAGGAGGAGAGTGTTTTTAAAATAATTATGTTTTTGATACCTCTTTTTGGGGGCAAAGAAGACGTGATTTTTTGGATTTTGCGTTCATTCCAGAAATTAAGGCATGCATTTTTTTAAATATTTTGAAGTATTGGAGCATTTTTTATTACATGAAATTATATTTCTTCAACAATAATAAATGCTCAGAAATGAAGTTTATCATAAAGATAGACATACTTAATAATGGACAGTAAAGCCCGATTCACACTTGGCTAGTTTTGTAGCTGCTAGAGAGCTAGTTGGGGTACTATTCTGCGAACAGTTAAAGTCAATTTGCTGTTTTCGACCATTTAGGTTAATTTTAGCTTGGCGGATAGTCTTCCAAGAATCTCATTAGAATCTTACATGACGATGCGCCAAATTGAAGTTGACTTTAAGAGGTTAAAATGACAGGTAACTTTAAAAATTAACTGAATAGTACCCCAAGTAGGTGGCTAGTAGCATGAAAACTAGCCAAATGTGAATCAGACTTAAGCCTATTTAGAAAAACCGAGGCAGGTATAATGTCAGAGCCAAATCAACGTGAACTAATTGACTATTCTGTGATTTTCAGTAACTACGTTAAAGTACTCTGCAGAATTGGTATATATTCTCAGATTCAGATTTTGATAGGTAGTGAAACATTTGAGACATTACCCGTTTTAAAAAACTGTGCTTGTTATCTCATTCATAAGGGCAAACAAGTGGACTGAAATAGGAGGAATACCTATAATGTGTTTCTCTTATTTGTCCAATTTAAATGTTTCACACTGGCCACAGCTGATGAAAAAATTCAAGTGATTGGTTTTCACCGCTTCGGCCTTAATTCTCAAAAATTTTTATTTTCAATAAATAGGCCTACGATGAACTTTAACAATGTTGATTCGAAACGTTCGAAAAAACTACGCGGTCACACGAGTAAACACTTACTTCGTTGAACAAACTAAACGACGTACGGAGTAGGAAAATTTTTAGATTACTTGAAAAAATTTTCCTCGTCGTTTCCAACCGTTCAAGTTAGGCCTACTTTCAAAAATTTTCAATAACCAACGCAAAAAGCAAATAACAAAATTTTCAATCTTTCACGATTGCACACAAATAAGTAAATCACTAAATTAAACGACGATTGAAAAGTTTACGTTTCATTTTTGACGAAATAAGTAGGCATGTAATACGTATGGCAAGCGAATCTTTTAAACTGTATGTCAGTATCAGAACAGAGTAAATTGTGATACAAATGTAGACTACCAACAAGAAAGAGAAAAACATAGTACCTATACCTACCTATACGAAAAGAGAGACCGAATTCACTGAAAAATTATGAACTGCTGGAGGGAAATAACGTCAAAAATGAATTTTTGCGGTAATATTGGTGTGAGAAGATAACATTTTTTTTAAAATGAAAAACCGAATAATTAATTCTAGAAAAAATATTTGGAAATAAACAAATCCGGATTTAATAAAATTTCCCACGAAGGCAATTTCAAATTAGAATAGACTATAGACGAAATGATGAAGAAAAAATTAATAAAAGATTCAGAGAAACGGATATTTTTTAATTTTTTTTTTTTTGCTTCGAGCAAAAAAAAAGAACTAAAGAAAAAGATTTTAAATAAAAAAAAAAGAAGAAAAAAGTGAAGAAAAAAAGAAAACTTACCTTGGTGTATACCGGTACGCACGTGATCAAGCAGTTTCAATGAGACCGACCATTAACAAAATGATTCGAAATTACAAACGACTGCTTCTGGGCGAACGTTTAGGCTAATAAAATTACCACAATTGATAGTTCAGCCCTTTTATAACGACACCATGCATTACTTTTCCAAGAGCCGAAAAAATTTTTGGCTTATCGTTGAAGCGTAATTGTTGTTAAAAAAAACAAAAAACAAAAACAAAATAATTGTTATTAACTTTCGGGAGAACTGATGAACTGTCTGTGATAGAATGCGCCAATTGTACATAAAATCATGAATCACATTGTACACGTATATTCATTCTGTTCTTCAAACAGTAACGAATTTGTTTATTTATATTTTACCACATTGAGTATATATGACATTAGGTACCAACTTACTACGAAATAATAAACGTATACCCACTACAAACCCCAACTGAATATATCATGAATAAAAATATAATAAGGATATCGTATATTCAGAAAATTTAGAGGCCGGAAAATAAAGTCGAAGGAAAAATAAATTAACCTGCGCGCGCATATAATGCCTACCTTCGCTATTAGAACGTTTATACTCTTCGCCTGATGGGGTTTACTGAACTTGTGACTTTTTTCTCCTGAGCATAATATTATAATGAGCTTTAACACTTATATGGTGAAGCCTATGATGTCACGACAGAAACCACGTAAAAACAAAAAATTTTGCCTAAAGTTATCGTATCCTGTATTGCGTAATAAATATCTATACGATACCGTCGCGTAATATTTTATTTTGACTGAGAATACAATAATTTATTAGCAAATACTTGCATAAAGAAACCTCGTACTATAGTACAAGGGAACGGAGCTGACAGAAGAATTAAGGGGAGTTCAAGGCTGGTTTTAGGGGAGGGATTTGGGTTGTAATCCCTCCCAGCGCCAAAAAATGTCTATTCAAAACACAATAATTTAGTTTTTCAAATTTTACGTCTACAAAATATGTGAATAATTGTTACCCCTGGATATTAGATGGAATATTTTTCATTCATAAGTAATACATAATCTGGGGCGTGTTCAGAAATGTTACCAGGGAAGATAAAAGTTCCACACCACGTGACTTCACATTTGCCCTACTCAGTAAACACAGTCTGAATGAGCAAGAGGAGATTTTATTTTAGAACAACGAATTATATGAAGTTACTTAAAGGAATTATTTTCTTTGTCACCAGAGTTGAGAGAAAAAATTACCTCCCCAGTAAAAAAAAAACATTTCTGAACAGTTTACTTGGGAAAAA
This sequence comes from Ericerus pela, assembly GCA_011428145.1. Taxonomy (NCBI): domain Eukaryota; kingdom Metazoa; phylum Arthropoda; class Insecta; order Hemiptera; family Coccidae; genus Ericerus; species Ericerus pela. The sequence continues at coordinate 802,987 of WOFM01000294.1, read as the reverse complement.
AATTACTCTCCCGAGTACAAAATTACCTTTCTGAATGCATCGGGTAACACTTTTCTCTCCCTGGTAACCTTCCTGAATGCACCCCAGAAAGTCAATGTTTACACTGGTATTCTGCGAGTGAAAAGTAGCTCTTATCATCGATGAATGTAACCTCGATGTAAAATGAACGCGCCTCCATGTAAAAAACGTGAAGCATATTTTTACATGAAGGCTTATTCACTTTACATCGAAGCAAAGGTTACTTTTTCTGAATGAAATGTTAAATCTGCCACCATGAGAAGGTTGATATTTTGTTTCATTTTTTTTAAATTTTTGTGTAAGACTCATCATTTGATAGAATTTTAACGTTTTATCGCTTTCTGATCATTAATAATATAAAATATCTTTCTCAACAAGGTTCATAAGTTAGTTTACAAGACTAAGGCATTGCTCACTCACTGCGCTCATTTTGAAAACTTCCTCACATGTAAACTCTCACGTTTGAATCTTGGTTTGTAATATACTATTCTTAAAAGTGAATTTCTGGTCAATTTGAGTGGATATCAGCTTCCAGTTATTGTGCATTTCTTTTCTCCTCAAAAACATTTTTATGGATAAATGATTTTTTAATTTTTTTTAGATTGCAAAATAGATAAATGAGGTTCAAAAATTATATTGAAAATTAATGTTTCCAAAATATTTGATGACTGGAATATGTTGGAATTGATATCATGAGTGAATGATGAAAAGTTCCATCCCCATCTTTGTGTTTTCACCAGAGGAAGCTCAAAAATATGATTTATTTTAATTTTTAAAATTTTACTTGATAATTTTTCATATACTAGAAAAATACTTTAAGATAAACATAATTAATAGATATAAAATTTCAAACAAAAAAAATTATTTTATGCATATTTTTCATAGCTATCATAGAAGTTGAAACAAGGGCATATATAACTCGATCATAAGGGGCTCCACATCTTCGTAGCTTTTCCTCCCAACTCTTTATCCAAGCAAAAATTCCCTTTCCACAAAAAAAAATAAAACGCTATTTTGTTTTTTACAATCTTTTATTTAATGTCACTTGTTTAAATCAAGATTTTTTTTAGAGCTAAGGGAGGGTCCAGACAGCCAGATCACCCTTATATACGCCATTGGGCTGACATATAGTGTGGTACCGAAGGGTCTTTTTTTTCTTTAGAATTCTAATAATCTGAACGATTTTCTGATTATTGGGAAGCTTGAAAATGAACATATCCATAAAGATGGCTTGAGAAATTAGCATATATAGACTATTGCCAATTGAATAAGTAGGCTATACCTACAACATATTTCACGCCTGTATACACATGGCCCGGTGGTCAAAAAATAAGATATTATTTTACATATTTTTTAAATTATTTCTTTTACTGTAGCCAACTGTAACAATTTGATAATTTCTTCGGAAATTATTTGGTATTTTGTGCTACTTGGTGTTAGCTGATTCGATTAGGCAAATACTCTCATCCCAAGGCAAATGCCAGTACGTTACTCCGAAACATTTATCTTCATGTAAATTGTGCCCTATTTCGTTTATACTTTTCTCTCAATTAAGGATATGGTTGACAGCTCTACTGTGACGTTTATTAATAGAAGGTAGGCTATTATGTATAATTTTGAAAATGATTACCACCAAGTGGCAATCTTCATAAAATTAACACAAAAGTTATTTTCTATACCACAGTGCATTTTTTCTCTTTTTTCTAACTTTCAAACAGAATTATAGGTATCAAATACGCAGCTGAATCAGCAGCTTCATTACGATATGCAGTAGGCTACCTATTTTCAAATTTGAAAAAAAAAACCTAAACTGATCCTTTGAGTATACATGTAATGGAGCACTGATTCACCCAATTCTGTTCTTCAACATAGTGTGTTTGGGGAAAGAAATTACAGTAAGATGTATACCTATATATTCTTATATATAGATACAATAACATGAAAAACGGAGTAATTTCATTTCCCGAACACGCTATCTGTGTCTGATAGTAACTACTTATAGAAATGTTATGCCAATCAGCCCTCTATAACATATACACTCAAAGGGTACAGCACTTTGCACTCCAGCAGAATTATCGGCTTAAACTCAGCGATAAATGACTCAGGCCGCTTATTTAACTCAAATTTAGTAGGGACAGATCAGCTGGATTTATAAAAAAAAATCGTTTATCTGTTTCAACGATCTGCTTCATGTACTCAAATTTCGGAAGGAGTTCGAAAGAATATGAACCTAGTAACTGATGTGTGGAATACCTTACATCGTGGAAAGTAAAACCAACAAAGAAGGTGTTCAACAGAACAATTTGCGTGTTTATGCCAAAATACCAGAAAGGTATAAGGGAGCCAAGACGTCGGCAAACACTGGCGATTTAGTCTATGATTTTCTGGTCTTATATACCCGGCTCCCTACACGCACACATACACACCTATGTAACATTTACATAGGTATAGTGTAGATAATTTATTTGTACTTTACGGTTGTCATGGCAACGGTAAAGTACGGAGAATACATCTTCGTATCAGTCCGTGACATCGCCAAGATCGTTATCTATCGATTTGTCACAGTCCGAGATTTGTAACTTGTCTATCTGCAAAAATAGACAAGTATAAACGAACATACATTTGTATTTGGTTTAACCTGCAAGGCACGAATATTTGTCACCAAAGGTGACGACTGTCGTCAATAGGCCGAGCCTATTTCCAAATACGAGTCATGGTCTAATCCCCACTTGATGTATTTAACAAGTAATATTGATTTCAATCAATAGAATTGTGACAAAGATTAAAGAATTTACAAAAAACTTCCCTCAAATTGGGAGCTGATGGAGGCTATTCCATTGAATACCACGAAACTTTAGCCTATTCGTAGTTGACTGCACTCCACACTCATGTTCCCTGTGGAACGTAATAAATGTTTATTCAAAACTAGACGTAAAATTTTCATTTTTATTATTTAAGCCTAAGAGGCTAGTTCGGTTATTAGACTCACTTTGCCTTGGTCCCAAAGCGAGTTTAATAAGCGGGTTCTTATGTAGGTAAAGAGAAAGAAAAATTTTTTGAGTTTTCACTTCCCTTTAACGCAAAAGTGTAAAACGCATGAGAAAATACATACTTTCTGCTCAAATTGTGAGAACTTACTAAAGAAAAGAGTTAGGTACGTAGCTCAATTTTTTATAAACACCTTTTGTTTTTGTGAATGCACAAATACCGGTTTCTTCTTCTTTCCTCCCATAACCAGTCAACCAGGTAGGCCTAAATGTGAAACAAACCTACTGACTATTGTAGTTTACGGGTCTGGTAACTGTTTTTTTTTAGTTACAACGTCAGTCAAGAGCGTCAAGGACGTACGCATGATTTGAAGCAGAAGGGAAGGAATAAATTAGGTAAATCGATAAAATAATTCTGGGAGCAGAACAAGCGAAAAAAATTTGGATCTGTTTTTTGTGTTCTAGAATATTTGCGTAGGTATTGCGTTTTTTTGGTTTTTTGAAGCATTGGAGATGGTTAGACACCTAACATCTCCCTTAAATATGGTCCTGCCAGCTGCTTTTTCCTTCACTCCCTTTATCCTTTTCTCTAATTATCTTTTCGACTAAATAGGTGGTAAGTGCTCCTCGCAGCCCTCTTCATACGCCCTTAAAGAGTGCGGGTCAGATTTCTGTTAAGAAGAGGTAAAAATGATAAAAATTGAGAACGATCAATAGAACACGTTTAGGCTACAGAAAATCGATTGCAATAAATTGAGAGAATGTCACATGGTGGCATAATTGGACACAAAAATGACGCAAGAAAAACGTTTCAAGAATGTAACGATTGGACCGTATACCCTGATGCAGGAACGAACGTAAAAATAACATAGTCTACACACGTATTGATATTTTGATAATCTCTTCGTTTTTTCTAAGTCTGTTGAAATTTGAAAATCAATTTATCGTATTTTTTTGGTCACTTTCATCTCAAACAGGCAGCCAGAAATTAAGATTGAACAAAAAATTAGAAGAATTTAGAAAAGAGTTGATTGAATGTACAGCCTTACTTTGCCGGAAAGAAGTTAAATGCTTACACCTAGATACTAACCTATAGTGATCATTTCTTGACATTTGGAAGGGTGAATCAAATGGTTTCACAGAATTAAATCTTTTAATACAATAATGATGGCATTATAGGCATCTATAGTTTCTGAACGATGATTATAAATCTATTAATCAATAATAGGTAGCCATTTATTATAAACTTTTATTCTACTCACTACTGCCGACTGTGATTTTAAAATGTACTAATACTGCAGCCAACTTTCCGCAGCGAAATAATATTTATTTTGCACGAATGTAAAGTCAATAAAAAAATTCGTTTTTAACATAAACTTATTCAGAATCATTTTGGATGAATGCGTTGAATGAACTTGGTGGAGAGAATTTTTTTTTTTTGGTGACTTTTCCAATGATGAATCAAATAATGTAAGACCACTTTCAGTTTTCCAACAAAAAAATTCCTATGAAGTACAATATTTTCCTGCCATACAAATTTTCCAAATTAATATACAGGTTTTGGTGAATTCGTAAGTCCAGGCTATGGGGCTTCGGTGGATTCTCGTCATTTTTACTCTCTCGGAAAAAATTTATTTGCAAAATGTGGAAAAACTACGGCCTCACTCATTCGTGAATAAAATGTTTCGGTATAGAAGAAACGATAATCTTCAGGAAGGTATTTAATAAACATAGCTTATAAAAAATATTTTCATTTTTTACCACTCCAGCTTTATTTCATATATTGTGAAAAACACAGTTAAGCACATCTAACAAAATGTTTTTCTTGCTCGTTTCATTGAATAAGCAGGCTATTGATCCAACTGAAAAATATTCCAGCTAAAATTACTTCTAATAAAGCGATGCACAATAATTCATCCAGCTGTTTATTTTCGTAAAATCAATAATTTTGACCCGCACTGTGCTAAAAAAAGAAACACAAACGTAGGCTACCATCACTTTCTATGGTGAGTTAACGGTATAAAATTATTCTACTTAGATTGATAACAGAGAATCACGATTTAATTACATTTTGGTATTTATACTTCTCGTTTGAATTTTTAATTTTCATACATAGGTATGAATGAATGCCAGTGAACAGTAGGTACCTATGAAATTTATATACAATCTAGATTATGATTTTTTTCGTTCAGAGCGTGAAGGCTGTACCTAACTCTCGATAAGGAAAAATTAATGAGTATAATATGATTAAAATTTAATCAGAATTTAAATTTTCTGTTTTCAGCCCGAAACTTGGTCCAAAAAGTCCCAATTAGGGGATTAGACCATTACTTGTATGAGGAAATAGGCTCGGCCTATTGACGACAGTCGTCATTTTCGGTGACAATTATTCGTGCCTTGCACGTTAAACCAAACACAAAATGTATGTTCGTTTGTACTTGTCTATTTTTGCAGATAGACAAGTTACAAATCTCAGACCGTGACAAATCGATAGATAACGATCTCGGCGATGTCATGGACCGATACGAAGATGCATTCTCCATACTTTACTGTTGCCATGACAACCGTAAAGTACGAATAAATTATCTACACTATACCTATGTAAATGTTACATAGGTGTGTATGTGTGCGTGTAGGGAGCTGGCTATATAAGACCAGAAAATCATAGACCAAATCGCCAGTGTTTGCCAAGGTCTTGGCTCCCTCATACCTTTCTGGTATATTGGCATAAACACGCAAATTGTTCTGTTGAACACCTTCTTTGTTGGTTTTACTTTCCACGACGTAAGGTATTCCACAGTGGATATTTATCGATATCTAACCAACACAATTATCAATCAACCAAAATTTCATTATAACAGTTTTAAGTAAAATAAATAAAATAACCCCTTGCGTCGTAAATACGGAAAAGATACTTCAATCAACACAGCCGACTGAACTTCACATGCTACTTATTTGTGGTGATCTTATAATTTGTGCTCATATACTGGCTAAAATAGAGGCCACAGAAATTTATGTGTCAGCCTCCAATTTTGAATTTTGATTTAAAACTTTGCCAGTCAATTAGGCTCAATTTGTGCTAATTTGTGCCGTGAATCAAAAGTTAGATACTCATTCCCTTGAAAAAATATTTAACGTTTAATGTATTCCCTTAGCCACCCCATTTCGAATTTTGAACCAAAATTTTTCATACTAACTGAGTTAAATTTGTGCTAAATTATACCACCAATTTTTGAATTGATTCTCATCCTCTTCCAGAAAAATAAAAAACGTCCGTGGGGGGCTAAAGAAATGCCAGTACCCATTTTAAATTTTGACTCAGAACTTTGCATAATAATTACGCTTAATTTGTGCCGATTTGTGCAAACAATTTCAGAATATGTGCTCACTTCCCAACTCAGACAAATTTCAATAAAAAACTTTGCCCACTACTCTTCCTCGGTTTCTGGTTATTTGGGTCAATAAGCTTACAATAACGCGTACTCACTTTTCCAGTTATTTACCAATTTTCGAGGAAGTAGAAAATATACAGCCCCCATTTTGAATTTTTACTCAAAACTTTTCATATTAATTATGGTCACTTTGTGCCAATTTGTGCTAATCATTTTAGAATTTATACTCAATTACTAGCTGAAGTAAGAGGTGATGAAGGTTTTGTCTCAGCCCCCCTTTTAGAATTTTTATGTAAAATTTTGCCCATTACTTTATCTTTATTTGTGCTCATTTGTGCCATTTTTTTTTTTTTGATTTTGCTAAATTAGCACAAAGTGAGCACAATTAGACCACAAATTTTCATTTAAAAATTCCGAAAGGCGGGAGGAGAAATGGACCTTTAAAAATTCTCGGATTGAAGAAAAATTGCTAATCCTATCATGTTGAGAAAATATAGCTTAAGAAATAACACACAATTGAATATCGCGTATGGACCGTGCATCCGATTTTCACGAAATTCAATATGATTTATCATCTTTGACATAAAAATGTATCTGCGCACTAAATATTAGCCTTATGGGTGGAAAATTACCACAGTAAAGTTATCAGTTAGATAACAAAAAAGTCATGTTTTCAGTAGATGTACTGCACTTCACTTTAAGATGGCTTTTGGCGTTTAATATTGACGCAAGAATTAATTTTTAAGATATTAAGCCAGAAAAATATGCCCTTAAGTTTCAAAATTTTCCAGGGAACCAGATTTTTTTGGGGTTCAAACTACCCTATGAAAATCATCTCAAGAGATCGAAGGTTGATTTTTTATTATGATGTTTAGGGAACCACTTTTAACCACATACGGAAAAAAAAGCGTTGTTTACAAAAAATATTTTCATTTCTTTCACACCTACGCACCTCCAATTCGCTCAGACTAAGTAGTTGTTTGGGAACTAAAAATGAGGATTAGTGTTCACAAAAAAAAAAAAAAAAAAGTCTAAATAAAAATAATGATTAGCATGAACGCGTTCTTATATGATCGAGAAAAATGTGGAAAGGTATTTCGTATTTGTTTTTTGTCGATAACACTATAATAATTTCTTGATCCAGGTATAGGTAATTACAATAATAAGCTACCCACTAACAGGAAATCAAAGACACAAAATTACTAGGTTTAATTATATGTTGTTTAGCCGGGTTAATATGTTGATGCAGAAAAAATTATGCAGGTGTGCAGAGAAGTACAGCTGTTCGTGGATTTTTGAACGGGAAAAAATAAACAAACGGTGAGTTGTAATAATGAGTAATTATGAGTTCAAAGGTACCTAGGATGGTTAGACGATTGAAATGAATGAAGGCGAAGTTAGCTTAAAAACAAGTGATTTCAGTGTGTTAAAAAAATGACTCTCAAAAGAATCGAAATTAAGACTATAGCTAGGCTACTCGCAGAAATTCAGAGAGGGTAGAGAGCTTGGAGGATTTTGAAGAATTAACTAACGGAAAAAGAGCACCTCCTAAGAAACCTTTTCATGAAAAATATAAAAGTGAGATTTGATATCGATAGGCAGTGTCCATTTGTTACGCACATCCCCTTGATCGCCTTTGTATTTGAAGGTATAAAAAGGTCTTCCAAGTGGGCATTTCCCTCAAGTTTTATCGTAGATTTTAAATTTTTTATTACACATTATTATTTGTGAATCCTGCAAATACCAAAAACTGGACACAACTTCGTTTTTTCAACTGTGAAACACTATTTTTCTAAAACTAGAGAAAATTTCACGAAAATTTGACTGGTCAAGCATCAAAATTGGAAGTATTGACGATGATATAACAGTTGGAAAATCACTTAAATCAGGCTATTAAGCTATCTGTATACCAACTACTACAGCCGCAGTGAGATCCTTAACTTAACCTAAATGCTGCTGTTGTCGCACTTCCAAGTTGTACCTACTTATTAAAGTGATTTTACAACTGTCATATCTTTTTCAATACTTGACTCAGTCAAAAGTTTTGAGTGCTCTTATCCTTTATCATGTGGGCTAGTGGTATGCAAGATGGGGTGACCTCGTGTCACAATCAACAAATTTAAAAAACAACACAAAATCATTCTTAAAACTTACCAACAAATAAAACATACAATGATGATGAAATAATATACCGAAGTCCAATTTGATTCATATTGCAGTGACTGATAACAAGCTATGAGATCGGATTTGTATCACCAAAACCCCCGTATTTTTACCTTGTTTTGAAATTGAAAGTTAGAATGGGAAACAGGCTATCAGTTGAAATGTTCTATCTTATCATTCAAACAACTCTAAAAGTACAATGTCTCCCACCTTGGGGTTGCCCTCAAAATACCTTCTTATCAACTGCACATGGTGCAAATAAAAGACACCAAGTGACAAATCAAAAACTAGTGGCAGGGTCATAACTAGGTACGTGCAACCTGTGCATTTGCACTGGGTGGCAAAATTCAAGGGCACCATACTGGCAAAAAAAAAATTCATAAATATATGTTCTCTTGACAATGACAAAGAATTTCATTCTGATTTCATTGGCAAAAGAAAAACTAAATATGAATTTATATTTGCAGAGGGCCTTTGCTTTTGGGCAAGTATTATAGAGGTATTGGAAAAGCGTCAAAAAGTTTGTAGGTACAGAGCGGCAAAAAAGATAATTATAGTCCTGACCAGCGGGTATTACACATGAAGACACAGCAAATTATAACATACCAAAAATATAAAGTAATACAAATCAAGCTGATGATCGAATCCAAGTCGAAATAAGATTGATATAATTTAATACCACATGTTACACAAAACTCAAGACAACAAATGTTAAATGGAATACAAAATGGGAAAAGCAGTAAAACAGAGTGATTTCATTTACGATCATGTGAGTTGGAGTAAGGTCAAACTTATCATGAACGTGGGGAAATCAGCCAGCTGATAAATTTAATCTCCTCACCAAGATAAGAAAGAGGAAAAATTTATCAACTTTCAAAAAATATATGAAGCTTAGTGAAAACCTACCATAGTAAGTTTTTATCAGGTGATGGGACAGAGACATCAAGTATACTACAGGCTTATAAGGAAGTTCCATCGAATTTTATTTTATTTTATAGCAAAACTTTTTAATTAGTGCTAACTTCAATAATTTCAGTCCCTAGATCTCAGTGGATGAACTTTAAAAGAGCCATTTTCATATTTTTAGCCGATTTATACTTTGTTCTTTTTGAAGTAGGTATTCTTTAGAAAATCTTATCATGCTTGGTGCGGTATTAGCCCCAAGGGTGGGGATGGGTACTTTTTCATTTCATGATCTCAGGAAAATTTTGGCACCAATAACTTAAATTAATATATATATATATATATATATATATATATATATAGGTATATATATATATATATATTGATAGATAGATAGATAGATAGAGAGAGAGAAATAGATAGTAATTTATAAGTTCATTTCTTGTTCCCACGGTAAAGGTCGCAATTTTAGTTTGATAATTACGAAATTTGGTACGAATATTTATACTAATCCAAGGACTAGACCTATTGATTTTGGTGCGGATCGGCCGGACGATTCTTCCGGTATCACCATTTTTGTTTTTATTTTGGCTATAAATTGCTCAATTTTGCATCAATAGCCACAAAATTCGGAACAATTATTTATCATAATTTATTATAGCACGCTACCAATTTTGGCGTAGATCGGCCGGAAGGTACTTCCGTAGTGCTATTTTTGTTTTTACATTGGTCATAAAATGCGGAATTTTTGAACCATATGTACGATATGTGAAATAAATATTCACTAAAATTTATTGTAGCATACTACCAATTTTGGTGCAGATCGACCGGCCGGTACTTCAAGTAAAGCTTTTTTTCCCACTTTTTTCTAATTTAAATGATTTTTTTTTTTTTTTACAAAAATTAAACATATGGTTATGTTTTATTTTTTTTTATTTCATAATTTTATTATACTTCATTAGTTTTATTTTAAATTATATAATGATGTACCATACTTATCGTCTAATTTATTATTCATTTTTTCAAGAAAAACTGCTTTTATATTTCACATTGTCTATATTTTGTCAGCAGCTAAACACATTTCATACAATCATAACATAACCATTAACGCATATAAACTTACCTACAGACAATTAATATGACCATCAAAATTCATAATTCTTTGTCTCAATACCTACTATTTCTAACGAGACTTGCTGCGCTAAAGTTTTTTTTTAAGTTTATTCTATTAAAAAAAAATGTATTTAGCAAAATAATTTATTGTTTATTTTATTATTTACATTCGCGCCGGCAGAAATTCTACTTTAAAACCATTAGAAGTTATGCTGGAACTAACATTAAATAAGTTTGGTAAAAATTAATTTTTTGTAATACACTTTTTGTTGCAAGTATGAAACGTAGCGCACTAACACACAGTCGCAGACACCCACTCACACCATGATGATTGCAGAGCTAAACAAAACTAATGCAATGGTCTTCCTCAGTACTAGGTACACTTTTGTGCTAGATCCAGTAATTCTATAAAGTCTGAATTTACTTCCACTGAACGAAACAGCGAACAAAAAACTGAAGTGAGTTAAATAAAAGTGTATAAAAAATATATACATGGATCAGAGTTGATGACCGTAATTTTGAAGTCTGTTAAAAATAATAGTAATCGTCAAAAAAATGAAGTAAGGTCTGGTTTTTGGTATTTGAAGGGGTAGAAAATAAAATTTAATGATAAATTGAAAATTTACGCTAAAAATTAAGGGGATCGGTAACCTAAACGATTTTTTTCTATCTTCAAAAACTAGGAAAAAAATTAGGCATGCGTAATGAATGGACCACCCTGTATACCAAAAAAACATGGTCAAATAAAATTTCCAATTACCTGCCTAATCTCTTTTTTCTTCTGTTTTTAAAATCATTTTTACACATGGATGGCGTTCACTTTTAGTGCATTTTCCAAAAGAAAATACAACTATTGCATTCAGTGCATTGATGGGACCTAGGGGCGGGACTTGTGGAAAAGCGCCGATCCTGAGTAGTAGATCACGAATATACACGTCACTCAAATTCTTCTGTGCACTATATATATATACCTGTATATTTCTACTTTTTGCTCATTTTAGCACTTTTTGATTGTCTGTGGAGCCTCCGCTGTTTGACCTATGGCAATAAAACTTGGGGTAGTGTTATAAGCTTTCATGGGTTACACATTAGTGTTAAAATTTTTGAAATTCATCAGCTAGTTTCGGAGGAAGGGGTTCTCACATTATTGCAGATCCACCATGTTGTCATCACGATAACTCTCGTAAATTTCAAGATTTCGGTTTGAAATTTTTATGACATTCGGAGTAGGGACTAGTTTGGTATTGAATTTGAGTGAAATCGGTCCACTGGATTTCGAATGGCAGCCATTACAAAATTTGACACTTTTGGAATATACACACTTACTGCGGTTGATGCGCGGCAGAGAGATTTTTCACATGTAGTGGTCAACCTTTTTTAGGATAGGTACAGTTAAAAAATTTTTGGTGGGTACGAGGAGTAACTATTTCAAAATTCTCGTTGGAAATGGAAAAATATTTTGTAACTTATCAATTTAAAATTAAGTTTGATTTATTTTCCTGAAATATTTACTTCAAAATGAATTATCTTAGACTTTTTCGTGTGGTGTTCAAGCACGCGAGCACCATATGAAACGCCATCCACGTTTTTACTCAATACTTTTGTAAAATTTACCAAAAAAATTTCACTTTTCAACACATCTTGGAAGCGCGACTAGAGGAGATAAAATTTTTTATTTTATTACTCATGGATTAACAACCAAAACAGACGATGTTATATTCACAGTATTTTCCAGAATTGGCAAGTGAGTTATTTGCACGAACAAAACACAAATAGAAAATCGTACATGAACGTCTGCACGTACGTGTTTTAAGCGGAAAAAAAGTGATCTTTATAACCTACAGCTTCGATAAAAGAAAGTGAAAGAGAGTACTATTTTACTTTTATTTCATTCTGAGAACTGTCATTCAACTTCAAGTGAATAGGTTCCATGCAGCGAATAATTGTCTTTCATCAACCAGACCCTGTGTTTTGGCTAAAAATGTACTCCACTTGAGATAGGGGTGGTAATTTTAATCCCCTAGATTTTAACATTAGTTCTATTTCCAAGAATAGTCTTTCCAATACGCCTACTTGTTTTACTCCAAATCAATTAACGTGTAAGTGAAACAGCTTCCTTTGTCGTAATACGAATCTATAAGTTATAATACTTTTACTAAGGGAAAGGGGTGATTTTTTAATGTGAAAAAATTATGAAAAGATATAGAAAAGTTAAAGAACTCCTCGTAACAAAACGTTCAAAATATAGTTATCCGAAGTAATTTAAGAGGAAGGTTGACGGCGAAGTGAACAAATTCAGCTGGGTTTCTAACCAAGACAGCTATTTGTGAAAACTGTAAAATTGTATCAACTACGAGGAAAACCAGTAGAAAATCTGGAAATTCATTTATATTGTTTTCTGATTGTCAGTGTTTGAAGTTAGTAGCTCGGTTCATTATTGACAAAAAAAAAACAGAATTAAGTTTTAGTTTTCCACAAATTCTGTCCAGTGTGAGAACTAAGCTTAACCCTAATAAAGGTCGACCGAGTGTAGAGTGTAGCAGTGGTTAACAGTAAGAGGACAATATCATACTAAGTCGAAGGAGTACAGTAATTGAAGATGCAAAATATAACTTAAGTACAGAGATATGAGTTCAACTACGAAATGACGTTATCCGCAAGAGTAGGTAACGATACGGTGTAACCACAAGTAGAAACGATTAATATATGTGCGAGAATTAATAGAGAATGGTTAAAGTAGGCTATTACGGAATGTTGTCAGGTGCGACTTGAGGAGGATTGGCATTACCCAAAAACCCAAATGTTTTAAAACAGCCTCTTCTGATAAATAATTCAACGTTTTGTAAATAAAACAGTCTGTTATAAAAAAAACTACAAGTTTCTCACTCTTTTTTATGAAGAACCGAGTTAATAAATTATTCTAAGCTCACTAAGTTCTCAAACTTTTTGTAATTGGCTACTTATGCATTTTCCTTACAAAAAAGTGTCATTTTCGGTATGCTTGTCACTGAGATTTATCAAATAAATTAGGTAAGCCGATCAAAATCAACTTGAAAGTAAGAATTAAAAATTTTGACGCCAAAAAACGCAGAGTTACATAATTCGGGTAAGAGTTAATGTTTTTAATGAAAATATGAGTTCATAAAAAAAATTCCCACGCAGTGATAGTTTGCTAGAAAACCCAGGTAGGTAGTTTTCATTGACAATATTAAAGAAAAAAAAAATTAATGTATGTAATGCAAGAACGAAGCATGTAATCCCATGCGCCGTAAATAAGAAAAAGATACTTCAAGCAACACAGTCGACTTGCTTTTTTCCAGCTAATTTTTCATTTTTATTTTACATTTTTCTCGGAAACTGCAACACGAATAGACACTAAACTTCTAACAGATTTGCACAAACACAAGAAAAATCTATCGTGAAAATTTCAACTCGATTACTTTTGTAGTTCCTTCTAAATTCTGGAAAAACCACTTTTGAAGAATTTTTTGTTCTCTAGTTTTCTCGGGAAATATCAAACCAATAGGCACCAAACTTCTTTCAGACCTGATCCTATATGAGGATTACCTTTTGTGAAAATTTCAACTCTATATGTTTCGTAGTTTTCTCAAAACGGTAAACTAAAAATTAAAGCGATACACACCAATATACATATACAATTATACATTAAAAAAATTAGGTCAAAATGAGATGGTGTCATTAGCTTTTTTTGTCGTGAAACGATAAATTTTCACTACCCCTACCCCTAATCACTCCATAAGGTTAGTTTCAATAACGCGGTTTGAGTAAAAGTGGAGTTATGATCCAAAAAAAATTTTTGGGGTTTTTTAGGAGATATGAAAGTCGAAAAATTTTGTAGTACCCAAGATTAACATTGTTTCTTCATGTTGTGAAATAAGTAGACGTGCTTTTGTTTTATTTGAGAATTTTTTATCAAATGGTTTCTTACTAAAGGAATACAATCTAAAATTTTCATTTCTCTAAAAAAAAATAAAAAAATAAATACCTACTAGATGATACGTCTAATATAGACCGGCGTAGTTTTATAACATAGCAGACATAAGTATTTAAAGAATGCAAACATTGTATTCAGTTTTTGTTCAATTTTTTATTACTTGCATTTCTTAATTTCGGAGCCCCTCAGTTGAAGTTATTTATTACATTTTTTGGAGTTTCGTAATATTTTGTTTCTTTGTAGCGATGAAAACGCTCAGGCCTAGAAGATATTTTCGAATAATTGCCATTGTTTCTGAATGTAAAAACATAGAAGAAAACACTGAATCTGTCTTGGAATGAATATTAACAGAGGAAAAGCAAATCATGATTACCATATCTAATTTCAACTTTCCATTCATTTGGGTTTAGTAACTTCTGAGTAGAGGAATAATGTAAAAAAGGATGATTTCAATAAAATGGAAACAGTTTCGATATATTTCAGGTAGGTAAGTGTTGTCCCGTTTTTGCAGATGATTCAGTTCGTCTATAAAAACGTGTCGAACAAATTATAGACAACTATTATTCCTAATTCTCAGAATAATAGCTGTCTATATTCTACCTAGCTTCTCACAAACGGACACCACCAGATATGCTGACAATGAAGTGTCATCATATTTGGCGGATGTTCTGTATAACGCCTTCTTTTTGGTCGGCCATCTTTTGATTGAAACAAAGAAAACGAAAGTAATGTCATATCTTCATTTTGAAGACATGGTCATTCCTAAACCTGAAGTCGAGTAGAGACGTTAGGGTCCATACTAGTTGCTATGGACATTAGGTATCACTAATATTAAGAAATAGAAATAAGTATAATTTAAAGTGTTTATAATAAAAGTGAAATTTTAATAAAAGATAAATGTTCGTATCTTATCTTATTTGTTGAAGTAATTTAAAAATATTGAATTACTCTCGCAACAAATTGGCGCCCGAAAAAAAAAATCTTCGGAAGTAAATTTAAAAATCATGATAAAATTTTTCTTTAAAATAAAAAAAAAAAATTTTTTTTCCCTATTGCGGATAATTAATTCAATTTTACTGAAGCAAATACTTTCGCGTAAATATCAAAGAAATCGTGGCTAAAATAATTCAAATATTAAAAACAAAATTAAACAAACATCTACGAAATCAAACCTTTATTGCGGAGGACCGCAAATGTTTAATTAAGACAAATAAAAATAGTTCAATTAAAAATAAATTAATTACAAAAAATAATTCTAAAAATAAACTTAGAAATAAAACGATGATCCAGATCCGGCTCCTGAAATTCAAAAAGAATAGAATCAGCCCAACCGGTATCCAAAACCACATCGTAGAGAACGAGAAATCACTCACCAACGGCGTCCATCCGAACGAAACTAACGGTACACTACAGAAGACTACAGCACACTATTCGCCATTTAACTGTAAGCAAATTATAAATTTATCTTCCGTTACTTCAGACAAATTTGAAACTATTATTGATATCGTAAATAATATTGTAAAATGTAAAATCTCCCAACCCTCGCGAATGTCTAAAAAAAGTGAAAATATGAGTGCATCGCTCCCGGATATTTTAGACTCAAAGTCCGAAGAGAATATTTTGGAATTTGAAAACCATCCTAAAAATCTGTATGAGAATCTGTTTGAAGAGGAAAATTACCCACTCCTTGGTAACCATTGGGGAAGTTGATTATCTACTTCCTTTCTCTATTGTGTGCTAAAAGAGGCAAAAGTAAAGAGGATAGAAGGTAGAACACGTATCGAACTCCAGAAGAAACTTTACAAAGGTAGACACTCTAAACACTGGTTGTTAAATTTATTATACTCAAACCCCAACACCGAAAAATTTTAAAGAACAAGTAATTTTGATAGACTAATCGAGGAAAGCAAAAGTTATCATAGGGTAACAAGAAGTATAAAAAATAAAGACCCCAACGAAGCTGAAGAAATCTTCTCCGATACAGAAGAAGAAGATTTAGAATCTAAAGGAAAGAAGTTAGAAACAGAAAAGAAAAGAAAGGAGGAAACAGAAAGAAGACTAGCAAGACGAAGCCTCAGCTCCAGTTTTGAAAAACTCTTATCTAAAGTATCACGACACGTATCACCAAAGAAATCAATTTCAGTCACAACCGATTCTTCTCTCCCAAACAACGAAGACAAAATCTTCCTCGGAGAAGAATCAATTCTGAACCAAACTTTTGTCGACAGACCCTCACAGTCTAGTGCTGATTTGTCGCCATCAGTGCTTCAAGGACAGGGAACGTCCTCACAGGCTGAAATCCAACACTCAATACAAATTCACGTAAAAAGTCCAGAAAATGTATAAAAACCCAAAAGTAAAATTCCAAATTCAACTGACGAAAATTCTTTCGACCCTATCAACCTATTACCCCCAGAGATACGTGTAGAACTTCTTGATCAAAAAGAACCTACATACGTCAACATAGTAAATATTGAAAATAAAAATAATCCTTTTCTAAAAACGGAAAACAAAAATATGACCCTGGAAGACATCGCTGAAAATAACGCACACTTGCTTTTACAACAACAAGCAAGATTTGCAGCAGCGAATGAAGCCTACACACAACATAACCTAGTCATGAACAATTTTTGGAAAAGGTCAGAAAGATGGACTCCGAGCCACTTTTCAAATGGGCCCGACGAGGATATCCTTGAGTTTCTTTTTGAATACGAAACTCAGGCAAAAACCTTCAAAGCAACCAAATATGAAATGATACGAAACCTAAATATAGCCCTTCGTAGTACAGCTCTCAAACTGTTCGCAGCAGAAACTGAGATAACCCCAGAAACTCTATGGTTAGAAGTGAAACGAATTTTAATTCGTATCTTTAAAAAAGATAAAGATACAGTAAAAAAACGTATCAAATCTTTAAAATTTGATGATTCATACTTCAGCACAAATGTACCTAAATTTTTCCGACTCTATAAACAACTCGATGCAACAATTAGTAAGAAAAAAATTTGTGACCTCTTACTCCCAAGACTAACAGGAGAAATGAGGAAATTCTTTGCATCGAAAAATCTCCAAACACAAAGAGAGGTTTCAAAAATATCACTGATTGGAAAGAATTCAAAGAAAAAGCCTTAGATTTAACCAATGTCCAAAAAATGGAAGAGATGTTAAATAAAGCAACAGAAACGATCGCCAAGTTAACAAAACAGATGAAAGAGATGATGAAGGGAAAAGTTCCCGAGAAAAAAGAACCTGTGAAACCCATAACTCCACCTATCTCCCCTACTGACCCTGTTATCGTGGCATTAGTGGAGGCAGTTGGAATTTGTAAAACTCTTGCAAAAATGCGTGCTCGATACTACTTTACGCAAATGCCTAAAATAGTCTCGAGGCATGTACGTTTGTGCCATCAATGCCAAATTAATAAAAACATTAATGAAAAATATGTACACTTGAAACCAATTAATCCTGAAGAATGCATACCACTTGCACATATCCAAATTGATTTTATTGGAAAATTTAACACAAATAATGAAAAGAAGTTTGTCATAGTGGGAATAGATAAGGCAACAAAATATTCTTTATACCAAAGCAGTAACCCAACCAAACGCACATTCAGTAATTAAATTTTTAAAAGAAATTGTACGTCATTATGGAAAACCAACGAAGATTACGTGTGATAACGGAACTCATTTTTTGAACGAATACGTGCAAAATTATTGTAAAAATAACGGTATTAAAATATTCTACTCTGCATCATATTCACCGCAAACTCAAGGACAAGTAGAGAAAATGAACGGAACAATAAAAAAAATGTTAGCGAAATATGAAAGTACTGATTGCGAAGAATGGCCAGACCACGTGCATAACGTAGCCTTGACCTATAATATGACACCGATTGAAGGTTTAAATAATCACGATCTGTTTTACCTAATGCACGGTTATAAAGGAGAACCCCCCATAAATTTAAACATTCCGTCACCACTTATCAGTAAAACCAGAGAAGAACAGATAAGTGAAGCAGACAGAATTTGGAAAACAATTCCGAACTTTGATAAAAAGAATGCAATTAAATATTCAGAACTCTATAATAAAGGAAGAAAAGAAATTTCTTATGAAACTAATGATTTAGTTCTCTTAAAAGCACCGATAAATTTTGGAAAAGGCAAACCAAAATTCCTAGGACCATATAGAATAGTAAGAAAAATTTCAGATTTAAACTATATAATTCACATAACTTCTAAGGATGGAAATAGCATAGACGATACAGTTCATATAAGAAGACTTACGCCTTATAATGCTCGCTCTAATGCTAATTTACCGTCGAACATTGAAGAAATTCAATCCGATAATTTGGAAAATGAAGAAAATATTCGCGAGTCTAATCAGAAAAGAAAAAGAGGTAGACCAAAGAAAGAAAAGAGCTCTGACGAAAATGAATCAGAGGACAAAATTAAAATCATTGTCAAACGTCCAAGAGGAAGACCACGAAAAGGAATTTTAAAGAAATCTGATAATAAAAATAAAAACAATAAAAAGGTAAAATTTACTGATGAAGCTTTATTAAAAGGGAAAGATTATTCAGAATGGAGAAAGAAGTTTGAATTAAAAGACCCAGAAAAAAGAAGCATAACCTTACGAAAAATTCAATCGATTACCCATAAACAACATATGAAAGAAATCAAATTGTTCAATAGGTTTGGTGAGGGAAAAAGTATAACACAACCTTTGTCTCTACCTATTCAACCTATTCCCCAAGATATTAAGAAACCGAGTGAGTTAAGTTTGGAGGAATATGTGAAAAGATACTCCGAACCACCACCTGAAACATTGTATTATAACCCTTGTAATTTAATAAGTAACAATTATAGATAATTTTTATATATATATTATAAGGACCATTTACGTATACATTTTCTCCCCTCAGAAATATAAAAATTTTTTTTACTCACCGATTACCAATCATCCTGTGCATCATGAGTAAAAGCCCCCATAGCGGTCGGCTTTGCTTCACCTTGCTCTTCACCTTCAGGATGATCGGCAGGTGCAGGTTCCGGAGAAACTGACCGATGCCTGAACTGCTGATGACTAGGAACCAAAAACATGCGCCGATTGGACACGACCATTTTACTTGGTCCAGAAGTCAGCTCACTTCTTGGACTTGCTCCTCGTAAAACATGACGATTGTGAGAGATGGTCATCTTTTCCGACGGCTCCAAAACTCGCATAACCTCGATGTAATGAGGAGTATCATTAATCACGATTTTTTGCCGATAAAAGCGAACAAGATAATCAACCAAGTATTGAAATTGGGACCTATCCATAATCGTATTGGCATATGCAGTATTGGTAACCAAAAAACAAACCTTAGCACCCAAGTTTAAAGGCTGCATTGCCATTATAACTGCAGTCAATAAGTTCAAGCCAACAGCATAACCGATGATGTCGGACGGATTTGCATCAAGTGTTGAAAAGCAAACCATGGATCCTTCCCACCCCCACAAACTTGCCTCTGGAAAGAGGAAGCTGAACTGCAAGGCGAGTTGTACCATCAACTGCAAGCAACACTCGCATAAACTTTGAGGCAACACATGCCTCCACGACCCAAATGAAGTGTTCAGTGAGTTGCCAGGAAAATTTTTTTGGTACGCATCCACTCCTGTTGGACCATAATCCACTGCCAGAAATGAGTGAATGGCTTTAAAAATCTTCCAAAGCCCAATCACGCCAGTAAACAGACATGGACAACGCGGTGACCAACAACGCAAATACGGCAGAGACGTCTGCGTCAGCATTAAGCTTTCAGCCGTCTCAACAATCCCTGTATCAGGCACCATAAATTTGGGCAAAGCTCGCAATTCCGCCGGAGTCAGATACAAAGGAGCATCCTGAAGAACTTTCTCACTACCACAATCCATACTTAAACTCAACATCTCATCGAAATTGTGAAGAAAATGTCTCTCAACGTTCATCAAATATAAATAACGAACTAAACGAAAAATAAAATATATACAAAAGAAGAAAATTACGACTAATAGGAACATAAACTATAAATCTAAAGAAGGACGAGGACGAAGAAAATCTAAACGAACCAACATATCGAACACACCGAGAAGACTGCGATACCTCCATATATATCCGAGTTGTAAAGCAAGATGAATTCTTGCTGAACAATAGAAATATACGGGAGTCTGCCATCTCCCAAGGCCTACCCTCGATGGTAGCAGTGCAAATCGAATTCCAGAGTCCCACACTAACACAAATGGTGTAATTTCCGCACATATGTATATTTTTATGAGAAAGAAATAAAAATCGAAGAAATATTGTGCATCGATATACATTTTTACACCTTATTAATATTTCCTCTCGAACAGATAACAACCAAACAACGTACCAACAATTATAATACTGCATCTAACAGCAAAATTTCTTGTGATTTGTAATGATTTCAGACCACATGATGATAAAACTCGCCGTTATCGTCTTCATTACAATCACCATACTCACACACAAAACCGAGAACACAAGTTCAAAAACAAAAATTAGTGCATCGTCAGGAGCATATTTCAAATTAAACAAATTCAGTAAGGCTTATGAGAAAACAATTCCCATAGTCTATAGCCTGAAAATTCCAAGAAGACAGAACATAGAAACACCCGAATGGCTTGAAGAAATAAAAAAACTGCAAAGTTGCACATCCACGGAAAACACATGGTGTATACATAGATCGAGAAACATGTTGAAAATCTTAGATCTAATTACGGATATTCAGCTAATAAATGAAGCAATAATCAAAGAATTTGACAGAGAACCGTTAAAACAAATTAAACGCGGAATACAAGTCCTAGGTGACTTTGACACATGGTGTTGCAATGTCATGACACTTTCTCAAGGCAATGACTTTATAGAAAACGAGAAAAATCTAAAATCCCAATACGAAAAACTTCGAGAATCCGTAATAGAAAGCCATGCAGAATTATTAAACGTCACAAATGACATTAAAAATTTTGAAAAGATAGAAGTTGATAATTCTAAAATTTTAAAAGTAAACGTTCAAGCATTGAAAGATGCCATTCAAAACCAAAATAACGAAATAATTAAAGAAGAGAGCTCATCTTCGACACAGCTCGAACTCTTCACGCTAGTTTAGTCACCGAAAATGCTAAACTTAGCCACCTATTCCTTTCTTGCAAAAATAACCATCTCCCGGCAGCAATTGTTAATGAAACAACTTTAAAAAAAGACTTACTAAAAATCAAGAAAATCACAGAAAAATCAAATTTTGCAGTAGTTTTAGATGAAAAATCAATCCAGTCCTACTACAGAACAAAATTAGTAAACTGCTATGTGACAGGAAACAAAATAGAGATAGAAATCAAAATTCCACTTCAGAACTTTCATGCTAAATATGAACTTTACAATTTTATTCCATTAGCATTTCAAACACATGACAATAAAATTTGCTCTTGGGATCAAGAACCTTCGATCTTGTCCCACAACAAATTTGATGGGTCAATAAGAATCATAACTGGAACAGACATTGATCTTTGTGGTAAACATAGCCTCTTATGCTTTCTACCACAGGACCGCACAACCAATAATAAAGGGAATTGTGCGAGGGCATTATTTCAAGGAATGAAATTTGAAGAAATAATAAAGAAATGCACCTTCAAATGCGAGATAAATCATGAAGAAATCGTAGTCAAACAAATTGAAATGAACCTCTTCGCCATAACAAATGCTAAGAACCCATTAATATCAGTTAACACCATAACAAAAACAAGTACTAGTATAACTATAAATGACTCATGGCCCGGAGCGACTCTACTAACAGTTCCATGTATAGTAGAAATCCAACAATTACAGAGAGAAAACAATGCAGAAACAATCATCCCAGCAGGATTTCCCTGTATTAATGAATCAGAAAAAGACATCATCATTGAACATCACCTACCGCTAGTATGGACGAAATATCAATTCATGGAACTTGATTTTGGTCTACGTAAATTTAAAAATAAATTGTGTTGCTATCAATGCGCACAATCAAATAAATGATCTGGCATTGGGAGCAATACATCGTTAATGGTCCATAACTCTAAGTCCATATTTTGTATTACAATATAACAAAAAAAAGCATAATAAATTTGATTATGCCAAATTATCTTAATTAAGTCCATTTGCAAAAATAAATTTTTATGCTCAAATAAAAAATTTAATATAATTTTTTTTTAATGCGATGATCAATCCCGCAAAGTAAAATTAAGAGACATTTGTAAAAAAAAATTAGTATTGTATTATGACTAAACTTAAAAATATAGTAAATTAAAATAGTAAACTTTCAAGGACACAAAATTTAGCGAAGCAGGAGCTTCTGGCTTTCTTACACCCGGGGACCTTTGTTTCGTCCTGTTTTTGCAGACGATTCAGTTCGTCTACAAAAACATGTCGAACAAATTATAGACAACTATTATTCCTAATTCTCGGAATAATAGCTGTCTATATTCTACCTTGCTTCTCACAAACGGACACCACCAGATATGCTGACAATGAAGTGTCATCATATTGGCGAATGTTCCGTATCACGCCACCTTTTTGGTCGGCCATCTTTTGATTGAAACAAAGAAAACGAAAGTAATGTCATATCTTCATTTTGAAGACATGGTCATTCCTAAACCTGAAGTCGAGTAGAGACGTTAGGGTCCATACTAGTTGCTATGGACATTAGGTATCACTAATATTAAGAAATAGAAATAAGTATAATTTAAAGTGTTTATAATAAAAGTGAAATTTTAATAAAAGATAAATGTTCATATCTTATCTTATTTGTTGAAGTAATTTAAAAATATTGAATTACTCTCGCAACAGTAAGCTTATACACATAAATCTTAACTTCTTTCTTTGTCTCTTTCATTTGAATAAATATTTTCTGAAATTTGTGTGAAGAAAAAGTTAAAAATTATAGGTGAAAATCAATATTGCTGAACAAATCTTTCAGTCTTTACTTAATGACCGCCCACTTTCAGAAAGGTCAAAATGATAGAAAAATATTTACCAAGTGTTCCACTTCAATTTTTGACTTATGTTATGCATGATATTTGACCAAATTTAACGTTAATAGTTGTTTATGCATACCTACCCAAATTTGTTGATTGATTTATTGTTTCTTATTTTTCAAGAGGTGAATTATTTGCTAAAATTAGTACCTAATAACTTACTAATAACCTAACCACACGCAGGCTAGTAAAAAATTTCAACGAATTTTCTGCTAACTTAATGTAATGACTGACGTAAGTACGTGAAGATTTTTCATATTTTTTTATGTTTTTTTTTTAAATTTATTTTTATTTTTTTTTGCAGGTTATGAGGTACTTAAAATTCAAGTTGAATGAATTTCATTCGATGGAGGAGTTAGTTATTTTTGTTCATTTCTTACAATTTATTGCTTATTTTATGGACTAAAAAATAGTTGATGAAGGGAAAACGCGGTTAAAGATTAATTTTCGATTGAAAATTAAGGTTAGAAGTTAAAATTGTTCTCTATTGTTTCATCTTTAAAGGGATAGGTAAGCACCAAATGAAGTTACTCTATACAATAATTAACAATACAATTTGCTATTTAGTTTTATTTTTGGAAATCTTCATTCCTCTGAATATAATGCTTTGAAACATAAACAGGTCAGTCAATTTTTAGACGCTGGCAAACTGTGCAATACCAAGACTAAGATTTCTGCGATTGATTCAAGACCTGAAGATCGATGCCAAATATGCAAGACTGAGAGTTGATGCAAAATTCTTTTTTTTTTATACGTATTTATTGCAGTCACTAAAGAAATTAAATGAGATAATTTGGTACCAGTCCACTGTGTTCGCTACTTTAGTCAGGTTTTAGTTGTGAGTGTGCGTGCGTTTTGTTTTCAACTCTGTTTTTACCTCCTAAATATGATCGTTACTGTGGTGTCATGGTAAAAAAACAATCTTTCATATGACATACATTTCGTTCAAATTCCATCTGGGGTGGTATTTTTTTGAATCTAATTTTTTTTTTATAAATATAAAATATGGTATCTTTTAAAAACTCGTTTTTAACCTAAACCAGTTTTTTTCTGAAATCTCGTTGAAACTTTTGATGGGCACTGAAAGGTCCAATTCAAATTTCAACTGTCCTTGGAAAAATGAGGTTTTTTTAAAAAAAATATCAAAATTAGCATGTGAATGAAAGCTAAACTGTCACTAACAAGGTCTAAATTAAAATTAAATGGGAGAGAAAATTGCCCAACCGCTATAATTCAACCAAATATCTCTCATATATTATTATATTTATAAAAATAATATAGGTACACCAATCTCAATATCAGTCTGATTGGTGTATAAAAAAAAAATTCCGATTGACAGTACTCCCCTGAAAAAAGCAGCTCTTCAAAAATCCTCGATATTTTGAAAATAGATTACCTCCTGATTTTTTTTAGTCACAAACCTTAGAGATCACATCTACAGCTAAAGACCAGAATCATTGAATTTGGTTTAAAAAAAATCAAGTTTGCTCAGTTGGCATTTTTCAGTTTCGTCTGTGCATACTTACTTAATAGAGAATGGCCTGCATTAAAAAAAAAATTAAAATCTTGCCTCCATTGTAGGGGTATACGCAACCATGCAATACTTTCACCAGATCACGTTCTTTCAGCCTATAAAACAGGTATTGGTCCTGATGTAGGCCAAAAGAAATTATTTCTGGACATGAGGAATGATGTCAGGGGGCCACTTGTATCATGAGTGCATATCCCTATGTCTCATCATCATTGAATGCTCAAGTATATGGAATCATTTGTGGTTTAATTTTAGAGGTAGGTTGTGCGCAACCATAAAATTCATCCCCAAAAACCACGTTTTTCCATCCTCGAAGCAGGCATTAGAACTATTTTGTTTTTCAACTTGTACCACTATTATACCCATTAAAAAGCAAAAATGAAAATTTTTAAAATGAAAAATTGATCCCTTTATATGTGATATCATCAGAACTTTTAGGCGTGATTATAACTTTCAGGATGAGCTTTCAAAACCAAACTTACTGTAGGACAATGAAAATAAAACCTACCATAGAAAAAATGAAACTTCCAAAGTTTCATTTTGATTCTTCCATAATACAATATGACATCATTGAGACCTTTGAGCTTGATTACAACTTTCAGAGTAGGGCTTTCAAATCCAAATTTCCCAAAATATCCAAAAACAAATTTTTTCAATATCATATCTAGATTCTTCCACATGGGAGACCACCAAAACTGAGATTAATTATAGCTTTCAAAGTGGTGCCTTCAAAACCAAACTTTCCAAAATGCCATGAAAACAAAACTTTTCAAAGAGATCTCTTGATCGAAAGTACATATTCAAATTTTCTGAGCTTGTTAGAACCTTTAGGATTGAGCTTTCAAAACCAAACTGCCCCAAATTCCCTGAAAATGAACGCTGTAAAAAGAAAAAATAAATAAAAAGCTTTGCCACCAGATGAAGACTCTTGTGATGAACAGTCCCAATATCAATTCCTAATTTCCATTCCTGTGAAAAATTATCAGGAATTTTACTTTTTGTTCCAGACTCAAAACTTCCCAGGAATTCCCAGTTTCATGTTTTTATGGCATTTTCGTGTATAAATGAAGGGCCTAGTTTGGCACATGCAGCATGTTTAAAAACTGCTTGAAATTTGACAAAAATTGCCTAAATAGCACAAGTATCAAGGCACCAAATAACAAATGCATTGTATTAATACCCAAATGTTCTCTTTTGCAATGCATCAGGGTCAAAATGAAAGTACCATTGAATCATTGCTCACATGCAGAGGTAGAAAGATTTTTTTTTCTAATTTACTCAAGTTCTACAGCATGGAAATCAACAGGGCATATCTAGTTATAAAGTATAAAGGTGTTGTATCTATTTTCACCAAGAATTTCCAATGTTATTCCCATTCCCCAAAAATTGATAGGAATTCCCAGCTAAAAAAGTTATTCTTGGGAATCACCCAACATTGTATCAGAAAGCAAGTTTTTGCCATCAGCTGATGAAAATGGGATGCTATTCCACAAGTAAATAGGGCATATAATGACTTGAATGATGTGTGTGTTAGTGGAATAGCGTCCTATTTGTATCAACAAATTTCAAAAACTTGTATCTTCGTTAAAGCACATCTCCACGTTTTAAACATCATTTTTATAAGCTTTTATTCTACTTAATATTGCAGACTGCGATTTTAAAATATACCAATACTGCAGCCAACTTTCCACGATGAAATAATTCCATCAGCCTTCAAGATTGAAACCCGGACGCCAAAAATTATTGTTACAGAGCAAAAAAATAATAATTTTCTTTTAACTTTTAATGATGTATTTTGTATTCAAAACTTATGCAAGTCCTTATCAGTTCTACCTATTACCTACTGATTACAATTTATTTACTTTGGTGTGGTAAGGGGAAGGATAGGTTGCTAAAAAGAGGCAAGTTAGCTATCTAGGTTATATAATGTATACATCTGTGGATCTATGTTTTCAGTACTTTTCATTTCTGCCACCAAAAAGAGACTCTTTTGTACTGGGCTTCCCAATTAAAAATTATATTATTAAACAATGTTTGGTAATTTTTGAGTAAAATTTCAAACAAATCCAGTTGACAAAAAAATTATAACAATATTTAGGGGTAAAATGACTATTTCGTTCCAACGGGGGGTCTGAAACTTAGTAACAAGACTCACCCCAGTAAAATACAACATTTGAGCCTCGTTTGAGATTTTTAGCGGTAGGAGGAGGCACTTTTGGGTAGCTTCCTCGACTATGGCCTTTCAGCTACCTACCGTCATTACAAAGAATCCACAGTTCTAGAAAGCTGCGATATCATTACAAAGGGAAAACTTATAGGCATAAAAAATATGGAACAATGCTAAATGTTAGTTTATATTTTCATAGAATGCAGCCGAAAAATTAGAAGAAAACCTCTTAACGACAAGAATCGATGATGTCAGGCGGTTCTAAAATAAAAATTAAAAAATTAAATTAA
The DNA here is from genome assembly GCA_011428145.1 of Ericerus pela. Classification (NCBI taxonomy): domain Eukaryota; kingdom Metazoa; phylum Arthropoda; class Insecta; order Hemiptera; family Coccidae; genus Ericerus; species Ericerus pela. Next base: position 775,421 of record WOFM01000294.1, on the reverse strand, counting down.
ACGGATATACCTACCTACACCAAAAGGATGTGAAACGGAAATTAAAAATTTAACGAAAATTTCAAAAACGTGAAAGAACACGTTTTCTGCGAACGCTGACCAATAAAAATTACCATTGCTCATGAATGAAGTTATAGGCAATAAAATTTATAATAAGGACAATATGATTAACGCTCAAGTACAGATAACAAATAGAACCAATATGTACTGTCACCGTTACATGGTATACCTACATACTCGTGCTATTTAAAAATTTTGAATTAATCAAGATTATGAGTTTTATTCTACCAAGTCATTCTATTTCGCTAAAGAAAAACCGATCGGATCGGATTTGAATGATTTTTTTTTTATTTTTTTAAACTGAGACTAACTTTAAATAGAGTAAACGAGTATTATTGTTTTACAGTGACGTATACTTGAAAATTCTGGAAACAATTCACCTACAGTAAAATATTCGACGACGGCTCATTGAATTGACTATTATTGGCCAAAGTCGTGATTCAGATCGTGCGTGACCGTCTTGTTGATTTAGGTACGATCGTGAAACTTCAAAGAAGTTCCAGAGTTTATAAACAACAAACACATATTTTGTAAAGAATGAGTGGCGCGGCGAGGGGAGGGTGGGAGGAGCGGAATAATTTATTATAGTCTACTGTCAAGGTTTTATGCAAGTAATGCTAAACAAAAATCACGATATCTTACAACTTTATCTCTGCATACAATAATTGTTCCAATCCTTTTTTTTTCTCTCTCTCAATTTCTAAATATTTCAAAGGCTCATTTTTTTTTTTTTTTTTTTTTTTTTGGTAATGATGCGTTACCGTAGGTCATTACCGTTGGGCTCATTCCAAAAACACTTGATCGTGAGCAACGAAAAATAAATGTTTTCCTGTTTTATTGTTATTTTCTCGATGCGATGGAGTCTGAAAAAATTACCGGAACAGGTATATTTTGTACTGAAAGACGAAAAATGAATTTTCTATTACGTACGTTGCGCGTGCGGCTTCTCCACGTTGAAGTTTTATTTGTTTTAAGGCGGAAAACAACGAGTGTAAAATTATTTTGAATCACGCTGAAAATTTTCTTACTTTTTGTTCGAGACCACTCGCGGAATTTTATAATCAAGATTACAACATTTGCGGATGCGGTATTAAAAATATTGCGTTTTCAAAATGCCAGTTAAAATTATCGTCGATGAAGAATAGGTATATAGGTAGCTCCGGGTGAGATAATGTAGTATTTTCGATTTCTTCAGTTTGATGAATACATAATTTTATTTGATTCAAACCTATTTTGAATCGACGTAATTCAATAGATGATTTCAGTACAATTTTGAGATGAACGCTTTTAACAGAACAAAATATAAAAAAAAAAAAAATCGATTAAAAAGAAAAATAATCCTTTTAAAATTTCTCCAGCAAGAAGTAGGTTTAAGGACTGGAATTATCGCAGTCCGCGCTAATTAAAAAGTTTTGTCATGAAATTTAACGGAATTGACGTATAAAATCCTACATGGTAAGGAAAAGACCGCGGACTTAAATAATTCCAGTCCCTAGACACACATCTTGCTGTAGAAATTTTAAAAGGATTTTTTTTTCTCTTTCTAGCGCACTTTTTATAGTTTGTTTTGTGGAGTCGATTCTATTCTTTAAAAAAAATTATTAATTTACCACACCTATTTGCTTTTTCATTTCATTTTAATTCCAGCAGATTTTAGTGGAGAAATTTTAAAAGAATAATTTTTCTTTTTTTAGAGCATTTTTATTCGTTTTTTTATTTTTGGAAGTTGGTTAAATTTTTTAATGAAAAACGTTTTTTCAATGATTTTTTGTTTCTAGTGCTAGGTAATGGCAATATTATTATCAACCTAACAATTTGTCATTTGAAAATAACTCCAAAAGTAACTCATCGATTCTGAAAAAAATTTAATAGGACCACCATGGGATCATTCTCGGAGAAGTTATGATAAACATTAAAAAAAAACCTCCTTTCGTACCAAGGAAAATGAAGTTTCGACTTTTTAAAAGCATACAATTTCTTTAAGTAAATATAAAATTTTTTTATCGGTCTGTTTCATAGGAGTGCCATATTGAACTCAACATATTTGCCAGTTAAGCGATAATTTTACTTTTTTACCAAAAAATAATTGAAACACACTTTGTCACCTCCATCGACCCAAAAAATTTCCATCGACGTCAAAAAAAAATTAAATTTACTTCAATTAAGCAAATTAATAATTTTATATTTAAAAAAAAAAAAAAAATGCAACAAAAAACAATTTAACAAAGCGAGATGTGGAAAACAAAGATGTAATACGGAAAACGTAAGTCAAAACTAAAGTGCGCATGCGTGGATAAGCCCAGTCATGTGAAACTTCAAAACTTTACTGGTACGCATGCGCTAATCATTACTTTTTGTTTGCACGCATTGAACTTACGAAAACGTCTATTTTTCAGGGGGATTTAATGAGAAAATTAGTTTTTTTGCCTATATCTCACGAAACAGTTCGAGTAACTACGTAGAACAAATTTCTCCAAACAAAAACGGTTTCTTTTCGAATTTTACAGAAAAAAAAAACAAAAAGTCAGAGAAAGTCGGTACAGCCCTTCGACTATAAAGTACTGAACCAGTAAAGCTCCATTAGACCAATGTATTTTTTAATGTCAAGACATGCGGGCGAAAAAGTAGGCAACCCTAGAGACTACCTTCTGCGTATTTTCGACGTTTTGCTTGAGTTCACCAATTTAGAATACATTTGATAAAGTCATCCTTTAAATTCACAAGAAGAGCGTAAATAAACGTAGTGTAATTACGTCGAAAAGTACGCTGTGGTTGCCTGTTTAGCGCCGGCATGTCTTACCATAAATCATCGTTCTCAACTGATCCAATACTATAGCATAATCGAAGGTACAGCCCAAAAGTAATAATATGTGCTGGGCCTGCACAAAAAAAGGAGATACAGACAGACAAAATTTTCTGTAGGCCCACAAACTACAGATTGAGGTATTCCCAAATGGGAATGTGCGGTTCATGTGGTACAGTGGTTACAGAAGCTGGGCTTAAAATCAGACAAATAAAAATTTCAAGGTTGACCGCCTCAAAAAATCTAATCCAAAATGGCGGTCTATTAATGCTCCAACAACAGAATGGAAAATCTGCGACCGAAAAAGTTGGTGTGGGAGTTACGCTTCAAAGAATTTGGCGTGGATTTCCCATTATTGGTTGTTCAAATAATCTACTACTAAAATTCAGCTAATACAGAATCTATCGCACGCGAAAGTGTACAACAGTGGCGTAGCGAAATCGATTTTCAGTTATTCGGTTTACGAAAACTCGTCCGTTAGCTACTGTTGGCGGAATGAGTGAGAAGCTATTTTGGCCCGGAGGGGGGTTTGAACATCCATATACCCCCTTGTTACGCCACTACTTTAGTTTATTTCAATAACTGATATAACATAGTGATTGAGATTAGGTGCTGTCGCAGCAAAGAATTGTGATCGAATTCTCAACATAGCACAAGCCTAAATTTCAACTTGAAACGTTGACACTATATTCTTACATTCGTTTTGAATTAGTAGAGCTTCAATCGTGGCTTCCCAATATACGCGAATATGCAAGCAAATCTTCTCATGAAAACATAATACTTTTCACAGTGAGAAATAATAATGTACGTCGGTATTACCTATACGGTTTCCCCCGTAAATCAATGACTGGGTGATTAGCATCGATTCTGGTTCATAGATTGCGAGAGTGTAGAAATTTTCTCCAGAAATTATATCCAGCTGGTATTAGGTATGCCATTTATCGCCTAATTTTCCTAGGACATGAAGAAGAGATACACTGAAAGATAGCCTTACGCACCGAAATTAATTTCTCTTATTACTTATATAAAAGAAGATATCTATGATTTGGTAATGTTTCCTCTAATCCTTCTTCATCGAAGTGAGTCAAATGATGAATCATTGTTATTTTTCAAAAAGCGCTAAGAGCAATTTTGGTTACATAAACGATAAATATCAAATAGGTATTGAAACACACGCAAATTTTCAGTATTGCATTTATTATTTCCGAAACGTGTTTTTTCAAGCATTTCGAAAACATTAATAGGTGTTCCTAACTTTTAAAACTAATTTTCAATGGATTCTAAAAATTTTAGGGAAAAAAATTGTCAATGAGGCACTGCAACGTTTGAATAATTTTTGAAATTTACCGGCGAAATCAAACCAAATTAAAACATTGAAAAAGAAAACCCACAAATAAATAAATAAATAAATAAACCAATAAGAACTTGAAAATACAAGAGTATATGTCATTCGAAGGACTGAACAGGCAGGCCCTAATATTTCTTTTTTTTATTTTTGCAACTGAAATTCAAGAATTTCAGATTCCTTCCTCTCGTCGTTAGCTTTGTTACTAATAGGCTTACATCCTTTGGCAAGAGAAAAAATTTCGCATATCATCAATGATGGCTCCGATAATTTTTTCTTAAATTGGCGATGACGTAATTAAAAATTTGAATGAGAAATCGAACATTAAAAAAAAAATCCATCTTTTATGAGCGTATAGGTAAAGTAGGCACGATTATTAAAAACGAAAAAAAAAGAAAAAAAGAAGAGATTTCTATCGAAATAATCAAAAATTTTCTTTCATTTAAACTAATGATAAACATTCCTATTTTTAAAAACTTATGAATAAAATTACAAATAATTATGGAGAGAAAAATGACAATAAAAATAAATGAAGTCGCATGTCTTCAGTTTTATGGTAGAAATCGTAATGGAGTCGTTAAATGCGAAAGAGGGTGCGCAGTGCATACACGTACTTACCACTATTAATAAAAAGAACGGTTCGTCCAAATTTATGACATTAGGATAACTAATGACACGAACATCGAATGCATTATGACGTTTTAGCCAAAAATATGTTACACATAAATTGTAGCAAAAACAGAAAGACGATTATAGGTAATAAATAAACCGGGAAAATTCATTCGTTCAAAATAAATTCTCCACAAGATTAACTGGGGGTGTGTTATTTTCAAAACTGAAAATATTGAAAGCGAGGGGTGGGGGACGCAGTACTTTACCGTGAATTCATACCAAAAATCAGACTTAAAATTAGCAATAACAGTAAAAAATTACATAAAATGAAAATGACAAAAAATATTGAAAATTTCTTTTCAATGGGGGAAAAACTAAAGGCACGAAAAAAACCAAAACAATTAAAATACATTAAAAATTTAACAGAAACCATTAAAATTGTTACTAACAGATTACAACAAGTAACAACGCTTGAAACGAGAATTCGAAAAAATTGCCTGCAGATTATCAATCCTATTATGTACGAGGAAAAGTATAATAAGTTAAGGTTAAAAACGAGTTTTCAAAAAATACGCTTTCATAATTTGAAGAAGAAAATAACGGCGAAAGAGAAAATAAAATTTCTCACTTTTTTCCAAGACAGAAACAAACAAAAATTGAAAAAACAACTGATAAAAACGGATATATAAGTGTAAGTGTGCATGTGTCGCAACACGTGAAAGCAGCGCTAAGTTGGTCAGCCGGTGTACTTCAACAAATTGAGTGAGTAGAATATAAGCGCATAAAAATGAAGATCAAACTCAGAAAAAATTTTTGGCAATAATAAAATTTGCAAAGATATATTCAATTTTCAGATTAAAAATAGGTCTTAGTCGTTGGCAAGTATACTGTACGTGAATCTAGCAGAGTCCAGGAAAGGAAAGGAGCTTTCTTGATCAATCAAATTGATTTTGAATGTAGATAACTGAACGAGTAAAGTAATTCATTTTACAGCGTTGTAGAGGAAACAAGATTTATATCAGCAGAAGAATAATAATATTTTGCAAACAGAAAGCTTGTATTGATAGTGTGGCGACTACATATAGGCCGAGTCAACTCTCATCACCATCAAACGGTGCTGTGGCTGTGTGTATACAGTAGCTGTATTTTGGTGATGGTGACGATTGAGGTAGGTATTCCCATTGGTCGACGGTTCTATTCCCCAGGCTGGCGGAATACCTACATTGGTGACCCCAATGTGATATGAGGGATGGTGAGGGCAGCGCCATCTCTCGGAAGAACACGTAGCCTGCTAGTACAACTGCTCTCCACCTCACAATGTGATGGCATTGAGCACACTAGTGGTAAAGTGGTAAGCTGTACAAGGTATGATGCGGGGATGTATGGGGGGCATCCACCACTTCTTTACACACACCTACTCTTCCATTAGTAGCTCTACCTAAACTGATTTGTACTGCGCACTGCTTTACTGGGGGAGAGTAGTGTGGCAACCACATATAGGAGGAGTTAACTCTTGTCACCATCAACTGGCGCTGTGGCCATGTGTATAAGGTAGCCATTTTGGTGATGAGGATGATGGAGGTAGGTATTCCAGTCAGTTGGTGGTTCTATTCCCCGGGCCGGCGGAATACCTACAGATAGTATGAGTTAGTTTTTGAAAATTAAGCGACTAGATACATTGGTTTTTCTCTTTGACTATATAATACTGGACCTATAAAGCTCCATAAGACCAATTTACTTTTTAGTCGGCGAATATAGTCTAAAGTTTTTCTACACATTTACCCTGTTTCTCCATTCTATCAATACTTAACAAAAAAATTCAAAAAACAGTCAGAAAAATAGAATTACATTGAGTGAGAATATAACCTTCGATGCGATAAAAAAAATTTAATTTTTAAGAAATGTTTCCTTAAAAATGGTTAAACACGACATCGATTAGTCCAACAAACATGTCAGAAATATGTTTTTTGCAACAAACAACCAAAAAGTACGTTTTTGCAATACCCAGGCCAAAAACAGATGTTTTCATGCTTATTAATTATACGTGAAGTAAGAGATTTTACCCCAATGTCTAAAAGTAAAATTTCGCCCATGTGCAGCTTGGGACTTGCTAAGATTATTAAAACACTGTCTCGGCTGCGTATGCTCACTATGTCTTATCCAACATTATGATATTTCGGCACTTCCAAATTTTCTGAAAAACTGATGGTCAAGTTGCACTCAGCCTCTGTTTAAGCTAGAGAGCTAAGGTTAATGTTGCTGGAAAGAGGATAAAATTTACAAAATTTTCAAGTAAATTTTAAATACCTTTGGCTGTTTGAAAATAAACAAACGAAAAAAAACGTTATTTAATATGAAATTGGCCTGTTTTTGGAATCTAGAAACCTCTCCTCATTCACTCAGTGATTCATTAACCACTATTTAAGCTAGACAACTGGAGCTGACATTTCTAGAGAGAAGAGAAAATTTTATAGAATTTGCTTCTCACCAAACTTTTTAATCATCTTTAGCTGCATGAAAATAAATGAATACGAACAAAAAAAGCCAAATTATAAAAAAATTTGCCGCTTTTGGAACATAGAAACCTTTCCTCTTTCAATCAGTAATTTCTCAGCCGCTATATTTAAGCTAGAATGTTTAGGTTGACACTGCTGGAAAGAAGAAAAAATTTATTTAAATCTTTATTCCATCAAATTATTTTATTCATCCTTCTTTACTTGAAGATAAACAGATGCGAAAACGCAAATTAAAGTAAAATTGGTCGTTGTAGTATTGTTTGAATACATTTTCAAAAGCTTCTTTTTCTTGGTAAAATTTTTTTTTTGGAGGTGTGTAAAAAAATAGTATGTGACACTCGTACGAAGTAGGTGATTTCTACCAGTGTAATTTGCATCATTCACCTTTGGCTCGTGCTGCAAGGATCTTACTTATATCAAAATAACCTATTGGGATTTTTAAGCAAATAGATGGTGCTACTATCAACGGCTAAAACAAAAGAAATAAGAGTGAAAAACAGCCAAAAAATTTATCAAACTAGGTGCAAATTGCACGAGCAGCCAATCAGCTATAGGAATAATAAGAATTTATCGCTTTTATTTGAACTTCACTAAAAATCTACCAGATGTCAGCTACTTTGCTTAAAAATCCCAAAACATTATGCTATTGTATAACAAATAACTATTTTTAATGCCCCTTTACAGAACAAAAAGTAGCGAATTTCAGTACGATGAGAAAAAATACTATTGGGCGCTTGCGTATGTTTAATTTGATTTTCTCACATAACTCGATCACTGTTTTATACAGCTCGACTACTTTCTCAGTTTTTTTTTTTTTTTTTTTTTTTTTTTTTTAAATTAAATTATTTAGTTGATTATTAATTGGTTCTTAGCAAAATTTTAGGAGACATTTTTTAGGTGATTGGAGGTTGAGAGGAGTGCTGTGATTTTTTGGTTGAAAAAAGTAAAATAAATTATTATTTGGCTTTTTTTTTCTGGAGTTGGGTGTTGTAAAGAATAGTGTGTAACAGGGATGCAAAGTACGTGATCGATACTTGTGTGATTTTCAGTACTCGTTTTCGGTTCGTGCTGAAAAATTCACATTCGCATCAAAATCACCCTACTTTTTGCACTTGAGTCACAAATAACTACTTTAGACTTTTCTATTTGGATAACATTTTGTAAATTTATTCAGCAGCTTAACATACGTATTTCAATGAAGATAATGTTTTTTTTTTTTTTTTTTTTCATGATACATTGCGAGTAAAGGAATAGAGATTTTAGAGGACGTAGCTTTTGAAAAAATTTCAGAACTTTTCACTGTGGGTCGAAAACGTACTTTACACTAATCTTGATCAAGAAACCGAGAAACAATGTAAAGTGAGTTCTCACAAAAAATAATGAAAAGAAATTGTGTTTGCCCAAGAATGGTAGCTATTTCTTTTTCGATACCTATACATATAGCTTAATCCGGTTGAATACAGATCAGGAGGAGAATAATTTTTCTGCGACGCCCTTCCTAAAAGTATGTACTTTTACGCTCTTTGAAGGAACAAAAAGTAGCGAATTTCGATACGAAGTCAAAAAGTTATCTTCTGCAATTGCGCACTTGCAACTTGCATTTCTCGCGTATTTCGATGAATTTCTCACACAGATTTATTAATTTCTCGCATAGGTTGGTTACTTTCTCAGTTTTTATTATTTTTGCTACAAACTAAATACCGTATTTTTCAAAAACATTCTAAGAACAAGAAAACTGCGAAAAATTCACAGAAAAATTCTTTGGTTTAAAAAAAAAAAAATTATTAATTATTATTTGGATCCGAAAAAAAAAAAAAATTCATCGCCATTTTTTGGGGGACAGTGTGGAGGTGTTGCAGAAAATAGTGTGTAACACACGTATAAAGAAGGTGATTGATACTCGTGTGATTTGCAGTACTCGCCTTTGCTGCAAAATTTACACTGTGTATCAAAATCGCCTACTTTTTCCATCTGTAGATATCACATATAACTATTTTTGTCGTTTTCACTCCATAAAAACAGTAAAGTGTGAAAAAATTTTATTTTTCAGATTCGATAAGCTGGCAAAAACTACTTTTTTTTTATGGCGAGTGAATTTTGCCAACACCTCATCGGCGAAAACACGGTTAGGTAGCGAATAAAAAAATTTCACCTAATATGTAATAGGTATGTAGGATACACCTAAAGCGACTCAGAAAATGACACGTCAGTTCCAAACACTCTTCGTCTGGAAGTATATTCGTAAATTTATACAATAAATAACAATTTCCCTAAATTCGGCGAAATAGTTCCTTCTTTTTTAATACATTTCTAAAGGTAGGTATCGAAAAAAATAAAAATAAATACCGGATGCCGATAGCAAATCCAGTTTGCCTTAATATTAATTCTAGGTATAGTAATGATTTTAAGTAAATTAAAAACGTCTGAACGGACATCGACTACTTTCAAATTCATTACGTAGATACGTAGCCACCCCGTTATATAGGATTTAAATTGAGAATACGATAACCAGCTTGTGTTCGAGGATGACACGATACGCGTGGACGGGTAGGTGGTCGTCAACATCAGTAGAAGATATGCTCCTCTATGTGCTTCTGTATGTGTCGATTCAGATTCGACTTAGTCGAGAACACTTTGCGGCAAACGCCACACTGCACTTCGGCGCACCGATGAGCCAACACGTGCGCGTTCAGCGTCGACTTATGCTTGAACCGCTTGTCACACTGGCCGCAGCCGAACGGCCTCTCCTGGCGGTGCACCGCCAGGTGATCCTTCAGCTTCGACTTGGTGCCGTAGCTGGTGTCGCATAAGGCGCACTTGAACGGTCGCCGCCGCGTCTTCGAGTGCACCTCTTGGTGCACGTTCAGGTTGGACCGCTGACTGAATCGACGACCGCATTCGGCGCACTGGAACGGCTTTTCGCCAGTGTGCACGCGTACGTGGTTCACCATCGCCGACTCGCTGGCGAACCACTTCTCGCAGACGGTGCACCGGTGGCGGCGGCCGGCGCCCGGTTCGTCGCCGGCGTCGTGCTGACTGGCCAAGTGTCGCCGGTACTGCGATTTGTGGCAGAAGCGGCGGCCGCACGTCGCGCACACGTATCCGCTTCTCGCCCGTGTGCACCGTCAGGTGATCCTTGAGCGCGGTGCCCTGCGTGAAGCGTCGGCCGCAGAATTGGCATTGGTACGGCCGCTCGCCGGTATGCAGCCGCAAATGCACCCTGTAGTAGGCGACGGTCACGCGCCGCTGGCAGTACTCGCACACGACGCTGCGGCCGTTGGCGTCGTCGAGGTGCGTGCGAAAGTGGCGCTTAAGGTTGCACTTCTCCGTGAACCGGCGGTCGCAGCGGACGCACGCGAACGGACGGCGCCGATCAGTGTGACGTCGTCGGTGATTGCGCAGGTTGCCCGCCGACGCGTAACGTTTGTCGCACGCGTCGCACGCGAACAGGCCCTCTTTGGTGTGCATTTTCATGTGATCCTGCAGCGTTTGGCGCGTCGTCAAACGTTTGTCGCAGTAGGCGCACGTGTAGCGTTCGCCGCTGTCACCACCGCCGGCGGCGTGCGACTCGATGTGCGCCGTTAGTCGCCTCTTCGACGTGTAGTGCGCCTGGCACAGGTCGCACTGCAAGAAGCTGGACGTCGACTCGGTTGCCGGCGTCTCTTCGTGACGTCGAACGTGGATGCGCAGGTAACCTTTTTGGCCGAACCTTTTGCCGCACCGGTGGCACACAAACGGTTTCTCACCGGTGTGCACGCGTATGTGCTTAGCCAGCGCCGCCTTGTCGGCGGTGCATTTGCCACAATGGTCGCATTCGTACAGCGTCAATGATCTGCGATTTTTATTCACGTGCGCAGCTAGCAGATGGACGTGCAGCTGGCTCTCGCCGCCGAATTCACGTCGGCAAAGGCGGCATTCGTAACGTTGATCATGTTGTGGTTGTTGTTGTTGTTGCTGCTGCTGCTGCGCCTCTAACTGAAGCTGCTCGAAATCAACGATGCGACCGGTCAAGTGGCTTCGGCGGTGACGCTTCAGATTCTCCAGCTGGTTAAAGGTGGCCGGGCATTCGGCGCACGAATGCGTCTCGACGATAGTGTGCGCCGACGCCACGTGCAGTTTGTACGGCAATGCGTTGCAGAATATTTTGTCGCAATGTTTACACTTCATGTACTGACTGCGGTGAGTCACGAGCGAGTGCACGCCTTCGAATGTTTGCTCGCAGAAATCACATTGATAGCAGCTCTCCACGTTTATGTACTCTGTAACGTCGTCGTCGTCATCGTCCTTATCATCGTTGTTGTCATTGTTAACAAAGATTTCTTCAACAAATTCATCGACGTGATCGACAAATATTACCTTTTCACGAATATCGACGACGTCGTGTTCGTAGTAGCGAACTTCCTCGTTAACGATTTCAACATCCGCCATTTTAATAGGTAAATTTGAACTTTGCTTATCGATGTCTTCCGTTAGGAAATCCCGTATTTCCAAATATACACTCCACGTGACGCACTCTGATACGTTGCTGATTAAGCTCTTTATCTCATCTGCTGAGAGATACCGCTGAAACAGAAATAGTATTTGATTCTTCTCTTTAAGAATTCAATTTATTAAAAAGACAGAATAAAATCAAAATTATGAAGAAATCGTATGGCTGAAACGTCCTTGGATATTTTGAACCTGATAATGGAAATTTAATTAATACTACACTGAAAAGAGATATAATTTGTTTGAAATGTGTTGGTATGAAAATGGATGGCAAAAAAAAAATGGGGAGCAGTTTATTGCACAACGAGGTTCAAAAGTGAATGTTTACATGTGAGGGAAGGTTTCCCAAACGAGGGTAGCGAGTGAGCAATTTCTGAGTCACATAGGTAAACTCACTTTTGCATCTTGTTAAGGAAGATATTTTATATAATTAATGATCAGAAAGAGACAAAATGTTAAAGTTCGATCATAATGATGAATCTTGAATAGAAATTATAAAAAATGTAACAAAATATAAATCTCCTGATTGTGGTTGACTAAAGTTTCATTCAGAAAGAGTAACTTCTACCTCAATGTAAATTGAATCTTAATGTTACATGAACGTGCTTCCATGTAAAAAGATGCTTCACCTTTGCACATAGAGGCGCCTTTACTTTTCAATCACGGATTGAGAAACTGTACCTTTCTTCATTTTGTTTCCATTAGTTGAGTTTCTGAAATTTACCATAAAGTTAGTTATTTTTTGTTTCCGTTTTCATCAGTTTGGTTTCCATTTCCATTAGGTTTCCTGATTTTATCAAAATTTTTCATTCCGTTTCCACTTCCATTAAAAAAAAAAATTTACTTCATTTAAAATTTTCCAAATCCTCTCAAATATCGATATATCGATATTTTTTCAATATTTTTCCAATATTTCCCAAAAAATAACTACATTTTTTCGAATTTTTTCTCCTAGATCAAAAATTAATCAGGTGAGAAATGGAAATGGAAATGATTCATCATTCTGTTTCTGTTACATTTCCATTATTGGTTTTCAAACTAATTGGTTAATTGTTTCCAATTTGATTTCCACTTTAGAAATTTGCTGTTTCTGTTAATTTTGGTTTCTAGCGTCAAAAAATATGGTTTCCTTTTCCAAAACATTCAGTTTCAGTTTCTCAATACCTGCTTTTCATGGAGGTTACATTCATCAATGATAAGAACTACTTTTTGCTTGTAAAATGCCAGTGTAAACATTGCCTTTTTGATCATGTATTATATAAAATATATTAACAGGGAAGAGAGGCATTAGTAGATCACACAACAGTGGTGGAAAGTATGCGATTAACAAGTCAAAGTTTGAGAGGCGAAGCCAAGTGACATAATCACCAAGTTGATCGCATACTGTCCAACCCTTTCATGTATACTATTTTAGTTTTAGATGAGACTAAAGTTATCTTCTCACCATAAATGTTTAATAGTCTTTGATTTGGCTTTTTTTTTTTACATGAATGAAAAAAATGAGAAAAAACTCCAAATTCGGTTAACACAGATGCAGAAAACAACTAAAGTGGAAAATGGTTGTTTTCCACTTCAATTTACCTTTATTAGAAATCAATAATTTGATTGACACAGGCGCTGAAAACAACTGCTGTGGAAAATGGTTGTTTTCTGCTTTTGTTTATTATATATTACAATATTAGCAATAATTGTATACCGTATATGATGTATGTATGTAGGTGCGTATGTAAATGCGTTATGAGGAACTAGACGGACAATGTTGCTGAAGATCACTATTTAGAAGTTATTGGGTACAAAAAAATGATCTAAATAGGTCTCGAGTTTGAGAAAATTTGTTAAACAGATATATGAACATCTCAATTTATCCATCAGCAGCAAATGATAACAAATTATGAATAATTTCGATTAACCCTGAAAGTAGCGGATAGGAAAGATTTTATTAGCAAATTTTGCAAAGTCCAAGCTGCGCATGATTATTATGATTTATGCCTGACGAAGTATTATGAGTTAAATATTGCGATCTTAATTCTCAAGATATACAATAGTAACAAAGGATGTACCTAACAAATATATTACAAAAACTGATCTTCAGCTTGATTTAAGTTAGCAAAATTTTTTCTACTTTCCACATCCGATCAACACTCGGTGAAACATGAACTCTTCATTAACACTGTAGCATGAATCTGAATCTTAAATGAGCATTTTCTAATTCAAAAACGAAGTTGGTACCTATGACATACTTTCGACTCATCTAAAATTAAAATAAATTATTGTTACCTATATCATGTGGCACCTATTCTGGTAATTCAAGTATAGGGAGAAATATCTACTCAAGTATAAGGGTCTGGTTGACCTTTTGGTTAGGTGCTTGTCCTTACAGCGGAAAAGTTCTAAATGTTTCGGACCAATCATCGCTCATTGAATTCACTACCAAAAATGGTTGTCCTTATTGTTCAGAACTTTAAATCAGTCGATGTTCTCACATGTGATCAGAAAATTCATGTTAGAGACCCCTTAGTTACCATGAGATCTTAACGTCTACCCCGTTTTCTCATACAGAGGCACAGTTAAGGGAGAGTATGGTGGGCTAAGCCCTTCAAAAACCTGGTGAGACCGTTCCAGAAAAAATTCTTAATACACATCAACATACTCAAGTAAAATCATATTCTTATATAATTATGTATAGGTATTTACAATGCACATCATCACAGCATCTATTTCTCCCTTTGGACGCATTTCTGTGAAAAAGGTATTAATGGAAGGGCCTTTATGCGCACAATGGAATAACACTAATATCTTCTAAAGTTGAGGTGGGGAGTAAATATTAGAGAGAAAAGAGTGAAGGCGTGCTCAGACTGATTGTGCCAAAATGGATGGACGGATCAATTGTTATCAATGGATAATCGCATAAAATTTAATTCTACAAATTTTCATGAGAGAAAAAAATGGCAGCCCCACCTGAAGTTTTAACCTAGTTTTGCTTCTGCCAACATATCAACATAAAATAATGTTCAAACCCTGGGTAAAATGGAGAATGGCCACGTAGATGGAGCTCAATGAAATAACAATAAAAAAAGATCAAAATTTTTTTATTACGATGTTTTCGAACATCTACGGAAAACAATTATTCAATTATTCATGAGAAAAAATACACATATAGCAGTTACTTCCACTTTACATACAATCATAGGAGTATGTTTTGGAATAACTTGGGTATATTCGTCAGATTTGAATTTTCTATTTAATGAAGCGGTAAGAACAAAAAATATACAGTCATATAAAAAAATCAAATCCTGTACGAACCTTTATAACTACTTAATTAGATATCGAAAACGTGATACTAAAATCCTT
The DNA here is from genome assembly GCA_011428145.1 of Ericerus pela. Taxonomy (NCBI): domain Eukaryota; kingdom Metazoa; phylum Arthropoda; class Insecta; order Hemiptera; family Coccidae; genus Ericerus; species Ericerus pela. Next base: position 760,246 of record WOFM01000294.1, on the reverse strand, counting down.
AATTTCATTTTTATTTTCACCTTTTGTTGAATTCTACAGATAAAAATCTCAAGATATTACGTAACAATATCCGAATATCGTAATCAAATCCGCGAAAGCAATCAGAATCAGAAGTAGAAATCGATACACGAATGAAGATTGCAGATGAATGGAGAACATCGTAGGTACCTACATTTACAACGGGTATTCTTCCGAAAAATTTTTATTGAATGTTTTATTTTTTATTAACATTGATAAATTACGTTTTTTCTATATTATAGTAGTTTTTCTTTCCGTCATTCTGCCCTTGAGTATGTTAATTGTGTTCACTATCATAGAAGTCCTAAATGTTCTACCGAACCAATAATTAAACTCTTTATCTTCAATACACAATATATTAACATACAAAATTTTATTTCGGCAGTGTTCTCGCAGTCTTTCTTTATTTAAGGTTTCTCGTAGAACAATGCATTCAGGTGATTCGCTAATTTTATTTAGGAGACAAGAAATAAATAAACTGGAAAACATACAGCCAGCTTTAAACGTGGCACAAAAAGGATGAAAACTGTGTTTTTTCATAATTATTGATGTGTAAACATCTTAGGGCTGGGTCTGCCGTAGAGGGTAAAAGAGAATTACTATTGTTAGATCTGTGTAACTGTAACTCTTGTTTGTGTGCGTTACATGACGAGTGGGTTTGTGATTGTGTGTGTGCACAAGGTGGTGCGCATACACTATTATTATGTTTATACATCAATCCTCCATGAGTAAAGCCCCAGTGGAATTCACACCTTTTATAAAAAATATTTTTCTTTATCCCGATGAGATATTGAAGATATTTTTGATTTTTTGAATAATATTTTATTCATTTTTCAAAAATCTATTTCTGGATTTTTCAAAATTTCTCCCCTCTAGATAAAAAGGTGTGAAATGTTTTTACATTTATTTTAATATATTTCCTTAATGCAATGAGATATTGTATAGATTTTTGTTCTAAAACATTTCTTTATCCTTTTCAATAAAACAAATTACTGGATTTTTTGAAATTCATTCCTGAAGGGGTAAAAGAGGGTGAAATTAATTTTTTACAATTTTTCAAGTAGGTTTTCTATGAAAATGTAATCACAAAAATTGGTCTCACGAAACAACTTAAAAGTGAGGGTGGGTATGTTTTTGTTTCATGACCCAAGGAAACTTTTAGTGCTAAAAGCTCTAATTCGTATGTACATAATATATATTTGAAGCTCAATGAGCAGATGAAAAAATAGCGTAGAAGGCATTCTGGCTTTTGAAAATTGCCAGCAGTTGAAATATTGCATTCTGGCTGTTTACAAATGCTCAGAACGCATTCTGTGTTGTAATTCAGAGGTTCTCAACCAAAGATACACAAGTGGTATCTATGTGGTACATGAAGTCTGTGGGAGTGAGAAATTTTTGTAGACCTAATTATTTTTAAATGGTTAATATTACTGAAACTGATCGTTTGTATCAAATATTCCACATTCTTGTGAATATAGAAAGAGAAAAATAACGATAAACATCTCTGCCACGCATCACCCGCAGTAAGTGTGTATTTCCAAAAGTGTCAAATTTTGTAATGGCTGCCATTCAAAAACCAGCAGACCGATTTCGCTCAAATTCAAAACGAAACCAGACCCTAATAGTCTTCAACTACCATAAAAATTTCGAGCCAAAATATTTTAATTTCCGGGAATTATCGTGATGACAACGTGGTGGGTTTGCAAAACTTTGAGAACCCCTTCCTCCGAAACTACTGAATGAATTTCAACAATTTTAGCACGAATGTGTTGCCCATGAAAGCGTCTAACACTATTTTAAGTTTAATTGCCATAAGTCAAAAAGTGGAGGCTCCACAGACTCTGTCCCACCCCCAGGTCTCGTCATTGCACTGAATGCAATAGTTGTATTTTCCTTTAGAAAATACACTAAAAATACTAGGTGGTACACAAAGTTTCTTAATGAAGATGAGTTTTACATCCAAAATAAAGGTTAAAAACCTTTGTTGTAGCCTAATAGGTACCACATTATAATATTCACCTTGCGGTAATAGGGAAACATGTAGAATGCATTATGAAGATGAACGTTAAAATGCCACAACCTAAAAATGGGTTGTGGCGTTGAAATGTACACACAGAATGTGTTATGGAATGCAATCATCTCCATAACATGTTCTACACATTTTTTCTATTATCACAATACAGAATATGTTCTGAGTGTTTAAAAACAGCCAGAACACAATAGCTCTGTTAAATACTACACCAACTTACATCAACCTGCAATGGGAAGGCAATTCCACAAATGTAGGAATGTTATTTATTATTTTGCATCAAGTTTTACTTGAATATTTGTGGAATAGCCCTTCCAGTGTAGGTTGGTGTAAATTAGTGTAATCCTATTAAACAATTAAGCTAATATTTTGCATTTGGGCTATTTTTAAAAGTTGAGATGCATTCTACATCGCTCATTGAACCTAACATATTATAATACACAAGGCTAATTTTGGGGGAAATTTGGGGTAAATTCCCTAAGCGTAAAAAAAAGGGTCAATTTAAATACAATTATTCAGTTTTTTAAATTTTACGCATATGAAATATGTAAAATATTGTTATCACCTTCCATACAAATTCATGAATTTGTAAAACGTGATTCTATTACCCCCCAAGAAGAAATCCTAAAACGGGGTCTGCATTTCATATTTTCTATTAAAAGCGATACAGGTTGTAAATTTTGTTCAATAATCATGAAATTTGATACAGATGTTCGTATTCCAACTAGGCTAACTTCTATTGATTTTGATGGGTGGTGCAGTCAGATCGAATGGTACCAAAGTCCAGTATATGTTCGATTTTATTATATTTTTAGCGGTTTAATATTTCTAAAACGTGTAATTTTTGAGAAGTAGTCACAAAACATGAAATGTATATTTTTATTAAAACAGTGACGAGACCTATAAATTTTGGTGCAGATTGGCCCAACAGTACACCTAGTAATGTTAATTTTTGGCAATTTAATGGCTCTAAATTGCGTATTTTTTGAGTAATAGACACAAAATTAAAAAAAAAAAATTGATTCTGCAATATTTTATCATTGTACCGAATTTCGTAACAATTGGATTGATGGTTCATGCTATGGGATGATTGGAAGGGTCAATAGGTTACGAATTAATCCTAAGAATATTGTGCTTGTGATTCACGAAATTATTATGCTTATGGTGTTTTGAGATCAACATGCTTGTTTCAAAACATATTTTTTCTTGTGATGCTTACGATTGCTACACAAGAATTGTTTTCAATATTTCTTTAACGGAGTGGTTCCTAAACCCAATTCAACTGAAGAGAACTACTTTTGAAAATTTTGGTTAGTCACGAACCGCTACTCATATAACGAACACCCACACCATCGAATACACTGAAAAATTAAGTAGACTACACCTAGTTTCAATTTTCTCCTATTGATCACGGATCAACTGGAACCGCTACGTGGACCACAATTTCGGAACCACTGCTTTAACCCGACAAGATGTCAGAGATTTCAGCTCTAAAATATATATTTTGATTAATTCCTTAAAAATTAATTTACGGATTTTTCGAAATTCAACCCCTAAGGGATTGAAGAAATTGCGGCTGAAGTCCTGACGAGGATGTTACATACATACTTAATATGTTTCGCAAAAACTATAAAAAACCTAAGTTTAAAATAAGTTATTCTCATAATTCGATACGTAATTTACATTTTTAAAGAACGTATGAATAGAGTTCGATATAAGTTGTTATTAAAAATTTTATTTAGGTATAGGCTTCAATGGATACCAAAATAAATAATTTCTTTACTGTTATAGGCATTTAAGAAGGGAAAGAGGTTTCTGTTTACGTTGAATAAAGTAGGTAGTTGAAATTACTCTGAGCCAGCATCAAACTCGTAAATTCTTGTGGCGGCATTGACGGAATCCTCGCTCATTTCCTCAAGAAAAACTATTTCTGCAATACAATTGCAAGCAAATTTTTCAAACATCTGTAAGTGTAATAGCATAACTCCAGGCTCACGGAAAAATTTTGGAAATTTTTGTCACACCTGTGGTGACATCGGGGATTCCCCGCTTCAACGCATAAGACCAACTTTTCAACAAATTTAAAACGTCACAAACTTCATGTAGAGCAGTTCTCGTCATAAACAAGCCATGTCTCAATGTCACCACTCTCGTGACGATTTTGGAATTTTTTCTTATACCACGATAGTCAAGAGTTAGGGCAATAGTCCACAAAATACCGTAACGATTTTAATGAATTTCTGAAAATGAATAAGTTTACTCGATTTCGAAAACTTTTTTTAAACCAACGATTCCTTTCAATTCCACAGAAGGAGTCAAAATTTCAAAATGATTATTTCGAACTTGCACCTAAAAAGGAACATCGAGGTTGAGTCGTAAACGTTCGCAGACCTGGCACCTAGAAATTTTATCTAGGGTTGAAGAAAGTGAAGTGGGCACGTGAACAACTAGATATACCTTCGACTATTTTTAAACTTACCGAAGACATGGTGACAAGAACATTCGATTCTTAAATAAACCTATGTAGCATTCTAGTGAAGCTTCTGTATCGTCTTAATTCGAATCTTGAATACATCGCAACACGCAAACTATATTTTTTACTGCAGAAATTGGTACGAGATCGCACTATAATTCGTGTAAGTTAATGAGGTTTTGAATTTCTCAATCTCCTTCAGATGTCTCTGATTCAGTGTCTTTCTATAGAGTTAAAAATTTTCTTTAATTATACAAATACTTTAACGTAAAAAAAAAACAAAAAAAAAACATAGGTATTTTAATGATTCCTGGCACTCCGAAGCGTATTCTTCGAGAAAATAAATTTACATTACAAAAATGACAAATGACAGAAAGTGGACTGCGTAGGTATCGGACAACTTTCGGTTTCTGTTTTGGCATAAAAATCACATGAGACCATTTACTTTGTGCCAAAAAATACGGACGTTTATCAAGAACTGTATTACAATAATGAAAAAATGTACCAATTAAAAGCAAATATGTTTATGTCATTACTGCTTTCTAGTGTAGTAACGTATCAATCAAAAATATTTCGGTAAAAAAATCAGTAAGATGGAATTTCTGAAAAAAAATTACGTCCAGCATATAGCACTCAGTTATTCTCGATCTCGAATAAATTTATTTATGTTTATTTGAATTCAGTTTCGCCCATCGAAACCGAAAAGGATTCAGCGGATTCAGCGGAGAGGCAAATAATAAGAAGTCAATAATAACAGTCGCGAGTTTAAGACATTGTGTGGAAAGAACGTCAGGAGAACTTTATCAGTCATTCTCTCGGAGAATTTATTTTTGACAAGTTTTGAGAATAATACACATAATACAAAACTGAGAGGAAACTGAGAGTGAAAAAAAGAAAATATGTAGGAAGCAAATGCAATCCTAGAATTTGAGCTAGTTTTTCAATTCAAATTTCAACGCTAACGTCAGCGTGTTTGCGACTCACGAGAACAAATAAATTTATTTAATTTAAACTGCAACATATTCATCACTTTATGTAGGCCCTGATTTAGGGGTTAGAAGTGTGACCTTTCCCCCGGGACCTCACAGATGAAAAATGTCGTGAAGTACCATTCAAGAGCGTCTATATATCTATAGTAAGGTGTATCCACAGATTTTCTGTCTTCCCTTCTGACCTCCCACACTACACCACCACCATCAAAAACACCCTATCACGGGTCAAGCTTTCTTTTGGCTAAGGGGGACCCGACCACGTTTATCTAAGGTACTAGGTATCATTACCAAAAGTATGTATTTTTTAAAAGTGATAATAAAACTGAAAAGTATTAGTGGCATTTTTTCAACCGAACAGGGGTCCTCACAAAGTTAAATCCGTGCCTGAGCTGGAGTGCCGACAGTGGGTTGCTGTTATGTTCTTTCAAATTCACTTTTCTAAATTAAATATATTCTGCAGCCCAAGTAGTAACAATAAAGCTCTAATAGTTTCACTCGGGTATACTAGTCCATCATCTTTAGCGCTTGTTTTACCGTGTCTCGAAACCATAAGGCTTCGGCTACATGGGGACCTTCATCCGTCATTCAAACTGGTTATTCGTCAGTCAGAAATGTCAGAATTAACAGATGACTGCCCAGGTATCTACGTAACCACCTTGTATGATTCTAACTGGTTTGATTTTCTTCAAAAAAATAAATGACGGATAAAGGTCTCTATGTAGCCGTAGCCTATCTCGCTCGAAAGGTTCGTATCCGCAAGGGAGGCCTTTGAAGTCAGGAAAACAAAAACTAAACATGGTGGACCTGCATTCCTGGCTGACACTATGGAACTTCACTAACATCCCAACAAGGTACAACACTTTATGCCTGATAAATTTCAAAACCGGCAACTTATCACACACGTTCATTAAACAAAGTGACGTCTATGCATTTATTAAGAAAGACGCACGGGAATTTCTTTAATTTCCGGATTTCTTATGATGATTTAAAATTTTCGAGAAAAAATTCGAAAAATACTTTTCATGTGTGTTTTCAGTTTACGATATACTAATGGGAAAAATCGTACTTTTTTTATTTTATTATTTTTTTTTTTTTTTTAATTAATCGCCCAGCTCCAAGAAAGAACAAAGTACATTTTTGATACTGTGAACTTGACAGAGAGAAAAAAACTGCGAACAAAGTCAGTCAATTTACCTATATATAATTAAATCGGAGAGTGTAACTAGGAAAAACCTATCAAATTATGAGATTAAACACTATATTTACCTATTTAATAGTTTGTCAAATTTGTGTTTGAAAAAGAATTAAACTATATCTTGATCCAATAAGCGGTACGAAATATTTCCAGTATGGGCTGTCGGCTCGGGAATTCGAACCGTCAACCCACATAAGGTTGTAAAACACAACGACGAGATGAGACGCGACAGCCGATATAGCCGCATCCCCACAGCCACTCCCCCAGTTCCGCAATGTAAGCACAATAACAGAAGGTGGAGCTAAGCTGCTGTGTACGAACCAAAGTCCTTATCAAATATACAAGTCATTTCACTCCCTAAAAAAATAGGTCTATCGAATTTATTTCCATAAATCACTACCATAAAGCATATTTGATGGAGTGTTCCCTTTAATTCTATATTAATTACATTGTAATTGAAGTTTTGAAAACAATTGCAAGAGAACTGCTGCTTTTAGAAAACTGAAATTTTGCCGAGACATTGGCACATGTTAGCTCGATATTCTGTGAAAATTTAATCGAAATCGTACATTCAGTTAAGAAAATATCGTCAAAATTATGTTAAATTAAATGATACTAATTGTATGAACTCAATCAATTCTTAAGAACCAAATGTAAAATTGAGCTGAAATTTTGATAAATCATTTAGATGCGATACCTAAAGAATTTGTGAAAATTTGGATTGTATGTTGGGTTTGAGAGATATCGTTGAAATTCTTTGACCAGATTTGAATCGCAAATCTTAACAGAATTTCAACAATATCTCCCAATCCCAATGGTTCTTGAGAGTTGATTGAGTTCGTATAATTTAAATCATTTTATCTGACATAATTTCACGAATATCTTCATAACTAAACATATGATTTCGATGAAATTTTCATAGAATCTTGACTTAACATATGACACTATCTCTGTAATATGTAAGCTAGCTCTAAAAGCAATGGTTCTTTCACAATAGTTCTTGATAACATTGATTATAATGGAATTAAATAAAAATTCTGGGAATACTAATCTCATAGGGTGCTGTGGTGGCAAAATGTGGAAGTAATTGGCATGGTACAGAAATTTTAATGATAAGACAAAGAGTGAAATGACTTATATATTCAATAAACACTTTGGTATGAACACAGACTTAGGGCATCATGGCTCAACGCCAATCTAAAGAGGGACATGGAGGTAGTTGCATGCATGTTTCACATTGGGAGTTACCAATTCTGTGGGCTGTTGGCTCAGTGATTTGAAATGGCAACCCACAGGTAGTAAAACATGATGATGCACCAAATGGCTACAATGCTGATGTAGATGAGGTGGAGGTGCAATATTACATATAGCCACGTCCCCACATCCAGTATGAGAAAATTAATATTTCAAGAGTAGGTAATAAGCAATTTATAAAATTGATATTTTCCATTTTTTTTAAACAAACCAATAATTTTTTTCATTTTAGTGTTCTGATATTCATCAATAATTAGCTAAGTTAATCAAACACTCACAAATTCACAGTTGGAATATATCAGCATTATTTATGCCACCAATAAAATGTTAGAAAGCTATCAAAATAACCATTATTGAAGAAATTCAAATACCAAATAAAAATGAAGTATGTATGTCCTCACAAAAACTGATCAGTTAAAGGGGTAGAAATTGGGGTCACATAATTCTTTAGGTTAAATGAACATTGATAAAAGTGAAACTCTCACTGTATAGGATGGTACATTTATTACGCATACCATTTTTTACCCAGTTTGCTTGCAAATAGGTATTAAAATTGACCTCACAAAAGGGTTAGGGGTGGGGATGATGAAAATTATCCATTTCATGGAAAAATAAAACAATTAATACAATTTTTTCATTTTGACCTAATTTTTTTCGTATATATGCATATAATTATATATATTATGTATGTATGTACGTGTCATCTAAAATTTTGTGTTCACAGGTTTGAGAAAATTACCGGGTCGATAGAGCTGAAGATAGTTTTCATATTGGAGCAGGTCTGAAAAAAGTTTTTTGCCTATTGATTGGATATAGTTTTTGGGAAAACTGGAAAAAAAAAATATTCCTGGAAAGTAATTTTTCCAGAATTCTGAGGAAATGACAAAAAGATCAGGCTAAAATTTTCACGATAGACTTTCCTTGTACTGGTTTAGGTTTCTTAGAAATTTGGTACCTATTAGTTCAGTAGTTTCCAAGAAAAGTGGAGAACAAAAATTTCTGAAAAAAATTTTGTTCATGATTTTGAGAAAACTATCCAACAGATAGGGCTAAAATTTATACAAAAGATAACTACTATATTGGAGCAGGTCTGAAAGAAGTTTGGTGCTCATCAGTTTAGTAGTTCTTGAGAAAACTGGAAACAAAAAATGTATGGAAAAGTGGTTTTTAGCAATGAAACATTAATAGACCGATTTTTTTTTTAAAGATATGGATAGCTATCGATAGTTTTTTGCAATTTCTTAATCTGAAACCGGCAATGAAATATCGATTAATATCGATATAAATATAGATTACTACAGATATTATTTTGCAATTTTTTCAAGCTCTCTCTCTCTCTCCACTTAAACTCCTTCTTTATCTCTATTCTTATCTCTATTTCGATCTGCAAAAACTGAGTTTTCTTGCGAAGCATTGTTGCGCTCGTTCTTTTTTCTTTGCTTTTGAAAATACAAAAAACATCGTCTTTTCAGCGTAGATTTTGAATTTATCATCAGAAATTATCTGCAATCCTTGCAAGTATCAAAAACAGAACCTACCTACTTCCTTTTCTTCTACATTATAATCCGCATTTTTCTTTTCAGATTTTAAAACTAAAATAAATTTCGTGAAGATTTGTCAGTTCAAAAGTTAAAATTAGTTGAGAGTATCGATGAAGATATTACGTTGGAATATCAATTAAATTAGTAAATTTGCATACCGATTCCTAAAGCCGCTGGAGAAGCGGTAATTTAATGTAAATGCAGCTGTCTACGCAGTATGCAAATTTTACTAATCTAAGAGATATTCCAATGTTATATCTTCATCAATAGCTAACTTATTTTAATGTTTGACCAGTCAAATCTTCAAAAAATTTAGTTTTAAATAAAAAAATTGAGGTTCTTATAAAAAAAAATGAAGTAAGATCCAGTTTTCCACATTTGCAGGGGTTTCAAATAGTTGCTAATTATAAATTTAAAATCTACGCTGAAAATTAAGGGGAATTATCTAGGACGACATATTTTATCTTCAAAAACAAAAGGAAAAAAATGGGATGTGCATAATAAATGGACTACCCCAAATAGACAATGCAAAATTTGAGTAGAATCGACTATTTACGCGGAGACATCTCACGTTTTTCGTAGGATAACTAAAATCGTGCGAAAAAGTGATAATAGTTGACGAAATTAATCGAAAAATCTGATGTTTACCGTAACACGATTGAAGATTCATTATGAGTATTACGATGTAATTAAATTTTTACTCTTAAATAAAATATGTTATATAATTATTAGTTTCGACAGCAATTTTTTACAACTCATTATAAATAATATTAACTCTGAATGGTTGAACACTAAAAGTGAAAACTTTTCTGTAAAATTAAATAAACCTTACCCACTCAATTCATGGGAACCAATAATGACAATTTTTCAAATATATAAAAACTAGGTCCAGGATAAAAATGAGAAATGGTACAGTTTTATTAAAAATAGCTCATGAAAAATAAAGTAAAAATCAGCAGTCTGCATTTGTCGATGCAGAGGGAAATTGTTACTAATATTTGCCCACCATTTCTTCGTAAAAAAAATCAAATTTTCAAAATACTGCTATTATATTTTTGACTTGAAACAGATGAAAAATCAATACGACAATGTACACTCAAATACTCAGTTAAATAATAATCTATGAAAACTGACCCTGGCTACAAGACGGAACAAATTAAAAGTCATTCATTATATTTTACAAAACTAATCCGATATAAGTAATTATGTATTGGAGATCATTGAATCATTGCAGTATGTGTGCGAAATGCAGTTGGAACGTATGTAAATCTTGACCAAAGGTATAATTCAACATATTTCACTCGTAACATTCTTCGATATGCTTATCACCGATATGCTTCATGAGAAACTGCTTTCGAGTGAATCGCAGTTCACAACACTGACACGCGTAAGGTCTTTCATTCGTATGAGAACGCGTATGTGTGATTAACGTGGACATTTGTGCAAACGATTTATCGCAGTATTTGCACGAATACGGTTTTTCTCCAGTATGGATACGAATGTGCGTTCGTAATTTTGGCCTCGTACTAAAAGCACGACCACAGTACTCGCAGGAATGCGATTTATTTCCAGTGTGCTGAAACGAATGCGTTGTTAGATTGGCTTGTTGAGAAAATGCGGCCCCACAGACGCTGCAAATGAACGGCTTCTCTCCGGTATGAGTCCGCAAGTGATTTTGTAGCAGCCATTTAGACGTATATGGTTTTTCACAATAATTACAATACATGCATCCTTTACCGGTGTGCAGTTTCGAATGTTTTTTCAATTCAGTTAGGCGCGAAAATGATTTGCCGCATGTACAGACGTATTTCTCGTTTTTATGAACCTTTCGGTGATCCCACAGGCCGGCATACTGAACGAAGCATTTGCCACAGACGCTACATTTGAACGGTTTTTCGCCCGAGTGAAATCGTCGATGAATAGGAAAATAACTGCGAGCAAAATTTTTATCACATATATTACAGAATTCTGTTTTTTCAGCATTATGGCGTAAAATATGCTGCTTCAGACTATGTTCGCTGACGAACCTCTTTTCACACAGTGTGCAGCCAAAATTTCTCTCATTTGTATGCAATTTAAAATGTATTTGGAGTTTCAAACGCGTATAAAACTGTTTGTTACACTGTGGACATGAAAATATGCCCTCGCCTGAATGTCTCTTTCTGTGCAGTTCAAACGTTTTGCGGTATAAGTATTCCTTTTTACATATCTCACATCTGTACTTCTTACCATTCATGTGAGCGAGAATATGAGTTCTCAAACTGGCTTTGTCACGGTACAGTCGATTGCAGAAGGAGCACTGTAATTTAGATTCGTCAACACTGTTCGCCTCACTTCCATGTTGAACGGTTTCTACTAATGATGGTCCAGATTGTGAAGATGAAACTTGCAATAAACATTGATTTTCAATAAACTGAGAATTCAAAAACTCAGATATTTCTACAATCTCATCTATTTCAATTTCTGATTGAGATACACGAGGTTTCACGTGAATTTTACGGTGTGATATGAATAAACTTTCGTCACAAAACCATACTTTACATTGCTCACATTCACGTACTTCTTTAATGTGGCGCTGCAGATCTTCTTCTTCATCGAATATATCGTTGCAAAAGAGACATGTAAAGGTATTGCTGTCCTCAGCCATTACATCAAAAACGCTATCCTCAGCACGACCATCTTGAATTTGAATTGAGTTTTTCATTTTCTTGAGTTCGTGGGATTTTTTTCCATTCATTTCCAAGTTTTCCTATTCAAAAATTAGATGATGATATCTGAATTTGATACAATGTAATTATGAAAGTAACTATACGCCAGTGACGATTACACTTATTTCACAATGATACAGGGACTCAGGAGTTTTGCAATATACAAAACAGAGCTTAATTTAATGCCGGAAATAGATTGCATAAATGGAATTTACCGGAGGAAGTATTAATAAAAATCATTGGAAGAAATCTGAAAGAAAGATGAAATAAAGAGAGTGGTCTTGGAATAATTTATGAAATTATAATTGCTCCTAATGAAATAACGTACGAATTAAATATGAAAGAATACTATTCACCAACCTTGATACATTAGGTGAATCCATTCATCTGTTCGGTAACGTCGATCAATAGGAATTAGGCTATATTATGAAGAATACACGAATTTTATTTTCAAAAAGAGCAGTGAAACACAATTATCATTAATGTCAAATACATTTCGTCTACATTTTTTTGTAGTTGCATTTTTAAATTAGGAAACAAAAATCGTAATATCTATAATAATTTGATGTTATTCCATAGGTTTTTCAAAAAACGAAAATTATTGACAAACGTCAAACGATGTGATAAGAATATTGTTTTTACTTTTTGCATAGAAATGATATCTTTCTGTAGAAAAGTATAAGAATAAAGTAATTAAACACACTTGTGAGAATGATAGCAAATTATATTATACATTAGCTTATTATTCTCACATATCATTTGTTGTGGTAATACTGTTTTTAGTATTATTTGTAATCTGTGATTTATGTTTGAAACCAAACTGTGATAATATATTTTGTGTGCCTCTTGTCGCTCATCAAAGGTTGATGAATTAACATCTTCACTATCTTGTGTGAAAATAAAAGTTCGTGAAAAGTGAATATTTGGTGTTTTATTTATGTGTTTGTAATATGTGTGTCTGATCTTCTTTCGATGTTATCGTTCAATTAAAGTCTTTCGTCGTCATTTTCGTCTGGCCGGACCAGTTGATAATTCCTATTTCTTCACAGGTTATGGCCCCAGTTACCTGGATGTCAACGTGGTCGCCATTGTTATAATTCGTCAATGTTGTGCTGTGGAATCCTGATTGCTTCTTCCAAGTAGTAACCATGCCTTCTAATTTATTTTTCGTCTTCTAATATGTTCGCTTCTCGCTGTTCCTGTGATCTCATTCGAGTTGATTCGTTGGTCGGCATATCAGATAGTTGCTGAAATTGCTGTTTGCGGTGCAACTGATCGTCGTTACCTGTCATCGAGATGGACGTTAGGAAGCTGAATAATATTGAGCCGTTTAATGGGCGAAATGGCAGAACCTGGAAGTTCCGGATGGAGCTGTTGTTGGCAAAGGAATTGTTGGGTAATATAATAACTGATTCTTTACTGACTGTTCGTAATAGGGGAGATGCTTGGTCGGAGGAAAATGCTAAGGCGATGTTCCTGATAGCGAATAATGTGACTGACAAATACCTGGAGATTATACAAACGTACACGACGGCAAAAGAAATGTTTCAAGTGTTGACTAATTTAATTGACAACGGAAATGACCAGACGCTGATGGACTTACGAGGAGAGTTGTATGCTAAATGGTATGTTTCTGGTGCTGATTTGCAGAAGTATCTTCTTGATTTTCGTGCTCGATGTCGTCGTTTGACCGAACTGGGAGACTTGACTACTGTGAAGCAGTTTATCCTGGTGTTGCTGAGATCGCTGCCCGCCAAATTTCGTCCGATCAAAGTTGTTCTGGAGGATGCAGAAGTCGTCACCTGGGATGGAATGTTCATGAGGCTGAACAATTTCCAACGTGAACTATCTTCGGATAGCAAGTCAACTGTTAGAGGTAATTCTCTGAATCCTGTATCACTAAAACCTTCATCAGTACCTGTTGCTGGTGAAGAGAATCTGTTCTTTGGTAACCATAACAATGTCGGTCGTAATTCTGGTAATTTTAATAATCGTTTCAATCGTGGCCAGTTGCAAAATCGAAACAATAATCGTGGTTTTAGTCGAGGAAGATCTCACAGTAATAATAATAGTAATAATTTTCACAATTCGTCTTCTGATGTTGAAAGTTGAAATTTTAATAATAATAATCACAATTTAGGTTCACAAAATAATAATAATGTTAATAATAATGGTCATAATTGTAGTAATGATAGTGGTCAGTCTAAAATCAAATGTCATTTCTGCAACAAAATTGGGCATATAGCTCGTAATTGTTTTGTTAAGAATAGGAATAATAATAACTATGAAAATCACAATCATAATCACAATAATAATAATTTTAGTATATCTGACGATCATAATAGTAATTCTAGTAGGAATTCTGCACAGATGTGCAATGGTAATAATAATGTTAATAATGAATGCTCTGAAATGGGCTTTAGTTTCACGATTAATGGTAGTAATAGTAATAAAATTGATGACTTTGAGAGTAATAAAGATGATAGTTTAATCCCTCGAACCACATTTGTTGTCGATAGTGGATGCACAATTCATATTATAAATGATATTAACCTGTTCAGTGAGTACATCGAATTAATTCACCCTCATAATATTTGTGTTGCGAAAAAGGGAGTCTCGCTTTCCATCACGTCTGTGGGTACGGTGAAATTAAAACTTTTAAATGGAATTGTAAATGAATTAAAGAATGTAAGGTATGCTCGGGAGCTGCCACAAAATCTGCTTTCAGTAAAACGAATGAGCAAGTTGGGTTATGATACTCTTTTTAGAGAGGAATCAGTTGAGGTCATCCAATGCTGCAGTGGAAAAATTGTAACCACTGGGGTTAGCGTGGACTCAGATTTGTACACGATTGATTTTTTTTAAATGTCAAGTCAATCGTGCAATCTGACGGAAGACGAATCAAGTCCACTGACTGTGTGGCATAAGTGTCTTGCTCATTTGAACATTAATGATGTTAAGTTGTTGTCAAACAGAGGTTTAATACCGAACATTGACTCAAACCACATATTGTTGTGCAAACCCTGTGTTATGGGAAAAATGAGATGAAAACCGTTCCTGACAAATGAAAGAAAAACTAAAAAGCCTCTTGAATTGGTGCATACTGACCTCTGTGGTCCTATAAATCCTCCTTCATATAAAGGAGCGAAATATTTTATGACATTTATAGATGATTATTCCAATTTTTGTTGTGTGTACCTACTGACGAGTAAAACGGAAGCGTTCACAAAATTTAGGGAATATTACAAAATGGTTTCAAATAAATTTATATATAATGTAAAAAGACTCCGCTGTGATCGTGGCACAGGATACACAAATACAACCTTCCAGTCATATTGTGCTGAAAAGGGAATAAGTTTTGAACCTACAGTTGGTGGCTGTCCCCAGCAGAATGGGAAGGCTGAGAGGATGAACAGGACACTTTGTGAGAGGGTGAGAACAATGTTATTCGAGAGTTGTCTTGACAAGATCTATTGGACAGAAGCCATATTGTGCTCTGCCTATATAGTAAATAGATGTCCCACAAATAAGGATTTTGTTCCCTTTAAGAGGTGGTTTGATGAAAAATATGATTATACAAAATTAAAGATGTTTGGATGCGACGCATATATGTTGTCATTCAAACATTATTCCAATAAATTTAAAAACAAAAGTGAGAAATTAGTTATGGTAGGGTATTCACCCTGTGGATATAAATTATTAGATATAAATGCAAAAGAAATACGCCTATCACGAGATGTTGAGTTCTTTGAAAATAAAATAGGAAATAATAATAATTGTGGAATACCTTGTCGTGAGAGATATTCTCACCAGAAGGAAATTCAACAGAATTTAAGCGTGATCAGCCACTTCGTACACAAGTACGGGTAAGCCAAAACCAAGGCAAACACTGGCGATTTTAGAGCCAGTTCGGGTGGTTTATATACGGCTTATTTGCACGCACACAAGCACACGTACGTAAGATAATACGTACGTTGGTGAGTGCAGCCAGGTTGCATCATCCCCTATCATGATAAGAGATGGCTGGCCGGTTTGTGTACAGATTGTGACATTGTTTGGTGATGACACGATTTGGTACTCGTACATTACCTGCATGTACTTGCAGGTAATTACAATCGAAAGTATTTCGTGTGGTTTAACGTCACGAGAACGATTATTAGCCTGCCCTTTGGGGTGGCGACTGTTGTTGAGGGGTCCAAGCCCCTTTGCTTCATATCGTTGAGTCCCCACAGATACTCCCCCCCAGTTTTTGCGCCGCAAAAATGATCAAAAATGCGCAAGGCCTGGGGGACGTGTGGGCTTCTACTTTTGCCTCTGGTCGGCCTCCCATTTCACCAGGGTGCTACCTACCGCGGCCCCGACGCACTCGTAGGACTCTCTACGGGCGTTCATTCGGGCTAGGTAATTTACCCGGCTGTCCTCTCCCCTACGCCTTGGTGGTACATTTTTTGAACGGGTGTAGGGGTGATGATGGGAGTGAGGGGGCAGCAGACGCTTAAACGTTGGCTTTCTTAGCATCGGGGAGTTTGAGTTCTCCGCTGCTAAGGTGGCCATTTTTGCTTTTTCATTCGCGGCCCTCTCAGCCGTGAACAAAAACCTCATCGGGTCCCATTTCTCCTCTGGTTTTGGCTCCGGCTTTGGGGGTTCCGGAGTTGGAGTCGGCTCCTTCAGAGATCAGGAAGGAGAGATGATTGGAGGCAGAGGAGTGGTCATCTCCGCTAGGACATCGTTAACTGGAGGAGCTGTGTCCATGAGCAGCTCCTCCTCAATCCGGTCCTGCTTCGTTTTCTGCTCGGTCTTCTGCTAAGTTTATGAGGACTCAGCAGTTTTCCAGGCAAATTGGAAGGTGGCGGATTTCGGGATGGGAATTGGCAGTGACATTAGAATAGATTTTATTAGGAAAAGGAACCAAAAATATCAGAAAACACATCCAAGATCTCTAGCGGTTCTGAAGTTGGTGATTTTACTTCAATTTTCGATTTACCATTACAGTTATGTTTTATTATTTTCGTATCTTCTTATCGACATGTAGAGGGGATAGCGCTTAAAATTCTCGGCCGTATGCAAGTTTTCCGGTCAAGTTCTGATCGGTTTAAGAAAAGTTATGCCTGAAATAAACTCAGTGAATATAATTTTCAAATTTTTATTACAAAGGAATCTCTGCTTGTGACGTCACAATGTTGAGATTATCTTTGTGTTTAACAGTAAACACACGTTGCAATGTTTTGTTTCCGTATTGCACATGGATTTGTTTATTCCTGTTGTTTTCTTTTTGTTGGCATTCCTCGTTCGCTTATCTCCGGAGTTTCTTTTGTCTCGCGGAATTCCGATTTTCCTCGCATATTTTTTTTAGCGGGTTTCAACTTACGTAGCGGATATTACTTTTTTGGGAGTAAATTTTATTTTCTTCCCATTAACCTCTCAGACATGCGAGAAGGGCGGGGATTTTTACATTTTTTACTGCCAGGGGGCCTGCTTCTTTTTTGTGGACATAAGGGGGCCTCAGGATCGAATGTTTTGGTGGTAACATCGTCCGAAAATCTTACCGACTTTTTTAATGTTTTCTTTTGTGAATAATTTGTTTCACATTTTTCGACAGATTCTTCCGTTTTTGTTTGGGAATCTGTCTGGATATTTTCTATGTTTTCCTTCTGCAACCTTTTTATTCTTTTGTCGTCACTTACCATGTATGCAGGCTTCAATCTGTCAATTGAAATTGTTCAAGGTTCGCTTGCAATGAGTATCACAAAGTTTTTCTCATCTCGTGATACTACTTTGTAAGGACCAGCGTATGGTTTCTCCAGCGCAGATATCATTTTTTCGTGTCTAACAAATACGTATGAAGTATTGGCCAAGTGTTTCGAGACGTAAATCTTGGGCTGGCCATGGCAAGCTGCCTGTTTTAGGAAATTATTGGCATCGTTTCTTATATTTTGTACCATGATTTCGGGGCTAACTTCTTTCGATTCTGTGAAGAAGTCCCCTGGAAGGCGTAGCTCTTCACCAAACGCTAATTGCGCTGCAGAGTGACCTGTATCGGTTTGTAGGGCAGATCGAAGGCCTAAGAGGATGGTAGGACGTACATCTACCCATCTCTTGGTATCATGGGACATGATGGAGGCTTTGAGGGCTATGCCATCTCTCAATTTTGCCGTTGGCTTGAGGATGGTAAGCTGTGGTATGACTGTGTTGAACACCAAGCTTATTGGACAGCTCTTTAAAGAGCGAGTTCTCAAATTGGCGACCTTGATCCATAATTATGACTTCTGGTATGCCATACCTCGCAATCCAGGTATCGTATAACCTTGCAGCTACTGTGGGAGCTGACATCTCATGTAGAGGGATTGCTTCTGGCCATCGTGTTGCCCTGTCTATTATCGTCAACAGGTATCTGTGTCCTTGAGATGGTGGCAATGGGCCTACCAAGTCCATATGTACAGTTTTAAACCGCTCTGTTTGTTTGAAGGATTTGAGGGGCGAGCTAGTGTGTCTTCCTACTTTGTATTCTTGACAGTTCAGGCAACTGTGAGCCCATTTGTTGCAGTCAGACTTCATTTGTGACCATACAAACCTTGCCAAAATTAATTTAGCACTACATTTTGGCCCAGCATGTGACAGATTCTGTTGAAAGCCAACCTGCGATATTTTACCGGTAGAAATGGCCTATTCTTACCTGTACTGATGTCACATGTTAATAAAACATCAGTACCGGGAATTTTTCACTGTCTTAATTTGAGAGTAGTATCATCGTTCGATAATAACTCTTGCAATTCTGCATCCTTAAGCTGTGCTTTAGCTATTTCAGCATAAGGCAATTGGACAGGAGCCGAGATAGCTTCGATTCTACTCAAGGCATCAGCTGGAGTGTTAAGTTCTCCACTTATATACTGAACGTCGGTAGTCAATTGACCAATGTAGTCTAATTGTCGTGCTCTTCTCGGCGATGCCAGTTCTGCTTTTTGTGTGAAGGCATATGTTATGAGTTTATGGTCAGTATACACAGAAAAACATCTACCCTCTAATTGGTGCCTGAAATGCTTCAACGCAGCAAAAATTCCGAGCAATTCCCTATGGTATGTGCTATAGTTCTTTTCTGTTTTTGAGAGCTTCCTCGAGAAGAAAGCTAGGGGTAACTTCTTGTTGTCTTTGCCAAGTTGGTACAGGATTGCACCAATAGCAAAATCTGATGCACCGGTACTCACGCGTAACGGCAGACTTTTGTCTGGATGAGCCAATAGAGTTGCATTTGCCAGTATATCTTTGATTTTCCCAAAGGCCTGTTCGGCTTCTTCATTCCATTCGAGTGGAGTTTTGTCTTTCTTTTTACTTGTCTTAATTAGTGCAAACAGCTTACTTTGTTCGGCTGCTGCATTCTTCATGCAACGTCTATAGAAGTTCACCATCCCCAAGAAACGCCTGAGTTCAGCGACATTTGAAGGTTTTGGGAAGTTCAGTATTGGCTCTATTTAATTTCATGTGAAATAGCTTCTTTCCACATCATACTGTCAGGTGCAGCTATCGCCTCCTCAAACGTCAAAGGGATGCCATCCTCAGCAACATATATATAAATTGCAGTACCATCACGATCAGTCGCCTCCTGTGGCAAACAATCCAAATTTAAATCCCCGTCTACTTCTATATTCTCCAAGTTAGACACTGTAAATTCATTAAAAATATTATCATTTTTTGTGTACGTATTACTATTATTTCCTATTTTATTTTTGAAGAATTATACATCCCGTGACAGACATACTTCCTTTGCATTTGTGTCCTATATTTTGTATCCACAAGGAGAGTACCCTACCATAACCAACTTCTCATTTTTATTTTTAAATTTATTAGAATCGTGTTTGAATGACAACATATATGCGTCGCATACAAAAGTTTTTAATTTTGTATAATCATATTTTTCATTAAAACACCTCTTAAAGGGTACAAAGTCCTTATTTGTTGGACATCTATTCACTATGTTGGTAGAGCACAATATGGCTTCTGACCAATAGATCTTGTCAAGACAACTCTCAAATAACATTGTTCTTGCCCTCTCACAAAGTGTCCTGTTTATCCTCTCAGCCTTCCCATTCTGCTGGGGACAGCCACCAACTGTAGGTTCAAAACTGATTCCCTTTTCAGCACAATATGACTGAAAGGTTGTGTTTGTGTATTCTGTGCCATGATCACAGCGGAGTCTTTTTACATTATATCTAAATTTATTCGAAACCATTTCATGATATTCCTTAAATTTTGTAAACGCTTCCGTTTTACTCGTCAGGAGGTACACACAACAAAAATTGGAATAATCATCTATGAATGTCATAAAATATTTCGCTCCTTTATATGAAGGACGGTTTATAGGACCACAGAGGTCACTATGCACCAATTCAAGAGGCTTTTTAGTTTTTCTTTCATTTCTCAGGAATGGTTTTCATCTCATTTTCCCCATAACACAGGGTTTGCACAACAATATGTGGTTTGAGTCAATGTTCGGTATTAAACCTCTGTTTGACAACAACTTAACATCATTAATGTTCAAATGAGCAAGACGCCTATGCCACACAGTCAGTGGATTTGATTCATCCTCCAATGTCAGATTGCACAATTGACTTGACATTTTCAAAAAATCAATCGTGTACAAATCTGAGTCCACGCTAATACCAGTGGTTACAATTTTTCCACTGCAGCGTTGGATGACCTCAATTGATTCCTCTCTAAAAAGAGTATCAAAGCCCGACTTGCTCATTCGTTTTACAGAAAGCAAATTTTGTGGCATCTCCCAAGCATACCTTACATTTTTTAATTCGATTATAGTACCATTTAAAAGTTTTAATTTTACAGTACCAACAGATGTGACGGAAAGCGAGACTCCCTTTTTCGCAACACAAATATTATGGGGTTTAATTAATTCAATGTATTCACTGAATAGGTTAATATCATTTATAATATGAATTGTGCATCCACTATCGACAACAAATGTGGTTCGAGGGATTAAATTATCATCTTTATTATTATCAAAATCATTAATTTTATTATTATTATTAACTGTGAAACTAAAGCCCACTTCAGAGCATTCGTCATTAACATTATTATTACCATTGCACATCTGTGCAGAATTCCTATTACTATTATTATTACAATCAACAGATCTATTAACATTATTGTGATTGTGATATTCATGATTATTATTTCTATTTTTGACAAAACAATTTCGAGCTATATGCCCAATTTTGTTGTAGAAATGTCATTTGATCTTTGACTGACCACTATCATTACTACAATTATGACCATTTCCATTAAAATTATTATTACTTTGTGAACCTAAATTGTGATTATTATTTTAAAATTTCAACCTTCAATATCAGAAGACAAATTGTGAAAATTATTACTATTATTACTGTGAGATCTTCCTCGACTAAAACCACGATTATTATTTCGATTTTGCGACCAGCCACGATTGAAACGATTATTAAAATTACCAGAATTACGACTGACATTGTTATGGTTGCCAAAAAACAGATTCTCTTCACCAGCAACAGGTACTGATGAAGGTTTTAGAGACACAGAACTTTGAGAATTACCTCTAGATGTTGACTTGCTATCCGAAGATAGTTCACGCTGAAAATTGTTCAATCTCATAAAAACACCATCCCAGGTGACAACTTCTGCATCCTCCAGAACAACTTTGATCGGACAAAACTCGGTGGGCAGCGATCTCAGCAACACCAGGATAAACTGCTTCGTGGTTGTCAGGTGTCCCAATTTGGTCAAGCAACAACATCGAGTGCAAAAATCAAGTAGATACTTCTGCAAGTCAGCACCAAAAACATACCGTTTAGCATACAATTCCCCTTGTAAGTCCATCAGCATCTGGTCATTTCCATTATCAATTAAGTTAGTCAGCACTTGAAACATTTCTTTCGCCGTCGTGTACATTTGAATCATCTTCAGGTACTCGTCAGTAACATTATTAGCAATCAGGAACATCGCCTTAGCATTTTCCTTCAACCAAGCATCTCCCCTATTACAAACAGTCGGCAAAGAATCAGTTAGTAAATTACCCAACGAATCCTTCGCTAACAGCAGCTCTGACTGGAACTTCCAGGTTTTGCCATTTTGCCCATTAAACGGCTCAATACTATTCAGCTTCTTAACATCCATCTTGATGACAGGTAACGACGTTCAGTTCCACCGTAAACAGCAATTTCAGCAACTATCAGATATGCCGACCAACAATTCAACTCGAACGAGATCACAGGAACAGCGAGAAGGGAACATATTAAAAGACAAAAAATAAATTAGAAGGCATGGTTACTACTTGGAAGAAGCAATCAGGATTCCACAGCACAACATTGACAAATTAGAACAATGAGGACCACGTTGACATCCAGGTAGCTGGGCCCATAACATGTGAAGAAATAGGAATTATCAACGGATCGAACTGAACGAAAATAACGACGATAGACTTTAATTGACCGAAGACATCGAATGAAGATCAGACACACATATTACGAACCCATAAATAAAACAGAAAATATTCACTTTCACGAACTTTTATTTCCACATAAAAATGGTGGAGATGTTAATTCATCAACGTTTGATGAGCGACAAGAGGCACACAAAATATATTATCACAGTTGGGTTTCAAACATAAAATCACAGATTACAAATAATACTAAAAACAGTGTTACCACAACAAATGATATGTGAGAATAATAGGCTAGCGTATAATATAATTTGCTATCATTCTCACACAGTTACATTGTTGAAGTTTTATTATCAATTAATTGAATTATACAAATTCATAATATAATCTTAATAGAAGTTTTGTAATGGATGCCCACATATGTCAATTTTGTGGCATTACATGCAGTTGATTAAGTAACTTAAGCAGGCATTGTAAAAATATACATTCACATAGACGTAAATTTATAAGAAAGAATTTAAAAAGAAAATAAAAATTCTCTAATTATTCAAGGAATAGGTTTCATTCACAAAAAAACAAACTTCAATTACTGACAAATCCACCGATAAATAGGTACCATCGAGAGGAATTACTTTACATTGAATAGTGTGTTTATTTTTGTTTTCAAATCGGCAAAAACATTATTTATTCATGTAGTTGCTAAGTATTATGAACCACGTATACTAATCTTACAATACTTTGGGGAGAGATATTTTTTCATTTGTTTCATTTGCTTATAACTTCATGATGTGTTCTTTCTCGAAAAGTAAATATAATATTTAATAAATTACTTTGTGGAGGGCTAATCGATTTTCTTTTATAATATTTTTTCATACAAATATTTCAACCACTGTACATAATACAATTCATCATATGCTTTCACTGAGTTGCCGAAGAATTCATCAACAAATTCATTCAATTTGTCTACAAATTAGTGTTAATTATACACTTTTCTTCAACTGTGTGAGGATAATATTAAACCGAGGATCACGTTTTCTAGTGAAGAAAAAAACAAATTTACTTCAAAAACATTTAATGGACGATTAAAATGTGTTATAGAATTTAGAGTTGGTGTTGTGGGTAAAGAAGCGACGACTTCCCCACTACGGCAAAACAGTGTGTACAGGAATAAGATTATGAAAGTTACATATTGAGAGTTCAGTGTCGCCATTTAGTGTAAGAGATATGTGAGAGTTACATGAACTCTGTCCAACAAACTGTATTCATTCACCTAAGAGACAAATCAAAGAGAATTTCGAAGACAAATTACAGGAATCCTCTTTGATTCATCGACGAATTTGGAGTAATTTTCCTTCATAAATTCGTCGATGAATTCTCTTCGATTTATTTTTACTTAATGGCATTAATTTGTTGATGAATCAAAGAGAATTTGTCGATGAATTCTCTTCGATTTGTATGCATTTAATAACATTGATTTGTCAATGAATTAAGGCCCTTAAATTCACATTAATTCCCTTCGATTTGTGTGAGTTTAATGATATTAATTTGTCAACAAATTCTCTTCAATTTGTGTGCATTTAATAACATTAATTTTTCAATAAATTATGGGTGTTAAATGCACAAAAATTAATGCCATTAAACGCATATAAATTCCCTTTGATTCATTTGTGTTTAAGATCATTAATTTGCCCATAAATCAAGGGGAATTCATCAACAAATCAGTCGTTGAATTCACACAAATTGAAAGGAATTTGTCGACGAATTAATGTCTATAAACCCACAAGAAACAAAGGGAATTCAGGTATATTTAATGACCTTAATTCGTCGACAAATTAATGCCGATAAATGCAAACAAATCGATTAGAATTCAACGATGAATTCTCTTCAATTTGACAATGAATTAATATCTATAAACACACACAGATCAAAGGGGATTTGGGTGCATTTAACAGCCTTAATTTGTGGATGAATTCCCTTTTATTTGTCGACAAATTAACTCAATTAAATGCAAACAAATTGAAGAGAATTCATTGACAAATTCATGAAGTTAAATTATTCCAAAGGATTTATCTGTATGACAGGATCATGGCAATCTTAGAGGCAAATAGTTGAATAGATGACGCTGCTTCGTTTTATCAAATCTTTTAGTACACTCGTACTCTGAGCAAGACACATGCATTTTATAAATTTTTATTTTTTGATGTTTAAAAAATAAATTTTATTTCTATTTGTCCAGAATTTTACCACAAAAAAGTAATTCCAAGTACAGAATTACAACAAATCATATGCATTCTTATGCACTACTATGTTATTATTAAACATTGATAAGATTTTTTGCCAATCTGAATGGGGAAGGTTATGCAAGAGCCTGTCACAGAAATTTGACCTAGTTGGCCATCTAGGTATATTATATAGACATCTGTGGATATAAAAGGCAAATAGCTGAATGATAATTGATAAACAAAGCAGAGAACAATGACATCACATAGCGGAATTTGTTGTTGGGAGCAAAATTATTTTTCTGGTGGCTAATGTCTCGTTAGAATTAGTACATCATACTAACTTATGTGGATCGATGCAAACCACAAGTTTCATAGCAAACATTTCATATTAACTTTTCTTAATGATTTTACATAATTTGTTACAGTATACTTACTAGAAACAAAAGCCCAAGTATTTGTACATTTCTTGTATTATGAAGCTGTATTCACTAAGGGGCTCAGTTGTACAAAATTTTTGAAGTTCAAAACTTTGATGTTCTATTAAGGTGCTTGGTGGCCCTTGTTTTGACACAATCTAAAACACCAGTCCCCTTAGGTTCTAAACACATATGAAAACATATAATAATGAAGTTGTTAATGTACCTGTTAATTTTTTTTTTTAAATTGTGGTCTCAATTTTGAACCATTATGTGTAATCGTTGTTTATTTATTTATTTTGAAATAGTTACCACATGTATTTTTTATTGTTTTTATTAAACTGATTACCTGATTTTATATTTTGATATGTTCTTATAATTATTTACTTTGAATTTTTCATTTTCTTATTATGAGTCTCGTGTAGTCAAATTATATTTTTTAATTTTGTGGATATGTTACATGTGCATATTTAGTTGCAAAATCTTGCAGTTTTGAGGGGAGGTGTTGTTTTATCTCCATTATTCAGCAAACCTGCTCGTTATAAGTTATCTAGTTGAAAGACATTATATTTTGTTTAGTTTATTGTGCTGTGATACTTGATTATGTGTGCATTTGGTCAGTTCTCAAAATGTTTTTGTAATGATGTTTTGTCCATGCTAAATCGTCTGTAATGGTGGTTCCAAATAAAGATCGTGTTGTGAGAAACCTGTGTTTTTCTTTTGTTTTTGGTCTTAAACCTTAATTTTATCAACTGGAGACAGACAGTCCCAATAAATATCTTCCTATATTCACATAAATTACAGGCATACTGACGTAGACATAAGGCTTTATTCTCAAATGTTTTTCACCGAGTAAACGCGCTTAAATAATCCTTTTGGCTTTTCCTGATACTTAAGAACTGAAACCATAAATAAAACATCACTTGTTTTTTTTTTTGTTTTTTTTTCACTTAAGAATTGACTAAGAATATTCCCCATAGACCTATGTAATAGGATTTAATCGTTCATACAAATGCTCCTTCCATTGGTAAGAGAAAAAATTGAAAGCACCGTTCATCCAATCAGCAAAAATTAAACTCAAAGAAACAAAAATTTTTTTTGTAAAAAATTAACTTACCTACTCCCACACCCACCTCATCTAACAAAGTTCTGGAAAATTGGATCTAGATATAGTTTTTCCATCCATTACCTAATTTCAGTTAAGTAAGCAGATTTTTCATCTAAAAACTGACGAATAATACTGATAGCTGTTCACAGTAATCAAATTGTCATAAATTACATGCGGGTTTTTTAATTTTTTTCCAAAATTATAAGTAATGGTACCTAGCAGGAATATGTAGTTTTTCCACAATTATCTACTCTATAATTTTTTGTTCCATGGTGTTATTTTAGAGTAAAAATTCGCGTACGAAAGTTTTCTTTCTCGTAGGTAACTATTAAGAATAATCTCTCAGACAAAAAAAATAAATTTTTTTCGTGAAAAAAAAAATTTCTACTAAATAATCACTAAGTAGGTATGATAAAAAAAATACAGCTATAAATTATTGCATTGGCTCGCGTACGATAGCAGAAAATAAAATTGTTCCACTTATTCTATGATTAATCATCATAAGAAATGGTCGATCTAAGTAAAATTCGGTAGTGTTTTCTGGAGGATTTTTAGCCGCTAAAGGTTCAATACGAACGGAGGTCACCGCTGTGGCTTTGGCTCCGGATTCGTCGACTTCAATTTCAACAGCGTGCGTAATATCGGAAATTTTCTGCCCTGACGATTCCAACATCGAGCTCAGATTTGCTTTTTCAAACAATTTTCGCAGTCCTTTCGAGTGCAGGGGCTCTTTTAGCGATTTTGAACTAAAGAATTTCATTCGCGGAATTTTGTAATTCACCCCTCTGTACGTTGTTTGATTCAAAATTTCATTTAGATCGTGCGTATTTAGTGAATCCACTAAATTCGATATTGTCACTTCTGGATAGGGCAAGACGAAAACGGCCGAATAATGTCGTCCATGAAAATCTAATTGAATAGATTCGTACTTAAGGCGAGGATTATTCAAATACGGAATTCTTCCTTTGTTGTTCATCATTTTGATGTAAATGTTTCGACTTCCAGTGTAGAAAGGTTCTCTAAGTAAGGAGAAAAAAAAACCATTAAAAATATTAGCTGCGCAAGTTGAATGTTTTTTCATTTCGATGTTCAATTCTTGGACTATGTGCATTAAGTTTGTTTTTAACCTGTTAACAATAAACTGAACAGTAGCATAGCTGGCTTTTTTTCTATAAGCTGGTTCATGGACCATGTGTGGGTTATAGAGAAAAAATCATAAGTAACATTGATGTTCTATTTGTTTTGCAGGGAGGTCGTTAACATTTCCTCTCCCTTTGCTTTCCAAAAAGAAGAAATATGAAAGTTAAAAACCATTCAAGAAAATAAAAAAAATGGCTTAAACTTGCACATGAAATGTTTATTTGTTATGTGGCAGTATCTTTTTTTTTATACAAAATTTTTAGGCAGGCCATGTATCATATTGGCCCATTCTTAGTATTATGCCACAGATTTAAGTAAACTCAGTCGGAACTTTTTACTCGAAAAGAAGAAAAGGCTCTTATTTAGGCGAATAGATTTTACAAGAATTTATGTGGTTTTATGACAATTTTGTTTGAAATTTTAAGTAAAAATCAGTGAAAATTCATATTTTTTATCATTTGTTTTGATGCTTTCTAACAGAAATGTCGCGTAAAATTTTAAATAAACGTTAAAATCACCATAAGTTTAGTGAAATTTGTGGTTTTTTCTCTGACAGTGAGGATGAATTGAGGATTTTTACTCTACATGGTTTACACAAAAGTATGAGGTGTACCAAGCAAGTGATACGAAGAGTTTTAGCCTTATCCTTAAATTTTTCATTATTCTAGATGAGAACGTTTATTGATAGAAATTAATTGTAGCTAATGCGAAATATTTAGCTAGGTAGTTTTATGGAGCTTTCGTTTGAATTGGGTCAAAAATATTTCAGGATTTTATAGATAAGGATGTGCTCCAATTTTATTGTAACTATCTTTTTGTTTCCAACTATTGCTGGGACTACAAGTTACCATGGTTAGGTATTTCATCTGCTTCTTCCTTCTAATTTGGTCTATGGATATCGAAAAAATATTTATGTTTTATTAATAAATATATTATTAAGGAAAATTATCTTTTTGAAAAATCGTAGTAAATCGATTTTCAATCCAAGTAAGGAACATTTTTGCTTCTTTGTTTTTTCACTGTAAAAAACTCGGGTTCATTCATTCGATTTTCTTGGTCTCCCCTTCCATAATTATTTATAGCATCGTCAGAGATGAAATTAAAATGAAATGTTGCTTACCTCCTAATAAAATAAAAATTATTCGGAGTTCTTATATAACTATACCTACTGTTTTGAGCTGGTGGAGTAATTTGAAAATTAAAAAAATTAAAAATAAATGTTTTTCACGAAAAAAACTGAAAAAGTTGTGTTGCATTCTGTTAGAAATTTGGTTTTTCATATTTAGATTCCTTATATATAAGCTTGTGTGCTATAACATCAGGGGAGGAGTTAATTTTTGTTTCTTTTTACCAATAAAAGTTAGCCTTAAATGAAATTTAGAGAGATGATTTTGAGATTATAATGATGTGAGAGCTTCATTTTTTAGTAGTTGTTCATTCCAAAATTCCATTTTGATTTGTTCTAAGTAGGTATATTACATTGTTGAGATTTTCCCAAGCTCAGAATAATTAATTTATGAAGAAATCGCTTTGCCGCCTATATATTATATCTCTTAAATGTAAAGCTGTGAAACTCACGTTTTGGTCATGTGATGAGAGAATCGTTCACTCCATCCTCCACTGAAATAAACGGAGGTTGCTTCTACAACTGATGATTGTTGGTCCAATGGTTCTGAGAATATTTTAGATATCTGACCACTCGTTTTCGCTGAGATCCATCTGTTAACATACGAATCAAAATAATAATTATGTAGTTAGTGGGTTACAACATATACTGTGTAAATATATCGCATAAATCTCTCATTACACTTCCAGGAAAGTACAACTTTTGATATGAAAAAATTGATACCTACAACAAAAATTTTATTTATTTTTCTCACTGAGTGCTGTAAAGATAAATTCATAAAATATTTCATAAAAATTTAGGTGATGGTGTGAATGGTCTCAATTTTCATTTCAAAATTCAAATTTACTCCTCTTCAAATCGGTGTTGAATAATTTTAAGAGGTAACAAGTTTTAGACGTCTCATCCTTGTTCTATGCTTATAGATTTATGCTATTCTTTTAGTTGTCCATCCCTGTTACCGCTTTGTTGTGCCTACATGCATAATACAGGTAGTTCCAAAAGTTGGTGCAATAGAATTTTCGTAGCCTATCATTTTAAAATGCTGGGCATTGTGTCATTCGAAGAAAAGAAACCTGTTTTAAGTACTATAATACTTAGAATAGGTACAAAATAAGTTTTTAAAAGCAAGCAGTAATAATAAATCTTAAGATAGATTCGCTCAAGAAAATTAAAAACAAAACGCGAGAAGACCAAACTTTCACATACGGTAACTTATTGTCATATAATTATGTAACTTAATGATTTGAGAGACAGGTATTAGACTGATAATGGAGGGAAATTTTACAATAAACACGAGGTACTATATGTTTATAACAGTAGGTAATTACATTTATCCACCACAATATCAGTCAAAAGTCTCCCAATTTCTTGCCCAAAGTTGTACAATCTTCAAGGAACCATACATTGAAATTAAAGCCCTACATTCCATTTGTTACTTGGCTTATTTGTTTAATGACTTCATATTCAACAGAAAGAAAAATTATAATCTACTTTTTAAGTCCAAGAACTTTAGCAGCAGTCATCCCTCGTATTTTAAGATTTAAATTTTATCATAATTTTCATATTTCTATAATAATAATGTTGTGGGGACATCACTTGTATGAGGTGAAGGGGTTTTGGACCCCCAACACCAGTTGCCGCCAAAAGGCTGGCAAATATTTGTCTTCATGACATTAAAAAATTGCATGAATACGTTTGATGGTAATTACTTGTACGCATGGGCAAGTAATGTCTAAGTACCAAACTGCGACAAATATAATAATGATGATGATGTCACGATTCAGTACACAAACCAGTCTGCCATTTCTTATCTATACAAGAAATGACATATCAACCTGTTCACACGAATGTACGTAAATATTACGTATGTGTGTCCATGTGCATGCAAATAAGCCTGTATATAAACTGTCCAGACCAACTCTACAATCACCAGTGTTTGCCCAGGTTTTGGATTACCTGTATGTTTACATACGAAGTGGCAGAATACGCAATATACCTGTTGATTACCTTCTGGTGAGAATATCTTTTTCACAATGTATTCCACAAAAATAATCATTACATATATTAAGTATCTTGTAAGTAGTATTAAACAATAGACACTTTACCAAATATAGATTTTATGTTAGGTACATGCTGGATAAAATAAATTTTAATATTAATTAAAATAGAAAAATATTTCTGTAAAGGTAGAAGTATGCAATTTGTATGGAATTTGTGTTTGAGCAATAGCCCAATTTTTTTTTTTAAGAACAAATCATGGGGTAAAATTTAATACGTGTTAGCCAATACTTTCTATAGACTAGGAAAAGAGGTATTTATTATTTTTCAGCGAATATGAATTTATTATTTTTATTGATACTGTTGATAGATAAGTTTATTCCAGATTGATAAATAAATATTAGTTGACATTTCGACTTTGAACAGATTGCCTCAGTCTAGATCAGTGGTTCTCAAACTTTTTTTGATCATGGCCCCCTACCACCGTTTCAACGCTCCTACACACCTAATTATTTAAAAGAGAAACACCCACAGGTACTTTAAAACAGATAGTAACTAATTGTTATTGGTTTTTATGTAAATACATTTTTATTTGATTTTTCTTTGGGTAGTGATTGGCAGCCCCCTTAAGTACACTTGCATAAGTTTGAGAAATCCCAGAAAAAGCAACACAAGAATTATCTAGTACAGGTAATACCTAACGACCTAAAATGATGTTATTGGAGTCAAAATTAGTTTGTTTATATAACTTTCCTCTAATGTTTATCTTGGTAGTAGAGTTGGGGATCCGCTGAGTCTGTGAAAATTCATGCGTCAGAATACCACCTAAGGGGTCAGGGTTGAGGATTCGATAAAATTGTAGTTTCATGAAGTAGGTCAAGTGATGTATCGAACTCTATTTAGTTTTTCACACTGAATCAGATGAGACCAACTGTCTTTTGTTGACAATCGATATAAGTTCTTCTATGTAGTTCAAAAAGAATCACTGCGTAACCAACTAAAGTATAGAGTGTAGCACAACAAATGTCATTATTTTACTTGTGTTGTTTTGGAATTTTTTAAATATAAAGTTGATTTTGTTGTTTTAGAACATATAGGTAGTGCATTCATTTTTGAAAATAAAATAATGTCAGTAGGTAACCAATGTAATTATTTAAAAAAAATTATTTATGTCTTAGGTAGAACAACCAATGTAGTAATTTTTTCAATGACTTAAGTATCTAATAAGGTCCCAATAATGGGATTTAGACTACTTACTGGCAACTTATCAGGGAACAAAATACCAAAATTTGAGTTCCGTGGGGCAATATGAATGGTAGAAATGGGGCTGAGAAAATTGTGGTGAAACTTCAAAGTCAGTTTTTTCGAAATAGCAAAAAGAGATGAAGAATGTTCATGTTCCAAGTCACATAGCGAACAAAAGAATTAATTTTTCCATCATGAATTATGAAGGCTCTCCATTTTGAGAGAACAAATATTATTCAACGATTCGAACATATTTTACCTGTTAATTTCATTGATAGCTGCGTATCCGTCAGAAAAATCAAGTTTCTTTATGTGACCGCTGTAATAATTGTGAACTGAATTCTCATAGGATTTCTTAATTCGTTGGTGTTCTTCGACGAATATTCCATAGGCAAGGCTAACCTGCGACACTGTTCTGTTACCAACTCGTATGTTTTCATTTTGAATCTGTTTCAATAAGTTTGAAATTTCCGTATGAATTTGGTCCAAATTTCCTTGTCTAAAATATGAAAAGTAACACTTATAATTTTATGATTTGCTAAATCGACAACAATTCGTGCAATAAATTATATCGAATTTTATTATAGTACTTAATTTATTCGTTTTTGGATGTACCGACAGGTAACTAGGGAATCGAACAAATGTTATTTACGTAAGACATAGCGATAAGCCAAATTTGTGTTGGCCTTCGAGATCAACTATGTAAAAATAACAATAAAAACAAGACCGAGGCTCGATTGTATAAAACCAAGATCTAATGAAAACTTGAAAAATATCAAAACATGAAAATTAACGGTGGAAGGTTCCTATTTTTCTTTTTAATTCGTACACAATTTATAGTACCTACTTGTTTAATTTTTATCTTTCATATTTTGGAAGATCATGTACGATAAGTTTATGTAGGTAGCCTTTATAATACTCGTAGCAGCCTATTTAGTACAAAAATTTTGTACGCCGAAACACAATAGAGCTTTCAGTTTGGGAGTATGAAAGTTTTTGTGCACGAATTTTTTCTTGTTTTTTACAGAGTTATATCTACAAAGATTGTTACACGAAATTCGGACACCCTGTATGCATTATTTTCACTTATCATAACAGACCCATAGGAAAATACATGTGAATTTTGTTTTTGGAGCTTTAAAAGTTACAATAATTTTTTCAAAGTACTGTGATTAGCTTCCAGGTGCGGATCCATAAATGACAAAAAAAAAAAAGACAAAAAGGACAAAACTGCTAGGAAAAAATTAAAATATGACACAGTGTCCAGACAAAATTCATCCAAATTTGTTGAAGATAAAAAAACAATTTCTCTTCCACAAAATTATTGGTATTACCCTCCCACAAATGACGCTCTGGATCAGATAATGATTTCGGATGCATAATTTATAAGCTTTTTCTTTTTTGTCTTACTCATTGCATGTGAGTTGAGTAAACTATTAAGGAAAAGAGTGATAAAATGCATGAATTTTCAATTAAAATGATGAAATGATGAATTTTTGTGAAGGAGAACAGAATGATGTTTCTCCATTTTATATTAGGATGCATCATTTACAAGCTTAATATATTTCTTACTTACTCAATGGATGTGACGCCTTTTGAAATCTAGAAAGAAGACAAGCAAGGGGCCTCTTTTCCCCAACCTACTTATCATAGTTTCCTACTGGAGGAGATATATTTTTGAAAAACAGTGTTAGTGAGTTGCGGCCGACTTTGAAAAAGGATCATGTTAGCTGCAGCCCTCAATTTTATATTAATTTTGGCTCATTTCCTCATATATATCTGATTATTAATATGACCCAGGAAACTTCATGGAATGGTTAGCTGAGTAGCAGCGGTTTAGTTTTGCTAACAAATCCAATAACCGTCCTGCAGTTGATTTATTGTATAAAACAATGGTTTTGCTAACCAACATTAACCAACAAATAACAGAAAGGTGACTGGATTTGCTTTTCAATTCAGTCTTTATGTCTGAATTGTATCCTGGGCAAAAAGGGGAGGTGGGTAATATTTTTTTTTTAATGCATGATCCGAGAGACAATGTTTACACTTATATTTTGCAAACCAAAAGAAGCGCTTTCCATCGATTGAAGCATAACCTCGATGTAAAGAGTAACGCCGACTCTATATAAAAATTTTCATATGGAGGTTACAAAGTAACAAGGTAAACTTTCTTTTTGATGCAACTTTAATCTATTAACTGTTATTAAAATGACGAACTCGAATCTACTAATAATGTTTTTATTTTTATTTCAATAATATTAAAAAAAAGTCACCAAATCTACAAGCCTATCAAAATTATAAATGGAAATTATATTTAAAAAAACATACTCCTTGTGGTATTTTAATCTGCAACCTTCTTTGTGACAAACTATAGGTCTTTTGGGGAGACAAATTATGGGTGCTATTCTACCAAATAAACTATCACAGTGATAGTTTATTTAACGGAATAGAACCACAAATTTTACAGAATTTGTAAAGAATTTGTCTTCCCAAACAGACCTAATATTTCTCTCCACATGGTGCCACAGTTGTTACTTTCCGTTGCATATAGACACTCACCTTTGAATCTTGGGTGTACTATACTATTTTTGATTAAAAATAGATTTCTCTTTGCTATCATTTTATTTTCCATTTTATCCTTTTTTATTTCTCCTCCACCTATTGATAAAGTATGCAAATGTACATAGTCAATATTGGCTGCAAATTCGTACGAAAAATGGTCGTAAGTTCTACGTAAACACTGATCGTAATTCACAAGTCCTTTTCTTCTCGGCCGCAATTCGTCGGTTGAAAAAACCCATCTCCTTATCAGAAAACACATCTTCGGATGCAACTCACCTACAAACTTTAAAAAAAAACCAACCGGGAAGAATCGGACGTTGGCATAAACATAAATAGGAAAAATTTAACAAGTATGTGATTTTAAAATAATGTAGTATAGTTTTAATACGTGAAACAGAAACCTAAATCTAAAAAATGGGTTCAGATCTACTGGGATTAGGTCAGGAAAAAGGCTTCGGAGCAAATTTGCATGTAGGTACATGAGCGATAATACAAATTCTACCCGAATCTTAGAGTTCCTGATTATAACTAAAGTTCGGGTATATGCGTATCTGTAGGACTAATAATATCTTTTCATGATAAAATGAAGCGTGAAATTAGGAATTTAGAATCAAAAACACTATGAAGAAGCTTTGGGCATTCATATATATTTGTACAACACACAAGTTGTCAATTGGCACAAAAACTAAAATCCTGGAAATTGATGCTCAATCCATTTTCTGCACTATAGGATAAATACATGGGCCCAAACAAAATAAGCTAATGTATAAATTTCTATGTAGGTACCTAGCCAAAGAAATATAGAACGCTCGATCCTAAGCATAAAAATGAAAAAGTTGCTACCCAAAACATAAGAAAAATCATTAAATGTAAAGATTGTTAAAAAACTGAATTTTAAATACCTATGTTGGACGCATATAATAAGTTTAAACAAGCATTCAAAATAAAGTAAAAGTAGGTTCCTACCTCTTATAATCACAAAAGTAAAAAACTATAGCGTAGTAATACTTCCCTCGATAATCCAGTTTTCTAATTTAAATCTCTAATCCAAAAAACAATATTGAATTCCAAATGTGTGAAAAAATTACAAACAACTATCATAGTTCTCGATGTCCAACAAACAAATCTATCTATCCATATTTTATTGTCACAGTTTTAAGCAAAATAAGTAAAACAACCCCTAGCGCCGTAAATACGGAAAAGATGCTTTAAGCAACACAGGTGACTTGCTTTTCTCTCATAATTTAATTTTGTTACACATTTTTCTCGGAAATTACTAAACTTGGTCCTACATAAGAACTACATTTCGTAAGAACTACGGCCTTATCCTTTTCATAGTTACTTCGAAATCCTGGAAAAACCACTCGCCAGCAAATTTTTTTCCCCCAATTTTCTCAGAAACCATTAAACTAATAGACATCAAACATCTATCAGACTTTCACGTACACAACAACGATGTATTGTGAAAATTTCAGCTCGATCCTATTCGTAGTTTCTCTAAAATCGTGGAAAAATGACTTTTCCAAGAATTATTTGTTTTTTAATTTTATCGGAAACTACTGAAGCAAAGGGCAAGAAATTTGTATCGGACCTGATCCTATATAACGATTATTTTACGTGAAAATTTCAGCTTTGTGGTTTCCTCAGAACCGTGAACACAAATTTTAGGCGATATGTACATTATATACATAATTATCCTAAGCTAGATATATGAAAAAAAAAAAAAAAAAAAGGTTAAAATGGGAAAATGGTATTAATAGTTTTCTTTTGTCGTGAAATGGAAAATTTTTATAATACGCAGTCGTAACTCTTTTTTGTGAGGTCAATTTTGATACCCCTTTGGCTTGAAAACAGGAAAAAAGAAAAATTTTGTATCGCGAAAATTAAAGCTTGATCTCTTTTATAGTTTCTTTAAAATTGTGAAAAAACGACTTTTCCAGGAATTTTTTTTTTTATAGTTTTCTTAGAAACTACTGAACTAATAGGCACCAACTTCTATCAGACTTGTGCATAAGTAAAATCGATCATAAAAATTTCAATCTTATCCCTGTTTTCATTTTCACAAAATCTTGGAAAAACAATTTTTCCAGGAATTTTTTCTTTTCAAATTTTCTCGGGAACTAGAGGATCGATAGGCACGAAACTTCTCTCAGACCTGCTCAAATATGATAACTAACATCTCTCATAAAAATTTCAGTTCCATCTGTTTCGTAGTTTCCTCACAGAACCGTGAACACAAAATTTTGGGCGATACATACATAGGTACATACCGAGTCATCTAGTTCCAAAAGGTACTAAGTGACACACCTACTAAAAATGAGATTTTCATCATGCTTTATATTTTCGCCACAGCTGAATCGAAGGTGATGTCATTTTGAGTGAAAAAATACTGTATCCTACTAAAATCTTGATCTGAAAATAGCGTTTTGCATCAAAAAGTACTAAGAGCCAATTTTTTTCAGAACGAAAACCTACTAAAGGCCACTTTGGTCTCAAAACATACTAAAATAAACAAATTTGTTTTCGAAAAGTACTGGAGGACATTAACTAATTTAATTTTAGGCTATAAAATTATTTGTTATCATAACCTACGAAACGACATGCTTTATATCTAAAACTTCACCAACTGATTTTCAAAAAGTATTAAAGGACAAATCTAGTGTAAAAACCTATTACGAGAAATTTTGATTGTAAAAATAAATAGCTTGGAATGAACTGAGAGACTTGTCCATTTGTAAATCAGTATCAGTGTTACCAAGCTACAAAATAAAAAAAATTCGAGACGCTAGCTTGCATAGAACTGTTGTGACAGTTTTTCATTGTTTTCTCAAAAATCCGATTTCTGGATACCTACGGTAGTTTTTGAAACTAAGGGACTCGCATACTATACATATATACATAGGTAGGTATATACGTGAAAAAAATTAAGTCAAAATGGTAAAATAGTAGCAATCGTTTTGACTTCTCACGAAACGGATAATTTTCACCATGTCCACCTCTAACCCTTTTATAAGGTCAATTTTAATACCTCGTCTGCAAGCAAACTGGGTAAAAAGGAAAACAATTAGGTATGCGATGGGGAGACGAGTTAGTATCTACTGTAGCAATAAAACAGAGGTCACTATGGTCCAGAACTGCTAAAAATCATGGGACATTGAAGCTGGCTGGAGAGGCCTACGCCCAACAGTGGGCTATTCAAGTTTAACAGCTCGGTACAGCACTATGGTGGTACAGTTTTGTTATTTTAACTTAAATAAAGCTGTTTCATTATCATTATTTACGCTCCACAAACAAAATTCGCGTGTACGGCAATTATGAAATCTATGCTTTCCATTAAAATTTTTTTATCACATAATCGGCTATTAGTTCAGTCAAATCTTAAAGAAAAAAAAAAAAAATTAGCACATAAATTTTAATTGTATAGGGTTGTTGGGTGGGTCCCTAGATTAACTTACTAAAAGTTGCACTCTCCCCATCACTGGTATTTTTGGGGACGGGGTGTTTGTCTCCCAAAATTTGGTTTTTTGCGTTTTCCTCAGAGAATTTTGATTTTTTGATAAAAAGAGTCCGTAAAAAATTGTTCAGCGCAAAATTTCCGACAGAAAAAATAACGAGTAGTTTTTGTCTAATGGCCCACCCCATTTACCTCCAAAGAGTCTTGAAAAAACCATTCTTCAGTGATATTCTCTCTATTATAAGAATAAAATGGTTTTTAATGTCGTAAGTTGGCTTCAGAACTGCTTAATTGATTTGAATAAATCTTATACTAAATTCATCGTTCTGATCCTCTGCTGGTTTAAAATCAATTAATTTAAAAACCTATCTGATAGAAATTGAGTTATATCTTTAAAAAAATAATTCCTCAAACAAATTGTGTGACTGTGTGAGTGAACAGCTACAAACATAATAATTATGTGGTTGCTATTTTGTTTATTCCCTTTCACTTTTCTATTCTTCAACTTCGTATTATTGCAGTTACAAATATGTGGCTTTGGTTTTGTTCATTTTGTTGATTTTTCTCATTCTCTAAGTTTGGTATTTCTGCTTTTGCAAATATCTAATGAAAAATCAGTTGAGTAAATGTTTCTGAATTGTGGTAGATAGAGGAAATTGGGTATTTTCATAAGTGATTAAGCCAAAATTATACTCCTAACAAAAAATGTGTAGAATATTTTTTTATTGATTTTGAATCTTTTGTCAACTTTAAGCTTGAAAGGTTATGGGAGTCGACTACTGAATAAGTGATGAAAATGCATGACCCCTGTACCATTTGCTTAATTTGGGGGGTTTAAACTTGAAAATTGCAAGAGAAAATATTACACCCTTTACTTATATGAAGTTGGTTTAATGAGCTATTATGTTATACGGGTGATATTACTTTCAATAATTATCATACCGTGAAGATAATTCGTAAACCTAATATACATATATTTTCTAACCATCCACCCCCTTCCAAAATCCCTTCAAACAAAGAAGGTTGCATGCATTTTTTCCCAACACTCCCTTCCTTTTCGGAGTCTTGAAAACAAAATTCAGTGAATATAATTGTTCAAGACTCTGGAGGGAAATGGGGCATCAGACAAAACACATTGAAGGAGGAAGGGATGGTAAAAGATTGTAGAAGGGGA
Source organism: Ericerus pela (assembly GCA_011428145.1). Classification (NCBI taxonomy): domain Eukaryota; kingdom Metazoa; phylum Arthropoda; class Insecta; order Hemiptera; family Coccidae; genus Ericerus; species Ericerus pela. Next base: position 721,171 of record WOFM01000294.1, on the reverse strand, counting down.
GTGGATGGGTAGAAAATATGTATTGGGTATATGAATAATTTACATAGTATAATAAATTACGAGTTATATCTTCCCTATAATTCTGTTGAGCATGTTCAGTGAAGAATGGTTTTTTCAAGACGCTCTGGAGGGAGAGGGGGGCGTCGGGAAAAAAACTGCTTGTAACGTTTTGTGTAGGAAATTTTATGCTGAACGTACTGTTCTATTTTTATTATAAAATCAAAATTCGCAGAGAAAACCGGGAAAAATTAAATTTTTGGGGATAAATATCCCATACCCAAAAATAGAAGAGGTAAGAAGGGTGCAACTTTTAATACGTTATTCTAAGAGACTCATTCAACAACCTGATTAGTTAAATTTTGAGTGCTTTTTTTTTTTTGTCTGGACTATATGGCTGCGTGACTGTATACTATAGTAGTGAACTAGTTCGACCCACATAAGAATAATCTCTATTAGGTAAACATTTTTCGTTCAATCGATTTACGAAAATTTCGGTTCAAAATACCTACTCATCAAAATTGACGAAAAGAAAGAAAAAAAAATTACTGATTTTGGTACGGTAATTTCATTGCTCCTCTGATTTCATCCCAAGTGGTACCTGAAGCTCCCAGAAGTAGTAATGCTAGCGCACCATACACATTTACCGGAGAGCATACCACATTTTCGTTTTCTCTGGAAGTGTATTGAAGTGTTTTCATCAAGTCCAAGCTGAATGAGGAAATAGAATCAGCTATCGTCTGGCACGGGAAAAGAAAATCAGATCACTAGATTATACGTTAAAATGTTTTCAAATCGAAGATTGTCTCGTAATATTAAACACCATATATTATAGTCAAATCGAAAAGAAGCTTACCAATTTTGAATTCTTGAATTGTAACGAAGCATCATCAAAAAACCTATTTTTGTAAGAATTTATGGGCGAAGCGTTAATTTGGATTGAATAACAATAAATTAAAAAAAAGACAAACGAAAGTTGATTCATCATTATAAAATAGCGTAAAAAATAAAACAAACAGCAAATAGATATATTTATCTAAGAAAAAATTTCCAAAAAAAAGAATAAAAAAAGCAGGAACTTGAAACTGATTACGCAAACATTAATAGAGAACAAAATTTTAGTAATTTTATGAGTTATAAACTTTACTCAAATCATGACGCGAAATTCGTTCAAAAATATTTACTGCGCATTGCACGTAACTACCAAAATGAAAAGAAATTGAAAAGAAAAAATTAGCTAGGCATAGTATTAACACTTTGGAGCGTCGTACTTAGTGATTCCTTTATAATGTCGAAATATTAACTGAACTGAAACGAAGGATGAGTAGTAAGGTTCGAATATACGACGTAAAATTAAAGAAACACAAAAAAAAAAAAATTAAAAATACATGTTTAGTCACTCGGGTTCCCCACTCTATACACCATTCATTTAGTTATGTGAATGTTCATCTGACTTAATAAAAACTTGTATGATCTCGTATTCTGTTGATTATATTATTTATACCGGTGTAAAGTACACATAATTCGTAAAAATGGATAAAAACAAGAGAGAAGAGATGGATGACGTATGAAAGAAAAATTATAACGTGTGTACAGTATAAGAGAAGAAAAAAAAAACACGCGTTAGTTAATAGGTAGGCCCAAATATATGTATCTTAATTAGCATTTGACGAAATTATATGCAAATATTATACAGGTAGGTAAGTTACGTTCAAATTTAAGGATTCTTCATCGAAATTATGTATATCTATCTATATCAAGGAACTTTTATTTTGATTTCTACCAAAGAAATTAAGATGAAGTTAGTTCTGTCTTCATCTAATCTTATCTACGATGAGTAATCAGAACAAAGTTGTTCTGATTATCTTTGGACTTTTCCAAAAACAAAATTGTTGGGTGGTTTTTCATTTCGGTCATTATCTCATTTCATTAGGTGAACCTATTTGTAGGTACCTACTTCTTGATAGGTTCGTAGAATACGAATAATGAATGAATGGATTATCTACTTATCTCCGGTCTTTTGGTTTTGCTGATCGGAGCACAAACCAGTCATTGGAGAAAAAGCGTAGAAAATTAGAAAAGCATAGGCCGGACGTTGATCAAATCATTAGGGTGGTCTAAAAAATTTCCATTAAAACGAAAAGTCGACCTCGATCTCCCTCCTCTACGTTGTTCAAATTTAATGGATAAATCCGGAGCGAGTGCAGGCGCCCAGCGAAGCAGTATCACTTGGGGGGGTGTAATGGCTTAATTTTTACATGTTTTTCAAAATTTATGATATTTTTGTCAAATATTGAGAAATTTGTAACAAAGTGACAAATTTTCAAACAAGCAAAAAAAAAGTTTGTTGTGTAATATTCAAATAAGGAAAACCTGGATGAATTTATACACATGTACACAGAGAAAGACAAACACATATATACCTAAGGTAACTTCTTTATAAATAATTACTCATTGTACAGTCAAGAAAGTTGCAATTATGGATAATTCTAAAATTAATTGGTTTACAAATATAATTTAGCCTGTGATAAATTTTTATCATTAACCATTTTTTAATGTGATAAAATTTTTATTTTCAGTACCCAGGTTGCGTTTTACATTCAAGTGTCATTTTTTCTTCCTTCTTTGCAATGTTTTTTCCAAAATTATCGATAACATATTGAAATATTTTCCCAGTGTTTTGTATTTAATCTCGACAATCGATAGTATTACCAAAATCAATCGGGCAGAAAAGGAAACTCCATGGTAAGAAAACAATTTTGATAGTTTGTGGCAAGATATATCAATTAAGTTTTTTAGTTATCAAAATTTGATAATAGAAACAAATGAAAATGTTATCACATTAAACGTAATTCAGCCTACTGATGCTCTCTTTTTTCTTTTCTTTTCACATTCCCCCTCCCCTGAATTTTTTTATATCCTGAAAACTGATATTTGAGAATAAAAAACAGTTTATATTAGTAGTTTTAAAAAGATTTAAAATACATTGCCACATATAATTATGTAAACAAGCTACAAAACCTGTCCTGCTAACAGGCTATTTGAGTGATGAAGAAAATTTTTGCTTTGGTTACCTATTATTTTTCTTTCTCAAAAGAGTCAAATTTTAAAGTGGTACCCTAAAAAAAATACTGGTTTATGTATCACATAATAAAATATGAGAAATCAAACTTTAGCCAATTTTGAAGCCACAACATCAAATTTGAAATGAGCACCCTAAGAAACTACTCCTATAATACTTATAATAAAATCAAATGTAAATTAAAAATTTTTCCCAATTTTACAGACCCTTTGGGTTGAAGAATAAGTTGAATGAAAAAACGAATATAAAATTTGAAATCAGTAATCTCCAAAAAATACATAACGATGTATCACATAATAAAGTTTATAAACTCAAAATTGGCCCCTGGGGGTCAAACAATGGTCAAATAGAAGAACAAACATCAAATTTGAAATCAGCACTCCAAAAAACATACGTATTCATTGATGTATTACACAAAAACATAAATAAATTCAAAATTTACCCCTCTTAGCCTTCAAGTGGTTAAAGAATTGGTCCAATGAAAAAATGAAGAACAATAGTGTATTAATCGCCACTGAGAGATCAATTAGTATAAATGTTACTTATTAAGTTCTTCTTTTTGGTGGCTAGATGGAGATTATTAGATTATATTAATATTGATAGAAGAAATTAAAACAATCTTTACCTATTTACCATGGAAACATTAATAGAAGGAAGAAGAGAAAACAAGAGGTAATATTATTTGGGATAGAAGAAGGTGAATTATTAATACATTTGCTGGTACTTCAAGTAAAATTGTTATTTCAAGGATATATGTGTGGATGATGACGATAAAGAAGTAGAAGAGGAGGAATTGCATATTGAAAGTAGATATGGAAGTTTTGAAGCTACCTTCATTTCTTCTTCATTAAAGCTGTAATGATGAGAGAATTTAGTGAGCAGAGATTAAAAAATTTCTTATGTCTAGATAATGTAAAAATGTGTGGTGGATTTTGATTTGTTGGATTTTGTCATCATAGATAATATGTTTTTAGGTCCAGGGTTCAGTGAACATCAGTATTCTGTATTCTCACACGTAATTATTTTTCTCAAACAAAGTTTTATATACTTTTACTTTTAATTTAATAATTTTTACAACATTCAATTTTTACAACATCGGTCAAATTTTACAATAAATTTGCAACAAAACTGGCGATGGGGGGTGTCACACCCCCTACACCCCCCTTGCTGGGCCCCTGAGTGAGTGGATTATTTTGTGCATTCTAGAACATAGGTACTTATATATTCTAGAGCACGTATTCTAATACTCTGGTTGTGACATACCAATCATATATGGCGATTTTTTTTTTTTTTTTTTTGTTTATCAAGTTCTCCATGAAGAAGAAGGATTAAAAAAAAGTCAGATTCTGTAAGGTGGGTTAGCTTAGCTTTTGGGGGTATCTGGCCCACCCGCCTCCCATAAAGTCTGCCTATGGGTCAAAAGCCTTTCTCTTGGCGTTTATTATATGGTGGAGAGGTCAGGTTCAGTGGGTTTTTTTCTTACGCATGAAAAAAGTATTTTTGTTTGCCCAAGGACGGAGTTAGGAGGAAAGGGGACAGCTTGTCCACTGGGATTTTGGTGAGTTGGATTTTTCCGCTCATCAGTTGGACAGTTGACAACTCGTGAAAGTTGACGACATTATTTTTGGAATTAATTTACGATTTTTAGCTGCTGAAAATTTAAAAATTTCAGTTGGAAATTTTCCTTTTCATTCTCTTCCTAAAAAAGCCTTTCTCTTCGTCACCGTCTTTACCCTTCTGATATAGTGGAAGGTTAGATGAGATGGGTAATTTTTTTAAAATAGGAAAGACAGGATTAGAATTTAAAAATATGGCTTAATATATGTTTTTTTTCGATTTAGTTTAACTCCTAAAAACAATTAGGTACCAAAGTTAATATTTCTCATTTGTCAATTACCTAGTAGTTTACGTGTCGTGGTTAACAAAACGTTTCAAGCTATTAATTAGTAACTGGTTGAATGGTGAATTCAGAATTTTTGTTAAAATTCTTGACACTGACAGGTAAGGAAAGCGGGGTCCGGATCACTAGAATTTTCTGCTCCCAGCTTGGAATGCCATTAATAAATGACATTTTATTATACGATGTCATCCAATTTTTTTTGAAGTCAACCCTCGTTCTTTCATTCTTTTCTACTGATACTCAAGGTTTTCAAAAAAACTCTGTGGTAATTTAGTTTTTTTAAATAATTTATCTGTTCGATAAATATCAAAGTTTTAATGCACTATGAATTTTCGTTCTGCGTAACTTTTCTCGTCCTTTCCTCAAGTTTTACAAAAAACATTTACCATTTTCTTGGGCGTTTTGCATTTCAGAACCAAAACTAGTTAACAATAGAAATTCGACAGGTCTGAAATTTGATTTTCAGAACCAAATGTTTTTATCAGTTTCTTAGTTTTTCTTCGGTAGGTAGAGTAATAAACGAACGACTGATTCATAATTCCATATTATGTAATTACTATACAGCTACGGTATCTATATTAATAAAACTAAAAGCAAATATGTTTGTTCGCTAATTAAATTTAGTTCTCAATTAAATATGGGATTGTTCACTGATTCCCTCTAGAAAAGTATAAATACCTATTATATGTCTTTAAATTTGCGTGGAGATTGTTGATGACGTAGATAGCTGCATTCCATCTACCTCACAAATATCAAAATACGAAAGCAACCAGAAAACCACACGTATTTGTAGCCCACTATAAGCGTAGTATGAAACACTGTAGGCATTAAAAATTCACCGATTTTTCACCATCCTTTTTAGGTGGATCTTTTTTCTCTGTTATTGAATCAATGTAACTTTATGTCGACCTAATTGAAAACGTGCAAAACTCCATTTTACAAAATTTTATAGAAGCAAAAAACAGTTTTTCAGCCAAAAAATTTAGTATTTTTTTTTTTTGTTAATATGTTTTAATGTACGTTTAAAAAACCATTAAGTAGGTACATGGAAAAATAAAATTTTTCTATTAGAATTTTCGTAATTCTGCTCATGAATAGAATAATAAATGCAGGTAGAACGTGGGAACAGCCTCACCTTGTCCATATATGAAATATGTTCCACAAATACAGTCGGTGATGGAATGGCCGTGTAGTCAAGTTTACCGTTTTTGGCTGGTGAATAATATGTAGGACACCAGTTCGAATCCCTGAGCCAGCAGACTTACATCTGGTGACCTTCGACGTATTGTAGACACGCACACACTCTAGAGGTGTGTGGTGGAACTCATCATTCTTCTTCTTTCTGTAAGTTACTGATAGATAGCGCCCTAAAATTTCCACAGCGTGATACGCTACATATCGTTCGACTCCTCTAAGTTACTCTAGGGGTGAGTGAGAAGAAACCGTCACATATTGTCCATACATGAATATACGGGATCTTGGTGAAATGAAGTTTACCACTTTTAGATTGCAAATAATATGTAGGATGCTGTTTCGAATCCCTGAGCCAGCAGTTCCACATAAAATAAGTAAGTAATAAACGGAGATACGCTTTTTTCCACAAACTAATTTCAATCAATGGTTTGGACTTACCATACCTACACATTTTGATTGAATTATCGTCTTGGAATGTCACACATTTCCTTTTTCAACTTAAGAGGTACGCACATTTTCAACCACTATCATCCTATACTAACTAGATAGCCTTTGAGAGAAGCTAATATAAGATGACCACTTGGTAGAATTTTATTTTATTATTTTAAGTGCTATATTGCCTCGCCTAGTGATTCTGGCAAGTTGTCCGATATTTTTTGGCAATTGTTTGTATGTTTGAATACATTTTATAGTTTTCTTCCTTAATTAGGGGTAGTTGACAGACCCTAAATACGACAACAGTCAATACTGTGCTATACCATGGAAATACCAACGTACACATTTAGCTATATACCTATTTGTTTTGTGTATACTGACATTGCTGCGAGAATTTGATCGAGGCACTTTCACTAAATTTTTTATGTGTAAACACCTGCGTAGGTATTTACCTATTTGAATTATTTACGTTAGAGGAGTTGTTCTTGTTTGAACTGTGGTTTCATACTTCTGTCTACGGAATATGTGAGCCAGGATGGATTAATTGATGATTCAAACAATTTGCAATTACTCCAGGAACTATATTGGTGGCAGCAACCAAATATTTAAAATTCTGAAATACGTACCTAATAAAATAGTATAAATTAAATTAATTTATTATTTTGTTCAAATAATGTTTTTCTTGTGTCTCATTATAGTATTTTGTAGTTACGGATGTCTGATTCGCATAAATACTAGGGGAGGGAGCGAAATCGAAAGTGAAATATGGAACAGATTTGGAAAGTTATAATATGAATGTAAAAATAAGGTTACATGAAGAAAATTTTTGACAAGTCGTTGAAAAACGATTGGAAAACAAACGCTGGAAATCGTTACATAATAATATTTATTCCAGTTTTTGCCCATACTCGATGGGTATAAATGTTAAGTACTACCTGCTGATATAGAATGCTGGAAATTGATGAATAGGCGCTACGTACCTAATTACGGTAAAAACGTTGTGAGATTTTATTTTTCTTATTCATTGATAAAATAAATTAACAAAATATTAAAAGAAAATATTAGCATATGACATAAATAATTTGAAAGTATTTTGCGACAATAATTTGCAGTAACTACGCAATAAGTTGGTGGAAATCGAATTACCTTAGTCGAAATTTGGTTGAGTTTTACTGACAATGAAAATATCACAGCGAGAATACATAATACATCATAAAATTATTATTATTATTATTAGGTATTATTTTTTTTTCATTTATTTATTTTAAATTTATTATTATTGTTTATTAGGGACTGGTAAGTTTATTATTCCCCAGAACGAAATTAAAGCGCTGGATCGGTGGTATATGTAACAAAGAAAAGGTCGATCAACAATGAACGGTTCTTTGGGGAATTTCGTCTCAATTTGTGCGACTGTGCTGGCTGATCCAGTGCTGCCAGCTTCGGTGACGTCTAAGTTCGCTTTGTGTACGATTTGACTGACAAAAATGTCGTCGGCAATATTACTCAAGTTGGCCCGCGCAGGATCGAACATATTTTTTATTCCAATGGACTCCAAAATGCCGTTCAGCTGAATCTCGTCGTTGATACTCATAAAAGGAACTTCGTAACTTTGGTCTTCTACTTTTTCAGATTTTGTGGCAATGTCCGCAATATCTTCGGTTGTAAGACCGAACAAAACACTTTCTAAACTTTGTTGTTTGTTGGGTAGTACGATGTACATAATAATGTTTTCTCCTTTGTAGGGTAAACCGAGTACAGAATAGTTACAAGCGGAATTTCGAAATACGTAGGCCGGACCAACATTGCTCATCATTCTGACGGAAAATTTACCGGTTTCTGCGTGGAATGGTTGCCTAAAAATAAATAAAAATAAATAAATTCAGTTTTCCATACCTAGTTCAAATCGGAACCCATCTAAACGATTCCAGGATTTCGCCAAGGGAGGAGCATAATTCTAATTTCAATTTTTTGTCTCTTCAATCGTGGATACCTATAATTATCCCCACTCTTCGTAACGAAAGTCTACTGCAGTAGCATAGACACGTTGACCAGTGACTTATTTTTTAGACAAGAAGGGGGTGAGCGTAGCCCCGGGGGTCTCTTTAGATCCACAACAAATATTGGTGATGAATCAATAAAATTAATTATAATTAAAGTTCCGATTTTTGGGTATTATTAAGGGTAAGAATAAACGAGAAAACAAAAATACGTAAAAATTCGGCAATGAAAACTATATTTTCGGCATTATTCAGCATAAACAAAAATAAAACCTTTAAATTTTAATTTATTTCTCCAATTCTCCAGTTTTCTATACAAAAGTTACGAATTTTTTAACGAGAAGTTCAATGAGCTCATTCTCGGAGCTCTAAATCTATTATTTCAGAAGTTACTGAGCTTTTTCTGAAAATTCAGTTAATTTTGCTTCAAATTTTCTTTAATTTTCTGCATTCAAATGACTCTAATTTCGTAATAGAAAGGAAATTCAATCATATAGAGAAACACTGTTAGATAGCTCGAAAGATCTTCTGTGTCGTTCATTAACTGGATAGACGCCGAATTCCCTGTAATTTGAGTTTATCTCCCATATATGGATAGTAAAAATATCACCTTAAAACTTAAAATTTCAATTTTTTTTTCAATTCTAGTCTTTCTTGGAAAATAGTCGTTTATATTTGCAACACTCGCCTGCGGCTCGCGTTGTAAATTGTATGAGTCAAAGTTGCAAACGCCATTTTTTGCAATACACGCGCATGCGCAATTAGGGAAAGCGTCTGATTGGTTGGGAGGAGGAGTCCAACATTTTCATTGCCGGGACAATACTTGTTTTGCTTTCCCTATTGACATTTTCTCCTATTTTCGATCCCTGGTCAGAAATTTTATGTTTTGGGCCTCAAGAACGAATGCCTAATCGCGCATTTTGGGGTATGTACTGAGAAAAAAATTTTTTCTAGCTTCCAATCCATGAAACAATCTTTAATTTGATTTCCAAGCCCTTATTTTTTGAGGAAATGATTTGACAAATGCCAGAGAATCCGCACTCTAATTATAATTTAAAATATTTTTTCATTTTTTTTATTTAAAGAATTTAGCCCATATCTATGTAAAGAATTTTGGCTTAATTTGGGAAAACGATTCTCTTAGACAACTAGCGCAGGCACAAATCACATTAAATACCCATGCAAATAGATTAAGTCGTTTCACCCCGAGTTTTACATCGAACGAACTTATTTTTAAGAAAAAAAGGGGCTTATATGATTCGAATGATTTTGGTAAAATGAACAAAGTATCACGTGATCAATCGAAAATATTGCCAAACCTTGAATTATGACAATCACGCAGTCTCATATGTCATAACTCTATAATACAGTAATTGTACCCAAAATTTGACAAATGCTTCTCATAGGGAATAAATTCTACGAACTTTTCGTTAAAATCATAGTAAAACTATAGTAGATAGAATAAAAAAGTAGGTACCTAAGGATAAAAAACTTTACAAAATGCATATTTTCTTCTACATCTTTCATACACTTACAAACGGTATTTTATGGAATTTATTTGAATTTTTTTTGCCTTCCTTAATAATATTTTTTAACCCTTAATCCTTGTAATTTGTCGTTCTTCGTCTGAATTTGTGACTAGAGTACGTTTTTCAATATGGTTTCCTGTCAAGGACGTACATAATCTTCTCATTTGAGAGATTTTTGTGAAAAACCGAAGAGTTTTATTGTTGGATTGATGAACGAAATTGAACATATCCTTCTTTTCATCTGTTTCTTGATCTGTATGTGACAATAACTATACCAAGTGGGAGGGTGTAATCGATCAGTTTTTACAACACGCCTGAAAAATTGTAACTTCGATATATAAATTCAAAAAAAAAAAAAGGTCAAAATTCAGCTTAGGTTAAGGGCGTCTCTGTTAATTACGTCCCATCACTTAAAATAAATGACAAATTAGTTGTCCAGAATTGTTGGGATGAAATATAAAATACACGAAATTCGTACAGTGCGCCCTTTCACCTGTTTTCAGCCTTGCAGATTAATAATTATCTGCGTTGTGAATGAATTAAAAAAAATACGCTTTTTGCGAGAAGTAAAACTTAGCAAATTATACGTAGCATAGTCACATAGTAACTTATAACTTGACCTGGCGATCACGATCCTAGCGCTTTTGTGGCGACGTCGGAAACTTCGTGAAATTGAAATCGCGAGGAAGTAGCATTTTTTTGCAATTAGCATGGGGGTTGAGATATCGGGGGTAAGAAAAGAAAGTTTTGTTTCAAAATTGCGATTTTTAACTCAATTAATCTATTATTTTTTTGTTATTGAGAAGCTGTACATAGACGTAAAGAAGGCTGAAGAAACTAGTATTCTGAAATCCTATCAATATGTACGTAGTTTGTTACTCATGGTGGCCCGTAGCTCAAACACCACGACTTCGTGGACCCCAGAACATTAACGCATATTTGGAAAATTTGTATCTAAATTTAAAAGTTTACAGATCTCGTATCACACGCAAGGATCTTGATTATTTAAAATGACTGAGACGAAGATCAAAAATTTCTGAATAAGCTTCTTTATTTTTGCATACGCACGAAGGGCACCAAGAATCTCCGTTAGTTTTCTTTCACCATGAAACGTGGGATGTATCTTTCAGCATATTTAAGGCGCAGAAATGCCTTCGAATGCAATGTACTGCAGGAAGTATTATGCTGTGAGCAGAGGCTACAATGCTAGTCAGTTCTAAGCCACAAATTTTAAGGATAAATTCAAACATTCCATATTCCAGCACACAAATATGGGAATGTATATCGATGTACATATTGACATTAAATATATGATACAAATCAGTCCGTTGTGAAAATTTGTCAATTGTGAATTTTAAAAATGTCCCACAGAAAATCATAATCATAGATAAAAATTTGTCAATACCGCAGCGGGTCATGGACCCTCAAGACCCTCTTTATGGACCCTCTGGGGGTCTGTGGATCACAGGTTAGGAACCGCTAACATATACACTATATTCATACATTATATTTTGTCCCTGTATACACACCGTGTCCCTAATGATGGAAATGAATCATTGGAGCATTAGGTAATAAAAAAAACTTCGTTTTTTTTAGTGAATTTATTGAGTCCTATTTCGCTTGTACATACCTGTAGTTCGATGAATTTTTATTATGGCTGTTGAGAATTTAGAATTTTCTCAAGCCACCAACCTCTTAAATTTTACGTAAGTATATTTAGAAAAAAATGATAAATATATATAGGGTGTCTCAGTTTCTTTTCTGAATCCGCGAGGGTATGATAGGACTCGCTCAGACAAATAAAAAAGTTCTGAGCGTTACGAAGTTTTTGAAACTGCCTTCCAACGTCCGCTATGCAACTTGTTTTACACATATACTGTTTTTTCTGCGTTTTAGACGATTATTGAAATTATACTCCATCGAGGCGTCTAAGTGGCACTTTCAAAAATTTTTTTCCTCAATTTTCCTTTCATCACTTTTCAAATGCCTATAACTTCGTCAATTTTAAAGGTAGACCTAATTCGAAAAGAACTTTTTTGTCTGTCTGAACGAGTTCTATCATACTCTAGCGGATTAGAAAAAGAAACTATGACCTACCGTATACATATGTATATGTATAGGCTTAAGTATGTAGGGACCTATATGTACATTGTATACATTACCATGACGACTCGTTGAAGAATGGATGTTCCCATTCACCATTGAAAAACAGAGTATTAGTTAAGATCAACTTCGTATTTTTTTCTAATGGAGGTTGGATTAATTTATCAATTCGATGATGTGTTCTGTTATCGATCCATCTATTAAATACAAAAAAAAAAAAAAAGAAAAAAACAATATAAAATTGAGAATGAAAAGAATTAATAAATAGATAAATAGGCACCCGATTAGGTACTGACATGTTAAATGTTTCTAGATGCAACTTCGGTAACGAATGTAGGAATAATGCGTACTTACCTATTTATAACATCGGCAGCCTCTTCAGTTGGGTTGGAGAAATCAATGTCGATGATTTCGTTTTTGTAAACAGTTTGTGAAAAGTTACGAAAGAAATCGTTAACTGTGGTACCATTTTGAAGGAAAATACTTTGCGCTATTTCTACAGTGGTCGCCGGATTATCGTGAGCTTCTGACGTAAAATTTTCAAACAAATGGTTGAGAGCAAAATGAACTCGGTTTTCCCTGAAATAACATATAATTAGCATTATACATAAATAATCGATTCCAGTTAGAAATGAAATAAAAACAACTTAATAGTGAATAGGAGAACATGATTCCAGTTTTTATTTTATTTATTTATTCATTCATTCTTTTTTTATTCATTCATTCATTCATTCATTAATTTATTTATTTATTTATTCAGACAGGTTAGGTATTAATTAGGTATTGACAAAATAAAACTAAGTCAATATTCACTAAGAACAGAAACTATTTAGTTGTTAAGATTTTCAATATACGTACCTATAGGTATTTATACACGTACCTATGTAATTTCAAGCGGAATTTGAATTCAATAATTGTTTTAAACAGAGAATCCACCCCCTCTCCAGAATCTAAATTTTCATGAGTTTTGTGCTCTCGGTTTTCTCGTATGATGCAAATTTTCTCTATTTTTGTTTCTTTGTTTTGTCATATGATGATCTATCAGTTTGATACAATGAATAATCACGATAAGTAGGTATGAAGTGTTTAAAATGTCCATATATCTCAAAACTACAACAAAAATATACGTTTTTCGAGGAATAAAATAAAAGGAGGTTTTCTAAAGATACTTATCAGTTTGGGTCATAAGGAAAGAAAAGTAAAAAATCGTTATTACCATTTACGAATTTTCAAACAACACCCATAAAAACAAAATTAGTAAATTTTATGCGAAGAAAAAATATATTCAAATATATTCGGAAAAAAACAAATATCTAACTCAAAAATGAAACAAACATTATTAAATTCAGCGTAAGAGGGGTAAAAATTATATAACAAGACGAAACAAACAAAAATTTAAATTTTGTTGAGCATTATAACCTCAATATTGAATTGACAGGGGTAGGTATTCACATTCAGGCTGCGAGGTAATATACTTTACCAAAAAAATTACGAAAAAATATATGAAAAAAATAAAAGAAAGATGAGCTTTAATACTACAACCTTTATGTAACACAAAAATAGAACTGAAAAATGAAAGGAAAAATTTACTGAGGTAGGTAACGAAAAAAGGAAGCTAAAAATTAGTGGAAAAGAAAATTTCCGTAAAAAAGAAAATAAAATTTTAATCCTGCCAAGGATAATTGGCACTTCCGTTCATTTTTTAACAGGAGAAAGAAAAGATCATGAGAAACAAAATAAAGCCCAAAAATTAAAATTCCTTTACGGTATACGAAACAGATATTACAAGTACCTCCTTAAACTGCTCATTTATGGGATAATTATTTTATTGATGAAATTTGAGACTGCCTCTGAAATTTTCATTTTAAAAAACTAAACTAAAAATTCTCAGACATGACTGCATTCACAGTTAAGGCTGTAAATCCTCTCCAAAAATAACCCTGCGCATCACCACGATACCTCACTAAATTCCTAGACTCACCTCGAAAGTGTTTTTAGTAGGTAATTATTTTTGAAACTAGGCTAACTAATTATGTTCAACAAAATTAAAATTTAAGTAATTCCCGCGTGGCCTATGTTTTTTTTTGCTTTTTTCCACTCTGGTCTCATATCCTTGTTCAATACGTTATTTGAAAAATGTTATTAATTCATTCCAGCTGCATTTTTGTTTTACATATTATAACCAACTGTGGCGTAGCCCAGATTTTCTGAAGAGGGGGGCCAAATTCTAATTTTAATTTTTTGACTTTCTAATCTTCCATACCCTTATCCGACCTCCCTAAAGAAAACAACAATAACATAGACGTGTTTACCTCTGAGTTCTGGTTAGACAAGGGAGGTCCTGACCCTCCGCCTCCTAGAATCGACCACTGATATAATTATAGAGAAAAATCGAGAAAATTAATTTCACTACAACATTATATTAATCGATGGAATTCATAATTACGTTAATTAGGTACAAATCCTGAAAATGTTTACGAAATTTGACGTCACTGGCTTAATGAGCTGAATAAAATAATGTCTATAAACTTATATTGCTCACATATTAAGGGAATTCCAATGTGTAGGATATATCAACATTCCGACAGAGATCGAGTGAATTTTTTATATAGAAGAATCAAAAAATTTCTTTGATGGACATTTACCAAGAAAATTGACAGAGGGTTGATTTCAAGAAGAACACTGCAACCAATTAGAACAAATTTTTTTTTTCTGAAGGATAAAAAACGTTGTTATACACAACAAGTCTGTGTGAAATGAGATTATGCGCCGTCCCTCCTTTTTTTTTCTTTTTCTTTACGAAGATATTACCTACTTTTCAAGAAAATTATTGGGAAGCTCATATTACTCATGAAAATTACCAATGAAGAATACCATAAAATTACTACATCAGAAATGTTGCAATGTGTTAGTTTTTAAAATTAATACTTACCCACCTACCTTTATCAACATTCTAGCATAGGCGTCATTTTTTTTTTTTTTGGAAGGGGAATACCAATAATTTTGAGGAGTTGCTTTTTTTTTTTTGCTTTTCAACAAATTACTTCCATGTTTTCCCTTTAATTTTTTAATTTTTCTTTTTTTGGCATTGAAAGGTGAAGTTTACCCATTTTTTCTCGGGACCCGCCACCAGGTATTTCCAAAATTTAATATAATACTGTGAGCTAAAAGAAAATACGAATGTTTTGTTGCAGATTTTGAAAAGAAGGGGATTAAAGTAATAAAGGTTCTTTCCAAATGACGAAAGACTTTCTTTTTCTTTCCAATTTTTCATCACAATCAAAAAATAATTAGTTAGCCTGCTTAAAAATGCTGCGAATGAAAAACTTCAATGCCTTTGAAAAAGGCTGTTTCGAGAGGAAGAGCAGCGCTGATACAAAAAATTTGACTTTTCCGTTAGGCTTTTCAATGACGTTTGACTATAAATGATGTGACAAGAAAAAATGATAGGTTCAGTACTGACTGATCCTTTTGTTGAAGCGTAGGACTACGACCAATAAATCAAATACCTAACTAAAATGAACCAATCAAGTTGGAGTAGAAACCGTTCACTAGGTAGAAGTGGAAATTCTACACCTTAAAAAACATATCCGAAGATGTATCATTACACAACTCGATGCCATTTATCAAAACATTTGTCTAATCGCTTTTATAGTTTTAATCCAAAAATAGATCCTAAATTTCAGTGGTGTAGCGTCAGGGAAGACCAAGTATACATTGTCTATCCAAATGAATTCTACACTACAGCTGAAGAAAAAAGAAAGAAAAAAGAAAGAAAAAAGAAAGAAAAAAGAAAGAAAAAAGAAAGAAAAAAGAAAGAAAAAAGAAAGAAAAAAGAAAAAAAAATTATTGAAAAAAAAGACAATGAAAAAGAAACATCGCAGGGATTTTTTACGCTACAGTACCCTTTTAATATTGACTCCCAAAAACGCACTCTATTGAAATATACCTGATCTACCAGTAATGAAATCTTGTAGGTAGACATTTTTAAAATTGTCTCCAACAAAATCAACTTCATGGCTGAAAAATCCACCTTCGCCTGCTTATTTTGTTTCAGTTTGTAAAGGTCAAGGTAAACAATTTTGAAATTTTTCCCATATAGTGGAGAGCTTTTGGTTCACGTGGTGAATTTCTTGTTTTCTGTAAGCTGTATATAGTACTTATATCAAATCTAATTAGAAAATTTTATTGTCTTCCGGACCAAATTTTTCATACAATGCCGCTGCTAAATTTGAACTTAATGCCTCAAAAAACATCTCCGACGATGTATTACTTAAAAGTATGCGAAAATATTATTCCAACCCAATTTTAGAACCACAGTGGGGCTTAACGAGAGGTTCAATCCAAAAATGGATAGTAAATTAGAACGTAGACCTTCAAAAAGTACTTTCAAAGAGGATCGCTGTAGTTCGTACTCGTAATATCTGTACAACACCACCAATATGGGCAGCGGATAAATGAACGATCGTTTTTGTATATTGGTACTGTCAAATGTTGGTGATAAATCAAAAGTTGTTGATGTGCTCATAACCCGATTTATAAGACATAGCCCTACGTCATAATGTAACAATCACAATTAATAAATAAATCAGTATCGAGCTTGGAAGCAAAGAAATTAATTGCTGTGGGAATTTGTGTGTTTCTTTCGATAGAGTTTTGGAATTTTATTCTATCTTTATTGAAATACGTTGCTCCTACTTAATTACTTTTTTTTTTTAGTTTTTGAAACACTTTAATTCTGTAGTCAGATGACATAATTGATGGTGTTTTCGAAGACGATTTAATCTGCAATAAGTATCATCCTACTTTCTAAAACCCTAACGCTAATCAACATGTTATTTTGGACAAATGCTGATGTTAATAGGTTTTTGATATGTAAACATCTTAGCGCTTGGTTTAGTAGGTATTCTAGTGGGGCCTAAAACGAGAATTACGATCATAAGTCGTACGTCTTACAACATTGTAACTGTTGCAACATGCATGCTCACAACCATACTATTACGTTTATAAATCAATCCTTTATAAGTCTCCATTGGAACTCGCGCCTTTTTTTCACTAAATTTATAATGTAGGCCACAATTTTTTTCAAAATTTTCATCTGCCAACTTCTTTAAAATTTAGTTAGAGAAGATTATAAATTGTTTGTGACACTGGCCCTTATTACATATTTCATCTTAAACTATGATATCTAGGCAAAAGCGCCAATTTACTACTTCAGCCATTTTACCTAAAATATTCCATTCAGTTTATATGAAAATGTGGGGTCAAATTGAAGAATTGAATTAGTTTTGATGATTGTATTGGTATTATTTGTTCAAGGCTAAACACTTTGTTGTCTTTGTATTTCTATCAACAGAAGGTACTTATTTACTGGAAATTCTTCAAAAAAACTCCACAGTACTATCCACCCATCTAGAAAATGTATGTTTCCGACTAATAACGTATAATAAAAAATGGCAAGAAGATAGAACATATCATAAATAATGACTGATCCAAATTTTGTAACTATTGATTGAAAACTACGTATAGGTATAGCCTTTGTCACATATGGCTAGTTTTCAAGCTATGGGCCTACTATAACCAGCTATTTGGAGTTCTTTTTCGCTGACAGTTTAAGTCACTTAGCTACTTATTTTAAGCCTTTTAAAGTCAACTTTAATTTGGTGGATGGCCATGTTATGTGAGATTTCTGTAGATGCTGATGGGGCTATTTGCTAAGTTGAAGTTTACTTTTAAACTGATGACGGAATAGTGACCCAAATAACTGGCTGGTAGCTTGAAAACTAGCCATGTTTAAACAAAGCTGACACAAAATCGGAATAAACTTAGACATATCCGCACCAAAATTGGTAGCACGTTCGAATAGATGATCACAAATATCTCTTTCAAATTTCGTAAGCAGCTTCTGATCAAAAATCCAGTCGATCCTCACCAAAATCAATGGATGAGGTCCTTAGATTAGTGCAGACGTTGGTCTAAAATTTCGCGACCTACATGTATTCAGACAAAAATTGCGACTTGTGCTTTGGTAACAAGAAAATGTAATTTATTTAGCTACCTATATTCAGTGTTATATTATCCATAATACAAGTACGTACACATAATTATGTAGGTATACACATAGGTATGACTTGGGATTTTAGTGCTAAAAGTTACATACAGGTACCTACTATCATTTAACAATGTCTTCTTTCTTAACTCAACTTGAGTATACATTTATGTCAGGGTTGGCTTACTAACTTTCTTGGAGGTACTTATCGTACAAAGCAAAACTCGAAAAATTATCATTCGAGAAGATAAATTACCATCGATTTCAGATACGCCTTCTATCACTTTTTGTTATGTATAATCTTATAGAAAACCAATGAAAAATGTTATCAAACTGACCCTTTTTCACCAATGAAAAACAGACTGGCCCTAAAATTCAACACTTTAGCTCTTATGGATTTTCGTATTTTGAAACATTTCAGTTAGATTCTTGGAGAATAAGAATTAGACTGCATTTTCTTCCAAAACATTATCTTATTATTCAGATGAAACTTCGTGGAAGGTTTATAATTGCCATTTAAATGGACAATTAGATAAATATTTCTCTTTAGTAAATTACACTACTTATCTAATAACTAAGGTTTGAGACCTAAAGCGTGGTAAAAAATGAATGTAATTTATGCATTAAATTTTCAAAATACCTAATTCAACGAAAAAGAAAAAAAACATTAAACTATGTTTGGATAACTAATCATCATTTTTGCTAATGCAGGAGAAAAAAACCATTATTCTTTCCTATTTTTCTTCAGTTAAATATTCTACTTTCCTAGTAAACAAAATGCATTTTTTCTCTCTTATTCGCTATTTCTCCGATTAGGTATGATTCATTGAAATTTACACTAAATTTCATAGTACTTTTCCTGACAACTTGAAGTTATTTTTTAAAATGTTTATGGCATCATGAGTGCCCATATCAATGAGGTCAGTAGATAAAACAATAATAAAAGTTTATCTAATTTTTTTTATTTTCTATTTTTTATTTATTGGGCTCGGTTACTTAGTCATTTTACTCAGAATCTGGACGTTATATTATATGTCGGTGTTGGGGAGGGGGATAGTCGGGATACGGTGACCAATAATTCACCAACATGAATTTTTCAATCACAATACCTGTACTGTATTGCTGACTTATATTTTAGTACCAAGTATTGTTAAAAGTTCTCTTTTATTTTAATGATTTGTGATTCAAAAATAGATTTTTAGAACTAAGAAATTTTTATCAGCTTAAATGAATTTAAAAAGAAAACACTTTTTTGCTCTCTATCAGTATTTGAAATCTAGAAATACTAGGTATAAAAACCAATGAACAAAAATTGATGTCGCTTGGTACCTGTTAGGTTTTGATTAGACTGGAGTGAAAATTGACTCACACGGAAGCTACCAATTTTTCATAAATTTATGCACCATCTATTTTAAATGTAAAGACTATAAATAGGTCTACATGAAACTCATAAATAAAAATATAAGGTTCCTTTCTTTTAACAATAATACCAGTAGCGACTTCTATTAGCACAGATTCTGTAGTCAATATTATTAATTCTTTATCTCAAAAGCTAATTCGAAAAATGAGAATGTTTTTCCTTTCAATAAGTAAGGATTCGAATTACGGAGTTTCAACTTGACCGAACCTTCCAATTAATATTGCAAAATGAAGTCTAACAATACTTTTAGTTAAACTCTCGCAGAAATATACGAAATGTTACCATAAATTTGAAATATTTCGATAGGAGTTGGGTAAAAAATTTTAATTTTGTCTGACTATAATATAGTGATGAGTAGAAATAATTTTGAATTTTTTGCACCACCAAAATCAGACTCAACTGTGCAAGACTAAGGTTAAATGCAATATTTAAGAAAAAATGTCGGAATAAACTGTAAAATATTCGCGGTATTCTGTAGGCCTGTTATAATTTCCCACTGCTTTGTAGCAGAGTTACAATTTGGCAATTATAAACATCGTATTAAACTGTTTAGTAGGTAAGAGCCTAGGTAGGTGTAACTTTATGAAAATATGAATCAGTCGTTCGTTTGTTACCCTGCTAGCGGGAAATTGAGGTGACCGACACAGTTGGATATGAGAAATCGAATTTCTAACCTAACAATATTGCTATGGTTAAATAGTTTTGGTTCTGAAATACGACAGCACAAATAGAACCGAATCAAATACAACGCCATTTTAGGTCGGGAACGGGACGATGGCGGCCGGTCATCTCGAACATGCTATTTCTCGATGGTAAAACCAAATACCTAGCTATTATGCCAGGCAGATCTCTGTTACTTTGGTTTATAATAGGTATGGATAAATTGTTTCATTGAAATAATTATTCTAATTTTAAATAAATACCGAATTAGTAATATGTTTAAAGCTCGGCTACCTACTTTTTGGTTAAATCTTCTCCCGTAGAAATACCAATGGCTTCAAGTATTTCTGTTTTCGTATCCCCTTCAGCACCCAAGAGGAGGGTAGCCAGTATTCCAGCTACGTTCACCGGCGAAAAGAGAATATTTTTACTCGTTCCAGAGGTTTTGCAGATACATTTTTGAAAATCCAAAGTGAACTTCACTAATCCTTTTTTTGCTGACTGAAATCAAAAGATGTATTAGTACTATTTTGTTTCTCTAAGAAAACTTGATAATTGCAGGGACTTAGCTGTAGGTCCTGTATTCTAAGCATTTTTCTGCACCCTAAGTTACCAAGACTACTCACTTCCAGTAACTGATCATCATGCTGTTCGACAGTATGAATAGGTACTTCGCTAGTGGACGTTACATTTGGATTGGTATTCTGATCAGCTAATGTCGTCGATGTAGGGGTTGGAGTCGATGCAGGGGTTGGAGTCGATGCAGAGGTTGGAGTCGATGCAGGGGTTGGAGTCGATGCAGGAGTTGGAGTCGATTCGGGGGTTGAACTCGATGCTGGGGTTGAAGTTGATGTGATTGTGGTAGTCGGAGTTGAAGTAGTTAGGGTGGAACTGGCGGTTGCTGGGGCAGGGGACGTCGTCGTTGGAATCCTTGTCCCAGTTTTGGCTCGAGATGCCAGTGTACTTGCAGCAAGTGATATACACAGAAGAATTACGATTTTCATTTTCTAAAAAAAGCAAAGATGCAAAACAGCTAAAAACAAGTCCGTCAGCTTAAGTCAAAATCGAAACATTAAATTGGTTGAAAATTGCTTGTGGGTACATACTCTGTCCACACTAAGATATATCTGACGTCACAAACAATATCCATACTTGTCTATAAGAAGCACATGTTTGTTTACTTGATGCTTATCATTGTATAACAATTCAAATCTATGACTTTTCTTCTCCTTGCAATCAACCAGAATGGCTAAAGTAGATTATGACATCAGGTACATCTTAGCATGACAGAGTACCTATAGCTCTTTCTAACATGATTAAAGTCAATTCTTTTGTGTAAAAAGTGATTAGTGGTTGGGTTTTGGTTTAACCTGGATTAACAGATATTTATATATACATACAAGTCCTGAGGCGCCGCTTTGGCTTATTCCAGTCGTGCATTTTTGCTAGCATATAGGCAACTCTGTTGAATTTGTTGTTTCGGACAAACTTTTTTTTTTGTGTCTGTGTGCAGCTGTGTGGTTAGTGGCACATGCGCATCGAATATAAGGGAAAATATTGGCGAAATAATTTAGAGGAATAATATTGTGAAATAATTTTGACAAACGAATTAATGCTTGTATATTTGTTATAGTGATAATCTTATCATTATTCAGTCTACAAAAAAATTGGGTTAAGATTTTTTCATTAAACTCTGTTCCATATCGCAAAAATTGTGGCAGTTTCGGCATTTTTCAAAAGTAGGGTATTTGATTTGGAAAAGTGTGGCAGTGGTTCTTGGTAGATGGTGTTTGATTTTCCAGGCCATAGAACTGTGGAGACGTTATCCTAATTCCCCATACTTTATGGCTTGATCGTGCATTCACAGATGGGGTCACAGACCTGTCTGTAGCCCAAATGATTAGTGCATAGCACTTAAAATTCACATTCATCATCTATTCGCGCTCATACAGACAATGTGCAGCTATACAGGCAAACTCATCGTCATTTTTTTTTCCAATCATATTTTGTTAGTTTTATATCGGTTTTCCTTATAATAATTAGGAGATTTTGAATAATTTTGGATAGTTTTGTCTCAGTTCACTTATATTATAATATTTTTTACTTGTTAGTATTAAATAATCATCATAAATATAGGTACCAAAATTACAAATTTCCTAGAGATTTCTCAGGAAGAAATACAAATTCATAAAAAATATTAAAATATAAAATTCAAACGATATCTATAATGGAAAAAACTTCTACAGTTTTTCCTATGCAGTGTTTCTATGTATAATTCAGTCTTCGATTATAATTATAATTCAGTATTTTAGTGTACCATGCATTAATTGTTTAATTTCTGATTGTGAAGAAAATGGCGGATAACCGTGTCCAGGTGAAACTATTAGAGCCTTAGCTATACCAATGTATAGACTGCCGTTAGGGAAAGCAAGTACGAATGTATTTACGTACTTGCTGATGAAGTGCATGTTGTGGTGTATATAATGCCACTGCCAAATCATGTTCAGTTGCCCATAAACTCTAAGACGTGATGTAGGTATTAAATGGACTGACTAACCACACCGAGAAACGATTTTGTTGCCAAACTCGCAAACAAAAAATCAAACGATTGGTAGAACCTGGTGTAGGTAGGGTTTCCTACACTAAAAGTCCGAAGAACTAAAAAAAAACACTTTTTTTTTTCTCAAATAATGCTGATGAATTCCTACTTGACTCGGTGAGTACAGGTTTTCATGAAAAGTTCACTTCTAAAAAATATGAGCGTATTTGTACCATATATCTCTTTCCTATCAAGAAAATTATTTTATTTTAATTATAAATTTTTTGAATTTTTCTTTTCCAGCGAATTGATAAAGAATTAACACCGTTGGCATTAAGATAGAATTGAAAAATAACTTTTGACAGAACTTGGTCCAAAACTAAAACTTTGAGTGTAGTACCTTTTTTGCTATTTTGAACGTGGTTAATTTTTACAAAATTGGGCAGCATCTGTCACTTACAGGTAAATTGTCAGTAGGAAGATGATAGTGCACAGAAATGATAAAATATAGATCACCCCAAAACGTGATTGACAGATACAAATTAATAATTTATTAAGAATCTTGAGACAAATTTAACGTGCATTTAATTATACAGCTTTTTGACGTAAAGAAATTTCAGCCAAATATAGTTTCAAAAATTTACAAATTATTGTCAGTTTCGTGGTAAAAATTATACTTTTTGATATGGTACCTATTAACTTATTAAAATATTCTACCAGTGTAGAAAACTGTCTTTTTCATTCATTTAAACCAAATTAAAATTGAATTTTATGAAACCGAAGAAAATTTTAGATGTTCTGAAGTTAAACATTCGACTGAAAAATTACTTCTAGAATATAACTGATTGTTTACGAAAGGGAAGTGTGTTTTAGAATTTTTTGGTTTCAAATTGATTCATAAATTCTCCATGTTTATTTAATCTAAAAGAAACCGTTCTTTCATCATCCCTTCGGCGGGTGGGTGGTTACCTGAGGTGTTAGTTTTAAAATATTTATTTCAAAATTTAAAAAAATAAGGTTTAGTTAATGAAAAAAATGTCTCGTTTCTTTGAAATGACTGTATCAGTGCAACAACAAATACCTAAAACGAGGCCTGCTTCTGAAAATTTGAAAGATTAAATTCATCAAACGTTGACCAAATTTTGGTTGATTGAAAGGAGATGAAAATATAAAATAGGTAATGTAAGTTTTTGTTTGAAATAATATTTAATTTCAAATTATAAACGCCTTGAAGAAAGAGAAGACGAATCATACTTAAAAACACCAATCTACTGAAAAGGATAACATTTTCTTCCTTTTTTTTTCAAATATTTTTTTACCAGGTATATTTGTATGAGAAATTAGTTTGAATAAGTATTTATAATGAAGACTTACCATTTTTTCGTGAAAAAATTACACATCAAATTTAAAAATTATACCTATCTTTATTATTGAACCGATTTTTTGGAACGTGAATTCTTCATAAATAATGTCCGAAGTACACGAGACGATAATGGAAATTGCAAATAAATAATATACCAACGTTTGTACGTCCGTGATTCATGTTGATAACCATTCACCGACACAAAAATTTATATGTATATAGTTAGGTACCTACATCACCAGAACGTGTTATTTTTGTTGTTGTTGTTGTTGTTGTTGTTGTTTTTCTCTCCAAAAACCAGTTCTACTATATACTGGCTGACGCGAACTCTATATTCGTAAATAAATTTCTACGATAATTTCTACAGGTACCCTTCTTCAAAACTAAACGATTATAACAATATGCACATACCGATAAAAATTATTTGTTATGAATTACTAATTACACTACGTATACACTTCTTAGTATTAATAAAATAAATGACTGCTGGGACGAACAACAGCAGTTTACGTGATGCTCCATCCATCGACTGAAAAATCGTTCGAAAATATCGATTTGTCATTATAGGTAAACGAAATTTCGTTTTCTCTGGAAAATTTTTATTCGTCTTCCAAAATTTTTATTTATATGTGTTATTTGTTTTGTTTCTTTCTTCCACCGTTTTAATTTGAAACAGTGCATTAGGTACCTTTAAAAGCTTGATTATCGTTTTCAGTCGAGTAAAACGGGAACTGAAATTTCAGTCGATTGTAATTACCAGCTAGGTATTAATACATCGTTATTTTTAACCGATGGTAGAGCTGGAAACTTGTCAAGTTAAACTATTACATTTATGTATAGTCCAGCTGAATAACCTCAATTTAATCTGTTGAAACAGCAGTAGGTAGCCTAATTTAAACCTTTGCCATGAACTGGCTTATAGATTAGTGATTTACTGCAATATAATATAATGCGAATCCTAGTTTTTACGTTAATGTTCACTAAATGGTAATTGGATACATCAGGGTGAATTGGTTTTAAACTGGAAATAGGTAACGAAGCATTTACTCCAATCTAGAACTTTAATTTTTTTTTTTTAGCCTACACACTTTTATTCTACTTTAATGTTCATTAAATGGTATTTAGATACATCAGAGTAAATTGGTTTTAAACTGGAAATAGGTAATGAAGCATTTATTCCGGCCTCCAACTTGAATTTTTTTCTTTTTTTTTTAACCTACACGCTTTTATTTTACTTACTCATAATTTCAATTTCACAAAGTATTCGACGTTGCCACTAAAGCGTTAGGAGGGCGATCCCCAGGTTAGATTATGTGTTTCTGTGTGAATGCGCTACAATACGTTAGGATTCACTTAATTTCATACAATGTATGGTTTACACTCATAAAAACATAATTATTTTTAAAATAGTTATTTGTGATACAAGTGTGCGAAGTAGGTGATTTTGATCTGAGTGTGATACGAGTATCAATCACGTACTATATACACTTGTGTCACAATCTATTTTTTATAATATCTCCACCTAAAAGAAAAAGAAAAAAAAAGAGAAAAATAAATATTTTTGCAAATGGGAAACATACTAGTGCAAACTGCTTCCATCCTTTACACAAAATCTTGTGGAATAGTAACACTGAAGTCAGAGGTTTGGATCCCAATAGTTGAGAAACTTTTACCCCCCAAAAAAATCAAAAAAATCAAAGAAAATGATAATGTAGGCAAGGTGCAGTATAGTAAGACCAGTGTATAAAATGACGCATGCGTCTAAGACGATGTGTAAAGTAAAAATCGATGTATAAAGTAAGTACTTTATACATCATCAAGGTGCGTATAAAAATAGTATTTATAAACAGATGTTGCAAAAAATTCATTTTTTTTTTTTAAATTTAGCAGTATTATGTTGAATTTGGATTGGCTGTTTTGCTTTTGAATTGATGTGTAAAAGAATTATTATGAAATACAAATCCGGAAGGATAAAAATAAAATAATTCAATAATAATTACATTAAAAATGAATTAAGAAAAAAAACTTATAACTGTAAACAAGTGTCATTCAACTATCCAATGCAAGTGTCTGAAAGTATTATTTTTAAATCGAAAAATTAAAAATAATCGTAACAAAAATATGGCTCACCCCAAATCAAAGCTGCACTACCACTAGGGAACAATCATCATGATATCCCATGCTACCTATGTACCACAGTTGAAAGTACTGAAAATAGAATAAACACTTTTGACCATACATATAGTTGGTACTGGACCAGTAATAAATCTTCATAAACCCCACGTAATTTGTAATGTGAAGACATGACAGAATAAAAGCAGGCAACCAGCATGTACTTGGTGCATACTCTTGAAGTTTTACTTAAGTTCAAAAATTTAGAAACATTTGATAAGGGTCATCCCTTAAACTCACAAGGATAGCATATATGAAAATAGTTGAAAGTACGTCACATAGTACACACTGGTTGCCCATTTTTCTCTGGCATGTCAAACCAAAAAGCATTGTTCTTTACTGGTCCAGAATTATATAGGCAAAGACAAACACGCTAAAACAATGTCAATAAAATATCATTCCAAAATTACGAGAAAATTACTTTGGGGATGAAATTTTGGTAGAAGGTGGTTTACCCAAAGAAAAAATTCTATTAAAAATATTGTGACTATTGCTCTATTCAGTGGTTTTGCAAAAATCAACTGAAACTGTAGTAATAAAACATCTATAGATTGATATGTTCGTCAGATATCGATAACTATCTATAGTTTCTAATAATTTTTTCTTACATTTGAAATTCATATATGTTTTTTGTAAATGAAATGAGCAAAATGGCAAACTGGGTTTTCTATTTGATGTGTAAACATCTTAGCGCTCCATGTACGGTAGGCTTTAAATGAGAATTACAGTCGTCAGATTTGTGTAACTCTAACAATTATAACTCTTGTTTGTATGTGTTACATAATGTGTAGGTGTGTGTACAACATGCTCACAACCACATTATTCTGTTTACACATCAATCCTTCATGAGTATAACCCCAGCAGAACTCACACCTTTTTTATATATGACTGGGCTTCTACTAACTGGCCATTCTACCTAATTTCTGTAGAATGTATTTAATATTAGAGTCGGAAAGCAGATGACAAGCATTAATTTTTCGATCACACACTGCAGCACCGACAGAACCAAACCATACACCTCACTATTTTGAGTTGGGAATAAGACAGTGGTCGATCTCAAATTTTCAACCTTTTAACTGCAAATCCGAGTATCTAACAACCAGCCGGGCAGGTCACATAATTACAAGATATCTTAAATTTTATATCAGTTAATTATATTTTGTCAAATATAGTTATTGAAAGTACACACATCTACTGCGCCGACTAGAGAACATAAGTGGGTAGGGAGACTGTTGTATCTATCTAGGAACGGTTGTATCTACAAACCATTTCTGTTAGATCATATTAAAAAATTTTGAACAAAATATAACTTCATGGGTTAATGGATATAAAATGTGGCAACATCTTAATCCGTTGATAATGTAATTTTTTGCATTTTTGCGAGCTTTATATCCAGTTTATGTTTTTGGTAGGTAAAAGTAAATTTTTCTTTAAAATTTTCAAAGTGCATTGTCAAGTCAAATATACTTTGAATTTCGAGGTAAGTATTCGAATGAATTATACATACTTTCAAGGGCGTAACCAAGGGGGAGGCAAACTGAGTGATTGCCTCCCGTGAGTTTTTTTTTTTTTTTGGTTGTCTTTTTTAAATTTGGAAAAATTTTAATAATAAATATGAGACAGCGGGTTCCGTAGATGCTAAATTTCTAAATTTTATAAATTTTTGAGTGACAAAAGTATCGAATTTTTTTTGCCCCCCCCCCTTGAAGAAATTCTGTTTTTGCACCCTTGAAGAAATCTTAGCTACGCATTTGCATATTTTCATTTAGAGTAAATTCACTCGTATAAAAACAGACAAACATTCTTGTTCCAAAAATGGGGGTGTTGTATTTAGAAACAAAATCCACGTTGTACCTAAAAACACCTAAAAACGCCATACAAAAGTGAATCAAATTATTCCTGAAATGTGAAAAAAAAAGATGATAATTTTTTGTAATTCAGATTACCTCGGAAAAGAGCAAGAATGTACTTTATGTAAATTTCGTAAGAAAGAAGGGGATCTCTCATCACTTTACAAACCAGACAAGCGTACAATTAATGTATCACAAACGATTTAAAAAATTAAGAAATTTTGGTTTTGTTGTGGCTTTTTGAATGTGCATGATCCATTGAAATATAACTTTGCTTTTTAATACATTTAATAATACAGTCAATTCATATTAATTAATTTTTTTGTGTTCGTTTCTAGGTACAACATAGTGTATTTGTAGGTACAACATGGTGTTGTACCGAGAAACGAAAATCTGAAAATATTTCAAAAATTTGTGAAAAATATAAATCTCTTATGAACAAGAACTATTTTTAGGTAAACTTATTGAAAAAGGTACGTTCTGCATAGTCATCTGCACAAAAACTCAGGGTCTTAAAAATTTCACACTACAAGTTGAAAAATGTAAAAATTTTTTCTAAGTACAACAGTCTCCTTTAGGTAAAAGGTACTAGATATATCTGCTATATTACGGAAATTTTTGGAAGTTCTTCGAATTAGTTTTTCATTTTATAGTTTCTCTGATCTATTAATATTTGTCACTGAAGAAAATTTTATTTTGTTCTTTGAATTTTCACATAAATCTATTTAAAAAGATAAATCTTATTTTTTTCTATTTAAGTTGTAGAATTAATCTTTAAAATTTCATTTAAATTGATTCGTCTGATCCAGAAAGAAATGTAGGAAGTTGGGTAAACTACCTGGTAGATAGATACTTATACAAAATTGAAAATTTTATAAAGTTTTTCGAATACTTAATCGAAAAAAAAGTCTTAGACTTTCGAAAACTATAAAATACTTCAATTTTTCTTCTCATATTATATACCCATACTTTAGTTTTAAGATGTTTTTTCCATTATGGTGGTATTTATCATAATATTTGAGAAAAATTTAGATGATAAGAAATTAAAAATTGATTTTTTCACCTTGTCATGTGTTCTACTCCTTTTAACACTTTTTTTTTTTTTTTTTTTTTTTTAATAGATACCGCATTAAATCTAAATATGCGCAAAGAGAGAAAAAAATAAAGGAAAAAAGAGATGAATTAGAAGATGAAGTAAAATGAAAAAATAAAAATAAATAAAGATTGGAAGGTGGTGGTTGGGGTCAAAAAGATGTTACGACAATTGGGGAGAAGTGAAACAATAGGATTGAGATTTCCACCGCATATGAGAGTAAATAAAAAAAAGTTATTTATCTACAGATAAGGGTGCTGATCCCTGCCTTATCTGTCATTGTATTAACTAAGCTTCATGTAATGTATTAGGAGAATGCCTCTTGTAGTTATAATAAAATATTATTTATTTTGTAATATATATATATATATATATATATCTATATTCTATACCTAATAATAATAATATTAATAAGAATAATAATTATCAATATCAAATTTCACGGTTAATGCGTAAGTATTGAGACTGAGAACTTACTAAATCTTTATCTGAAGTACGTGAGAAGAAAATATTCTGGCAGATAAATCCGAAATAAATTTCTTCAATGAAAACTTATTGCACAATCACTGACACAATAGTAACTGATACTTTTCTTTCTTTCTTTCTTTCTTTTTTTTCTGATGAAATTCGAGGAAATGAGATATGACTGCGTTTTGGCAAAAGTACTAGACATAAATAAATGAATAACACACTTTGTGTCCTTTAGCTAAGTAGGAAATAATTAAATTTATTATAAATTTTTCAACGTACTACCTACCCTTTGTTGATAAAATAGCATGACTATAAAATCATTCCTGTTCAATTTAGTCAGATGAATGAAGATAATTCATAAATTTAATGATAAATTCCGAATAACGAATGACTCGTTCGAGGAGATTAAAACTTTTAATTGAAAGGACGAAGTTTTTCA
This sequence comes from Ericerus pela, assembly GCA_011428145.1. Lineage (NCBI taxonomy): Eukaryota > Metazoa > Arthropoda > Insecta > Hemiptera > Coccidae > Ericerus > Ericerus pela. The sequence continues at coordinate 690,875 of WOFM01000294.1, read as the reverse complement.
TTCTATTCATGCAAATACTAATAGCTTTTTGGCTACCCTTCGATAGTTTTTTGCTGACTTGTCCCACCTGAAAGTGGAAATAATTGATTCATATGAACGTAACGTATGCAAATTTGCGTAAATTTTTCTGTCAAGTAATAAGTTGATTTATTTGTAAGGCTGATTTTACGATTCAACCCTTCCCCTCGAGATCCCCAAAAAATAGGTAATTTTGGGCAAAGAACACCCGTCGAATCTATAAATTTCAATAATAGTTCAATATTCGTAGCTTTTTTCGTTGTTGAAAACCCCTCCCAGAATTTTGAGTTATTTATCAGCTTCTAATAGTAATTTGTTGTGTTATTGAGTGACAGGCGGACACAGGCTAACAGAGGCCCGGGACTGATTTTCATTTTGTAACCCAAACTTTGATTTTTTAAGCAAATTTTATTAGAAATAACCCGTTTCTCCCGTTGAAAGGTCATACGCCCCCTTTATATCGATAATAATGCACAATTTTTCTCTAATTAAATTTTCCTGGAACCAATATAGAGCCTCCCTGTTGTAAGAATCTAGGGTGCCATCATCCCTTCCTCTTTATTCTGCCACTAAATAGTCAAAATCGATCCCTTCGACCCATTTAATGACTTTTTTCGGTAGACCACTAGCTGTTACTTAAGACTGTAGTGTCATTCGTCTAAAACCTTCGCACGTTTTCGGATCATCAAAAACAAAATGAAAGTTTTTATTTGAAATAAGCCAATTATCTTTTATTTGTGTACCTATTTGTCTTTATAAATGCAATTCGTAATATGTAGATATTTTAATTTAAACTCGCACTAGCATTTCTTTTGTTATGATATTGTATTATCATAGGGGTGATAATAATATTTTTCTAAATCGCTATATTTATAATCACTTTAAATTATTGAGTAGGATAAGTTAAAAAATAAATATTCCCGAGTTAAAAAACGTAAAGTGACGGCATCAGCCGCTGATCCGTCACTCAGTTACCAGTAAGTCTGTGGACACTACCGTAAAACATGACGGATTTGGTGCGCGGATGATGGATGAAGAACATGAACGGCCGGTCCACAAAGAACTCTTTCATATCTTCACTAAGTACGAATTCGTCGTAGATTTTGTATTCTTGAGTAGTGCCGACCATGGCGTCGATTCCCGTCTCATTCATTCGCAATTCAGCATTATGCCAAACCTGGGTGAGTTTCAGTTTCATCTGGGTGAGAATGTTGCCAAGATCGGGTGACTCGAACAACTTGCGAATGCCCATCAACTGCAGCATATCCTGAATTTGTTGGTGGGTTTTAAAAGAAATCTGAGGTAACTTAATGTCGACGCCGCGTCGAGAGGAAAGAGACATAATCCGCTGAATGGTTTCGTAATTGATGGTGTCGAGTATGTCGATCAGATTCACACCCTCGTTCGGAAGTATAATCCACATGTAGTGTTCGCCATTTTTGAAAGGTAGTCCAACCGCTTCGTACTTATCGTCGGCGTTGTTGAAGTATGGTAGGAAATCAATTTTGTGCAACATGTTGATTGACTCATCGTGATCATCATCACCGTGGAAAATTTCCCTGGAAAAGTACATGTTTCGTTATGTTTTGGCTGATTCTGACTCATTTACATAACTTCTTGAACATATTATGTGGTAAGTAGGTAAGCTAAAGACTGTATGTTTGTCTAGAGTTGGAATCACTGGGAGAGTTTGGAGAATTATCACCGACATTCCGTCAATATTTAATGAATCAAAGGATAGGCTCTTTTTTTTTGGGGGGGGGGAAGGAAGTAGAGGAAAGGAGGAATGAAGGAATGAGACGTGACTTCTGGCACATCAGATATATTTCGTGTATTATAGTATTATATCTTACTCGTTGCGAGCCAGTTCTTGGGTGATGGTCAGCTGAAAGTTGTCCCATACCTATATGGGGTGTCCGGTGTAATGATGGAAATATTTTGCTGATAGGTAAATGTTGTATGTTATGAGAGTGGTATAAAATATCCTTTCTAAAGGGGGTGTTAGGTAACTTTTTTTATGTGAATGTATTGGTGATAACAGCAATAACAACAATGACGAAAATTTGGAATTCTTCTTTAATATGCAATTTGTTATACACAAGTGTACAAAATGTTGCATAATATTGGTTGAAAAAAAAATTTTCAAAAAAATAGCTTTGTGAATTGCTGGATCCGTAATATGATGTAAAATTTAGAAAAGTAGAATTTTTTTTAGAATTTTTGGAAAAACTGAAATCTTTATAGTTCTTGTAATATGGCGTGTAGAGAAAATTTGGACTTGACATTTTTACTCGCCTTATTAAATACTATATCCACCAGCAAAATACTGTCGACATTTCATCGGACACACTGTATACTAGAACTATAGAAGACGCAGGAGAGATTCACGTATGCAGCAGGGATTGTAGTGGGTAGAAGCTTATAATTAAGTGGTTTAAGGTCCAGCGGACCATATAAAGTTGGTTTGAGTCACACACCTGCATCGCACGCCTTGTAACTCACAACTGCCTCGCCTCAACACCAGTATCCCCACGTAACTCTGTTAGGAGTGTAGTGGGAGAACCAGCGCACAGGCTGTGCGCTGGGACCTGTGGGCGGAGCCACAACACTGGGGGTGGTGGACACGGGAAGCCTTTGGAGGCTCCCCATAAGATTCACCTTTAATCTGAAATAGAAAAAGACATGACAAGTACAAATTTTATTTAAAAAATATAAAAGTACAAAATTGTAGAATTGTTTTTTCAAACGCAAAAAGGTATATTTATATACATATATATATACATTCTTGAGAAACATCGTTTCTGGCAATTGCTGGATGCCTTAGCAAGAGGAATAGAGGATTTTTATTGGCCATAGAGAACGGATTCTGTAAAAGGAATAGTCAGGGAATTAGCATATTGTGAACATTGTTAGTGTTTTATATGAGTACTCTGTCGCCTATTGTCCGTGATCCTTCGTGAGGTAACTTGACAACAATAGTGGGTGCCAAAAAATCAAAAGTATACCTTTTAACCAGCATAGTATTCAATTATGGCGGACCTCAGGGACATTTAAGAGATTATTAAATCTAGGTCTACAAGTGTCAAGTCAGAGGTTCATCTAAATCAAGAATAAAGGTTTAATTATTTCTAATCGTTATTATTCCTTGATTTGAGCTCGAGGGGAGCTAGAAATTTCAGCGGTCGTGAAGACTGTTTTTTGCTAGAAAATTCAATTTTCGCATGTCTGATGTTTCCATCATGCGATTTTTCCAGATTGGTGATCCGAGCAAGTTTGTAAACTCCAGGTTTAGACGTGTAATCTAACACATGTACTATGTCATTTACTTGTGGTTCGTAAGATACCATTTGATATACGTTAGGTAAGGCTGAAGGTGGCCTGTCCCTAAGATAGAGTAAGTACTCCCTTTTCCAAGATAACCACAGTTTTGTGAGATAATCTTGGTCAAGTTTCCACATATCGAGTAGCTGTCTAGCTGTAGGAGTTGAATCCTGTGACATCTTGTCAGGAGGGACTGTTAAGTGTCCTAAGTTTGCATGGAGAAAATGCGCTGGTGTCAAGGTATGTTGACCTAGATCATCAGATGATGGGCACAGAGGTCTTTGATTGACCATAGTCTGTATGTCTTTTATACTAGACTGAAAGGTATGGATATAAATGGAAGTATGACAATGTACATGGTAAAAGACTTGCTTTATTATTCCGATAATGCGTTCATACACTCCACCATACCATGGTGCCTTTGCTGGTATGAAATGCCATTTAATGCCTTCCATAACCATACTGTCCTTTATCTCCGAGTTTTCGGAGAAAGTGGTCCAGTAGTGAGGTAAATACACCGAAATCAATTGGAATTGAGCTGCATTATCAGAGAGAATTGCCTTAGGGGTTCCTTTATTGGCAAAAACGGTCTTAAATGCAGCCCAAATTTCTGTCGTTGTTAAAGACGAAACAGAAAAGAGATATACAGCCCTCGTAGAGAGGCATGTAAATATCAATACCCACTTCTTATAAATAGGAGTGATTTGTGTCACCAATTGGTTTTTCCTTTTAGGTAAGTATTTGTCAAATACAGGAAAAGGTCCAAGTATATCTACACCCGTATAGGTAAAAGGGTGAGTGAAGGGTATTAACCTTAAATCTGGCAAAGATGCATGCATCGGTTGCTTAAATGGTCTCGTTTCAGATTTTTTGCACAAAATACATGATTTTTTCAAGATTTGTGGGAGCAGTTTTAATGCTTTAGGAACAAAATAATGCCTACGGAAGTCAGCTAAAGTGAACTTAATACCAGTGTGTACATTGGTTAGATGTGTATGCATTAAAATAAGCTCTGTCAAATATGACTTAGGATGCAGTAATATGGAGTTAAGCATATCTTTTGCATATGGTATTTCTGGTAAGTAATTTACTATATGCAGAATCCCAGAAGGATCTAAACAAATATGAAATTTTTCATATGAACATGTTTAGGTGGATTATCCTTCAAGATCATTTCAAATATCTTGGAAAAATATTTTTTCTGCTCACCATAAACGAAACATAGAACTGCAAAATGAAAGTTACAGTCCATGATTGAATATGGCTCCAACGAACGTTTCCTTTTGATCCTCTGATGGTTAAATCGTCGGATAGCTTTGAGACATTGGTAAAATGTATTAATAAGCTTACAAAGGGAATTGAATTTTTCACTATTAATCCCAAAAGGAGTGTTGGTTGGCGAGTGGATGAAACTCGAATATGGTACTAGAGACTTTTTAATGTCTTGATGACTTTTTGACAAGTTCAACAGTTGTGAAGATTTACCTATTTTGGTGTCCCTTTCCTGTATAGGATTTGGAGTAGAATTAGGCAATATTAATTCACATTCGGAAGTTTCCGAATTCAAAAAGAAATAAGGGATATTTCTTTTCGAGGATTTTTGGATCCTGAGCAATTTTGCTGATTGTTGTTTATTGAAAATATCGTCCAACTCAACAGGTAAGGAAGTGGTAAACTTAGGTAAGATGCTTAAACATTCTCTGAGTGTACAGTACACTGGTGTGGATTCTTCTTCAGGTTGGCCAGGTAAAGTTTCAAGAATATGAAGGTCTGTTTTAGGCCATAAACTGGAGTCTTGGGATAACCAAGATGGTCCAGTCCACCATGAAGATTGAATTAAATTTTCCACTGTGGATCCTCTGGATCCTATGTCCGCGGGATTTTCATCCGAAGGTACATAACGATATTCAACAGCTTTATTGCTTTTGATTTCGTTTACCCTATTTGAAACAAATTGAGGTAATATTTTGTGTTCTAATAGCCAGGTAAGTACACACTTACTATCTGACCATAGAAATGCAGGGAGATTTGTTAGATCCATAGGTTTTCGAGCAGTACGTAGATCTCTAGCGCCAATTAGGGCAGCTATTAATTCCAATTTTTGAATGGTTATGGGTCGCATAGGTGTTACACGAGATTTTCCCATAAGAAAACGTACTGAGTAGGAATGTGACTCCTGATTATGGAAACGTACGTAGATTGCCATTGAGAATGCTGTTTTGGATGCATCGGTAAATGCATGCAATTGACAGACATTGGGATTGTAGATCCCTACATAAAGTTGTCTCGGAAGACAGTAGCTAGTAGTTTGCATCAAATCATTTAAAATGTCTGTAGCTACGGGTTGCAATTTTGCGGGGATTGGTTGGTCCCATTTTAGCCCTTCAGACCAAAGTATTTTCATAAATGATCTGGAAAGTACTAAGGACGGAGCAAACCATCCTAGTGGATCATAAAAGGATGACATTATTTTTAAAAATAACCTTTTTGTCCAACAAGCTGTCATAGCATTAGGGGTAGGGATGTACATAACATCTTTCTCCATGTCCCAAACTAGACCTAAGACCTTGACTAGAGGTTTATCTAAAGCATACGAAGGATCAAATTCCTGTCTCATTGGTTTACAGTTAGTTCCCCATAGAGCAAGTTGCATGGAAATGTCATTGAATAATTTGTTAGATTTGACATATAATTCGTTTACTTTTTCATAAGTAGGCAACGATGTTGCTAAATTATCAACATAAAATTGTTGTAGAAATTTGTCGTGAAACTCCTTATCAACCATTTGAAAATGGTACAGCAAAATTGCTGCTAAAAGAAAAGGGGCGGTTACTATGCCAAAAGGTACACGACAAAAATGAAACAACAAGAGATTGGTTAAATCTGAAGGTTTTGCAGGATCTTTAATCCAAAAGAAACGAGTTATGTCCCTATCCTCTGGATGTAGTCCTATCTGATGAAAGGCTTTCTTTATATCAGCTACAATACCATAAGGATCTTTGTGGAAACTTAGCAAAATGGAGATTAAATTCGCTAAGATAATATTCCCTTTATACATACAGTCATTCAGCGAATGATTCGACTTTTTAGTTTTTGCGGAACCGTCGAATACAACACGAAGAGGAGTACTTTTACATGGGTCATAGATACCTTTATGGGGTAAATAATGAGCCAATTTAGCGGGCCTCTCGTGATCTATCTGTTCAATCATTTCCAAATCTATTAAAGAATGAAAATATTGATCATACAGATGAAAGAATTGTGGGTTCTTAACCATTCTAGGTAATTGTTGATCTAAACGTTTAATCGCTAAACGATAATTATCAAGCAATGGAGGTGGGTCAAACCTATATAGCCATCTAATTTGGTATCGGTTATTAACAAGTGTTATATCTTTGTAAAATAATCGAAGTGCTTCAGCCTCAGCTTCAGCTTCAACCAGGTTAGTGGTTTCAATACCTAAAGTATCTAATTTCCATAAGTTTTCTACACTTTGGGGCGATGTAAAGAACATTGTAGTAAAAACATCACTTTCCACCAAGGTATTTAAGGATCCGCCAAGCATATGGCCAAAATCTGTATTAATAAGAGTCAGATTTTGAGAAAGTTGTCTAACATTTTTCACGAAGGACTACATATTATCATTTCCTATGAGTAAGTGTATCGTATGTTCACGGTCCAACTCAGAAAACTCAATATGATTATATTGTGGATAAAGAAGTTTGAATTCTGTGAAATTTTGTTGACTAAGATTTTCAGCCAAATACGGTACAGTATTTGCTAAAAGAGGAATTTTGGTTCCATTAGGTTTCTGGAGGTTAAATTTCACCTTGTGAGATCTAAATTCACTTGATTTTGAATTTGCAGCACCTTTAAATCGTAAAATTTGAGATTTATTCAAAAATTTTCCTTAAGGTGCATATTTGCAAATGTGTCAGTAATGTAAGTTTCCTTACTACCGGAGTCAAAAAATCCATTAATTTTAATAGGTTCTGAAGTATTAGACACATAAACATACGATAAAAATGTAAGAAAGTGCGCAGAAGTATCATTATTATTAAAAAATGAACAAGACTCACTGAGGATTGGTAGTCCTGATGTTGTAACCACTGTTGATGGTGTAGGCGCCTTTGGAGCTGCTCCTTGGGATTGTTTAGATCCGCCATCCTTGACCTTGTTGTCCAACTGTGGGATTAAAGATTGATGGTCATTTGAAAAAGTATTAATTTCTTTAAAATTTAAATGTTTGTCAGACATACTTTTTTCAGGCAAATACACCTTATAATCTTTCATGATTGTCATCCATGCATCACATTTTCCCATGCTGATGGGATAAGGAGCCTTTGGGCAAAGGTTTGTATGATGGCCTTAGCCCATGCAATCTAACCATCTGCAATACGCAGGCGGGATATGCCTACAGAACTCCTCATCGTCGCCATGACAAAAACCACATTTGATGCAGAGATCATGTTTGTTATAAAATGATTTACGCTCATCGAGCGTGTTGACGATGCAACATAGGAAGCTGTGGTGCAGCTTGTCGCAGAATATGCACCTACCTTGTTGTGGAACAAGGGGGGTGCGTAAAATGCTGACGGGGATTTTCTTCTCTTTCGGTAGTTTCAGGAAAACTGTTCCATCCGAAGCAGTAAACAAAGAAGATTCAAAATCTTTAGTTTCAGACGTTTTGACACATTTAGCAAGAGGGCCTTTTTTATTAGGATTAGATTTATCTTTTCGTTTTTTAGACTCATTTGATGTGATAGCAAAATTTTTCCTGCCTTTAGGTTGGTTAGTACCTTTGTTTTGTTTTTGAGGTTTTTCACCTTTCTTTGGTCCGAACGTGCTACTAGGGTCAGAAAGTTCCCTTATTTTTATAAAATTTCTAATAGCCTCAAACAAATGTTTGACGTGACGTTCGTTAGACTTAAGAATGTGTTGGTATGACCTAGGAGGAAACTTTTTAATAATTATATTATAAAGTTATTCCTCGTCAACGGTTGGGCAGACCGAACGATATCTTTCTATTAAAACGGAAATAGTATCTAAACTGTCCAAAATAGAAGAAATTTCGTTAGTAGTAGTAGGGATTACTGTTAGGCTTTCCCATAGAGCTGCTCTGATTTTTGATTCATCACCAAACCTACTGTCTAAAAATTTTAGTTGTTGATGATAACCAACCATATCAGGCGAAAAGTGACTTATTTTATCATTAATAAATTTAGGTAAGGCACCTTGTAAGAGATTAATCTTTTGAGGGATTGCAATATCCTTACGTTTATTTACGTATTCGTTAAAACCGTTAATGAAACCAGGATATCGTAAAATATCCCCATTCCATTTCTCTAAATAAAATTTAGGTGGTTTGAGGTTGGTGAAACTGGTTTCTACATTATCTTGAGGTTGTTGTTCCCAACATTTAGGAATATAGCCAAAAGAAAGTGGGTTTGTAGAAAGTGAAACGTTAATTCCAGAAGATGATTCTTGTGGGATTTGAAGTCCCTCATTATCTAATACAGGATGGTTAATCATAGATAAATTATTTAATGATGTCGATGAATTTTCTTTTGGAATTTGAGATGACTCACCTCTATGCTTTTTAGAAGTGGTCACATGCTCATTTTCCTCAGAATCATCATTGGCCATCATAGCATGCGTACGTTTAATAGTATTGGATGTTTGATTACCCTTTAATAGACGTGGGATTTTGGATCCTTGAGCCGATGTGGGATCGAGATCTACATCGTCCTCATCTAAAGATGGTAGGTTTGGCGAACCTGCAGGAGCTTCCTGATTTGGTTTGAGATATTTAGTCTCGAATTCAACAACGTTGAGATGAAATTCGTCACGAATTGTCTTCTCGAGTTCAGTGATGGTTTTTTCCCATTTCTTGTACTGACGAAAGGTGTTATCGATCTCAGTACGAGCCTTGGTGAGTGACTTGCCAATTTCTTTGGCACGTGCAAGCTGTTTAGCTTCATGTTCCGCTTGCTTTTTGTGCTGCTCCTCCTCCTCCTGAAGTTGAAGGGAAGTTAAATCCAGGAGGGGAACAGGTTGTGGTGCAACTGCAGGCAAGAATTTCTTAATTAAGCGTGAAAGCTTAACTAACAAATCCCGTCTTCAATTACGTGCTCGGATGATAATATCCTTATCTGTTTTAGTGAAGAGATTTTTTAAATCTTCAATACACGAGTCAATCGCATCTTTTTCAGATAAGATTGCTTCGTAATCAAAGCCTTTTAAGACTGGCGTTTGAAGAATTTCTTCAATATGCCATGCGTAGGATTCACAATCCTCCACAATGGTGGTGGCTACATAGGTGTCATCTGAGGATGTTGAGTCCGATGATTCCCTACTGGGACTGCGTCTCCGTCAAGATCCTTGAGTATCCAAGATTGCTCTCGAACGTTTAAGGAGTTCCACATCCTCTTCTTTTCTCGGATATTCTTCACGTTGTTGTAGGAGTTTTCGCTCCTTTTCTTGTTTTTTGGCTGTAATTTTACGGGCCCTTTCCTTTTCTGCATGGATTCGGGCAGCTTCCTCAGCTTTTTCTTTAGCGGCTAATTCAGCCTTTTCCTTAGCGGCAAATTCCGCTTTGGCTTTCTTGGCCGCAGCAGCCGCTTTTTTCTTTTCAGCTTTTTTAGCTTTGGCAGCTTTTTGAGCTTCATCAGCTTTTTGAGCTTTGGTAGCGTTTTGAGCTTCCTTAGCATTAGCTTCATCAGCTTTTTGGGCTTCAGAAGCCTTTTCTATGTCCACTTGATCGGACCATGGAAGATTGTTGGGATCTAGTAGATCGTCTTCTTTTTGGGAAGAGATGGGGGAATCTTGAATTCCTTTTTCTGTCATTTTTGTATGTTATTACTGAGAATAGAAAAATAATAAAGAAATTGTTTAGATTTCATCAGCATATTATTGCTGTTTAATTACTATGATGTGTGTTAAACGTTTTATTTATTGAGGAAAGGTGCAGAGAAAAATTAAATTTTTAAAGTATTAGTGTCAGCGATACAAACTTCTCACTATTGTGAAATTATTGTTTTACCATGTATCAAATGATAAATATCAATATTACATTAAGTGGATTTTTAATCCAAATTTTGAGTATTTTTAGTACTGAATTTTCGAAATTTTTCTAAGTATTTACGACTAAAGAAAAATTGGGCGTGACCCTAGGATGAAAATTCGTTTTGTAATCACAAGAATGTTTAATTCATAGAATAATAAAATTATTTCTAAGTCTTAAGGAGCCATTAAGAAATCGGGCATGACCCTAGAACAAAAATTCGTATTTTGAATACAAGAATGGTAAAGCTAAAAAAAAATTTTTTACAAGCCCTAGGGTGCCGTTAAAAAATTGGGCGTGACCTTAGGACGAAAAGACGTATTTTTAATACGAGAATGGTTAATTCGGAATAAATGTAAGAATATAAAAATTTCTACAAGTCCTAAGGAGCTGAAAAAAAATCAGACATGACCTTAGGACAAAAAAACGTATTTTTAGTATGAGAATGGTAAATCCTGAAAAATGCACAAAATTTATAAGTCCTAAGGGGCCGTTAAAAAATCGGGCATGACCCTAGGACGCAAATTCAAATATTATGCACAAGAATGATAAGTTCTAATTTATTAAAATTTTCAAAGTGTCAGGGCGCCAATAAAAATCGGGTGTGACCCTGAGGCGAAAGAATGAAATTCTATTCGCGTCACTTATTTGAAAAATATGCACAAAAATATTATATAGGCTAAAGATTATTTAGATCTGAGACCTATAATTTTTTTGTGAATAGGATGATGAGTCCATAAAAAATATTTCAGACGAAAATAAAGACGCTAAAGTCTAATAAAGACGTGAGAAATTATTATTCTAAACAATAACATAGTTAAGTAAGAATGTAAGGATATGGTCCTTTAAGTACACTTACCAAAATTTGGGTAGAATTAAGGATGAAGTTGACTTATCTTGTGAATGAAGTAGAAGTTTCTAGCCGCTACCTCTTGAATTATATATTACGCGTAATTAGTTAAAAATTACATAAATTTTTACGAAAACGCGTAAAGAATAGTAAGGCGAATAGATTTGTGTAAGAAATTACGTAAAAAAACAACAATAAACAGCATAAATTAATTAATTTGCGTAATTAAAAGGAAAGGCGCTACAACGTTAAAAATTCGTACAAGCAACTGGTAAAGATCCTTGTACAAATTCACGGACGTTGGCGAAAAACCATGTATTGCAGGTGCGCGTGAGTCAACGTGGTTGATATGGTTCTTCCCTGCTGCTGTTGCTGACGCATATGTTTGTACTGGTAGAGTGTGTAATACTTACACGTTTTTGTGTATGTATTGGTAAGATGATGAATCTTATGCGATGCAAGTCGATGCTTGCATCGCTATTATGTTAGGTGAATTTGACCTTGGAAATACAAATAAATGCAATGACACGAATTTTCATCTATATTTAGACGAAATTCGGCCATTTATAATTTCTATTTTTAAGACGTATGAGTGCGAGAGAGAAAAGTATAGGATTTTTTCGTCCATTTTCGTCTTTTTTATGCGCTTGTAATTTACGTCAACAGAAATATTGTAGCATTTATTTGCGGAGTTTTTTAGACTCTTTTATTTCAGATGTAGCATGATTAGTGCTGTATATTGTTAAATAATTTATTTATTTGACAATATGCAAGATATTATTCTTGTCCTGAATTCATTGTTAATGAAAAAGAGGGAAAAAAAATACGTAATATTTTTGAACAGATAAACACTAGGGGCGGCAGAAAAATTAATTTTATTAATTTTTTCGTCGGTATTACCCAAAACACGTGAATAAATATTCGTGTATAATAGAATGGTGAGTTTTTTTTTGAAATCCATTAATAATGGGGGTGCTAAATTTTTATTTTTGCCGCTAATTGCAGAATTGTTATTTCTAATTTTTTTGTGAGAAGATGATTAGTCTTTACCAAATTATTTTTCTTTGTTTGTTAGACAAAAAATAAAATAATACGAATTATTAATTCGATGAACTCTTTTAACTAAAAAAGTTAAAGTTCAAGTGAGTATGTTTAGTCCGCAAAAATACTTCGTATTTTTGTTCAGAGTTTGAATAGTGGAAGCGTTTTTAGGCTAAGAATTTTTAATTTAGGGAATTTTTAATTCCAAACCACCAGACCATATTGCTCCTGCTACCATGTAGTGGGTAGAAGCTTATAATTAAGTGGTTTAAGGTCCAGCGGACCATATAATGTTGGTTGGAGTCACACACCTGCATCGCACGCCTTGTAACTCACAACTGCCTCGCCTCAACACCAGTATCCCCACGTAACTCTGTTAGGAGTGTAGTGGGAGAACCAGCGCACAGGCTATGCACTGGGACCTGTGGGCGGAGCCACGACAGGGATACCTTATACTTTGGAATAGGCTAATAAATTTTGGGGAAAAAAAGTCAAGTATAATACAGCAGATAGCAACTCATATCGGAGAGTGGAAACATTTAACTGAAATGTTTCGAACGCCGACATATTATGTTTTAATGTATTGATAGGCTGGACTACTGGGAATTTTGTTTTGATTTGAATCTACTATTTTTTTTGTAATTTGGAAAAATCGATAATTTGAATAATTTTTATGAGTCCAAATGGCCGCGTCACTAAATTTTCTGGGAGGAACCTCCTCTTTCTCTTTTTTATTACACCCCCCCCCCGATGATCTGTTTATTCTTGGAATATTTTAACTTTTAAATGCCTTGAAGTAAAAATAATGTTAAATTACCCTTTTACCCTGAAATTGGCTTTGGCTGTTGAGGGAGGAATTCGCATAAACATACCTACCTAAATACATAAATTAATAGATAAACAAAATAACGGTTAGTGTAGTCAAAATAATATATGTTGAACTAATTTAGAATGGTGGGTTAAAAAACTAAAATGAGCTAAAATATTCCAGTTTATTTCCTGTCTCCTTATTCCTGGTTCAGATTGTATGTCAGAAAATGGAAAAAATATTGTTTCCGAATGATCTAATTCCTGAAACAATCTGACGTTGAATAATTACTATCATAAAATCCAATCATCTTTCCACATGCGTCTGTTGTCCATGATTTCCATAACTCTCTCTTCATTTCCTAAAAACTGCATCACGAAGCGGTACGTACGTTTCGGTTATTGTCACTCACCGTCTCATCATCATATAATCCATCTTCTCCTTATGTCCTCATCACAAAAACCTCCAGTTACAGCACTTGTTCCCTTTCCACAGAGCTATATTTTACTCGCAAACAACATTCAAATACAGTATACTCTGATAGACTGAGTGTTTCCTGAGAAGTCTTCCGAACTTTAATAATGAATAGTAAATCCTTAAACGTAAAAAAATTTTTGATAAACATGTCAGCTGTTGTGGAGCTCGGTGTAGGTACTAAAAGCATGATATCAAGAAATTCGTTTTAAAATTTTGTTATTTGACTACATTCTCTCATAGTACTCATCACCAGGAACAAATAGGTCCTCTTCACTTTCACCCGTTCCATACTAACTTTACTACTAATTTAATTGAAGAATTAAGCCAATATTTTGGATTTTTATAATAACTTTGAGAACGCCTAGCACCTTCGCTGTACACGATAGAACAGATAGAACAAAAGTGAAAACAAGGACGTAGAGAAGACCTTTTTTAGGGGGGAGGAAGAAAAACGAAAATTTGTTAAATGAATTTTTTTTAAATTTCCAATAGGTAAAAAAAAAAAAAAAAAAGCATCAACTAGTATGACCTCTAACTAGAATATATAACTGTCAATTTTTATAAAATTAAAACTGCCAACTGCTGTAAAATTTTGAAATTTCCTTAAAAAAGTCATAAAATTCCATAATTTTTCAACAACTATATATGCAACTACAATTTTTCTAACTCTAAAAATATTTTGGTGGGAGACTCCCCCATCTCCCCTTCGCTACCTTTTCTGTTTCTCTCGGCCAGTAAAATGGGTAGACATAGTCAGAAAACAATTTTTAAACAAATTTCTTGTGTGTCTTGCTTTTGGTATACTCTGCTCCTTGAACCTTGACAGTAGAATTCACGTTCATTTTCCGTTTTTTATTTGTTTTAAGATGCTGCAACTACTGATAAAGTTTTGTGGGTTTATCGAGAAGCACCCTGTATTTAATTTCCTCAAATCCACTTATGTTTACGATCCCTACAAATTTTAATGAAGCCTCCAGACTTATCTACGACGCTGGATTGTGCAATCAGTTAAACGGAAGCCCAAATAAACGTTACCTAGGTCCTACTACATAAAAATAATAATATTTTGTTAATTTTTTCAGTCGAACGCCTTTAACCCTACGCAGCTCTCAGGAAATCAGAGTAAACTTTGACATTCACATAGCAATCTATTCGATATAAACACATCTTCAATGAATAATCTATAGGCTAGGTATTTACACGAAGGAATTATTGTAAATTAAATTCGACTCACGTAGGCGAGGTCATCATCAAACAATATTTATGGAATTCTAATTGTCGGTTGACGTTGAGACGCACGATTTAAGTTTCGTGCACTTATAAAGGTCTGTAACTTAATGTTTACGTTTACTTGTATTAATATAATATCCAATGCCAATAATTTAATATCTAATTTTCAAGATCCGATACGAAAGAATAGACCAAATTTCAAGGTTAAATTTCGTATCCCTATGGCGAGAAGAATAACGAAATGGGGGAGGGTCAAGGATGGTTGAAAGGAAGTGTTTTTAACATAAATAATTTTTGCTTACATTTTCGAGTGTTCGGGCATGAATTGACGATCCCATGTACTGCTAAATGTGAGAGCATTGGCAAATAATAATTTAACATCCTGAGATAAGGTTTGGTCGTAGAAATGCGAAATTTTTCCACCAGTTTTCATTTTGAACCATCTACACATATACAACATTGAGATAGACAAAAAATATGTACAGTTTGATTGTCAGATTAAGGCGTGTAATACGAATTATACAGGGGGTCCGATCTGTAAGTTATAATAGGTATTATGGAACTCGATAAAACGAGAAAAAATCCATGAACAAAAAGTTGCATATTCTTAATTTGAAGGCGTTACTATCTTTTCGAGGGAAAGAATTACCTATGAATTTTGATAGTCACATTAATTGTTTGTAATTTTATATGAGTTAATGGTATGTTATGATTGTGAGAAATGTGTTAGCTGCTGAAAAAATATTAAACAATGTGAAATTTAAAAGAATTTTTTCTCGAAAAAATGAAAAATAAATTAAGATGATAAAGAATGGTACATCATCATATGATTTAAAATAAAATTAATGAAATATAATAAAGTTACTTTGAATTATTGGTGCTAAAATTTTCTTGCGATCATGAAATGAAAAATGTACCCACCCCCAACCCTATGGGCTAATATCGCACCAAGCGTAACAAGTAGATTTTCTAAAGAAAACCTACTTAAAAATCTCCTGCTATGTTTTGTACATTCTCAAAATTTATACCTAGAGCTCGAACACATTGAAAATTCAGCCTTTTTGGCCATTTAACAAAAAATATAATTTTCTGAATTTTCAAAGTGTTCCACCTCCTTTACCTAATTTTAAGAATTGGTAAACTTTTGTGATATGTTTTTTCATCCAAGCTAGAACTATCATTTGTCCAGTCAAAAATTGCATTCTGTTGATCAACATTTCTGCTGTCATGGGTTGAAAATTGCATCTTCAATTAGGAAATATGCAACGTTTTTAAGTGGATTTTTTCTCGTTTTATCGCCTTCTATTATGCATTTTTCCTCACTTTCCGAACAAAGTTCGGACACCTTGTAGATGTGCACTGTAGATTTAAAATACCGTTCAGCCTATATACGTCATGCAGGTTCAGTAAAATAATAACTTGTTAATGGCATCTGTAGCGTCGCCTTCAGTAAAATCAACTTTGGTGACGGAGCAGTCGTAATATTTCTTTATTTGTTCCATGAACAAGTCTCTAACCGTGTTGCCGGTTTGCAAAAATAATCCGTTAGCAATGCTGACGTTCGCATTTTCGCTATGCTGCAGATGTCTGTACAGTTCGCTAAGTACTTGGTGCGATCTTAATGCTCTGTTAATGCAGGTACACGTAAATTTATCTGAGTTCATTGCGAAGTGTAAAAGCAATGTCTGTAAATGGTTTAAAATAAACTTAGGTAGGTACACTTACAATTCTTCGTCAATTGGTAAACCCATAACAGTTTTCAACTCGTCTCTGGTTTCGCCTGAAGTGCCCAGGTGTGCCAGAGCGAGCGAAAAATATACGCTAATAGGCGACATGAAGATGTTTTCTCCAGCACGGTACGAATGCATCATCATACTTTTGTGCAACTCGATACCAAATTTACCGATTCCATCGTCGATTTGTTTCTGAATTTGGGAAAAAAAGAAGATAATATTTTGTAGTTTATAAAAGGGAGAATATTTATGTTAAATATGACAGAGTGATGGTTGCAATAAATTATAGCTGCCTAGTTGAAATTTACCTGAAATTCGACTGAATGTCGCCCGTGGATTTTTCGACAGTGACCGAATGATGGCGACAAAAGTGCCAAACTTAGAATTAAAATTGGCGAGAACATCTGAAATTTGAGAATGAGTTTGTATTTTTGAAAACTACTTCAGCTGCATAACTATTTTATGATAGGCTACATCCGGATGAATTTGTGAGTATATTGGACCTACGTACTATGTTAAGGTAGAATTGTGTTAAAGCACCGTTTTGTTTTTTAGGGATTGTTCACAGTAATCGAATCAAGTTTATAAGAACATTGGTAAAAACAATATTATATTTTTCAAATTTTGAATGGCCATCAGTACATAGGTATATACTGTAAGTAGAGGTACAACTGTGATAGAATACTTCTTAACGCTTGATACCAGGAAAGAGAATATGATCTCTGGCCATGCGAATAAAAATATTCTTTTTTGAAGTTGAAGTTATCTCAAAACATTTTTTATTTATTTATAAACATCCTTGCGCTTAGTCTAGTACTCTGGTAGGGGCTAAAATAAGAATTACGATTGTAACTCGTATTTCTTGCAATATTGTAACTGTTGGTGTGTAGGTGTGTGGTTGTGTTTGTGCACAATGCGCATGCTCACAACCACACTATTATGTTTACACATCAATCCTTCATGAGTTTCCATTTGAAATTGGCTCCTTTTTTTTTTTTTTTTTTTTGTAATTTTGTAGCCATTTATCAACCTATTACAATGAATGAGGGCTCATTTGAAAGTTGCAATCTTTGTGAACAAAAATATGTAAAATGTTTCCTTTTTCAACGCCCCCCTCAATGCTAGAAACAGAAGAATGAACGAACTTTTTGACACAACTTTCAGCTGCACTATCATTATATGTTGTATCGGCTTATCTGCAGGGACTCCGTTTTTTTTTTTTTCTGAAAATTAATGTGCATATCTAGCTGGAATGAGATTCACTGAAGAAAAACAATTTTTTTTCTCATTGTACTGGCTGAGTGTATTGTAACAAGCTTTTCTACTATCAACATTGCATCATTCATTCATAACTAAAGCTATTGTCTCATTTTCTTTTCAGCCATATAAGGGTAGGTACTACGGACTATTTATTAAACTATACTATGAGGTTTAATTCCATAATATATAATAAAGTAAACTGGCCTGATACAACTTGAAACAATGTATCTACATTGTATACTTCTCTCAATCAAAACTTTTTTTAATAAATTTTAATTCATAAAGTGTGGTACACTAATCAATTCATTAGAGTGAAATCTTCAAAATGATACCCCCTTTGCCTTCATTGAATGAAAACAGCTAATTCCCAGTACAAATGAAACATGCTTAAGAAAAAACAATGAGGTTTTGAAAACCTATTCTCAAAATTTTCAACACCGGAAGTTATAAGCAATTCAGCCAAATGATAGAATCTATAGTTGGGCACCACATGACCCACCTTCAGTTAGAATTTCATTCAGATTGTAACTCTCGGCTGGACAGCCTAAAATTACTTTGATACAAATTACATGACACAAACCTGCATCAAGTCACTTTATACTAATCTTATTTATTCACGGTGTTGATAAGGTTTCTTTGTATGATAATAGAGACTGAGTTAGACATTTAGTTATGGAAAATATTTATTGATTAAATAAGCTATATTTAAGGAGAAATAATTTAAACAAATAGATATATAAAGCTCTGTGGAAATGTTTGTGGTTAACAGATTTTCCTTTCACTTTAAGTTTCTCATGATTTCTACTTTAATAAGAGATTTTATCTCAAAAATATATAGGTATTATAGTTTTATTAAAATCTGAAAGATTTAAATATGAATTTAGTCACTTAATGTGAAAATAATAAAACGTTTAGATTGATACAGTGGTGGCAGTTTAGATTTTTGCTAGGTGTAGCAAGCCAAAAAAAACAACAAAAAAACAACAAAAACAAAATGGGAGTGTGTGCCAGGACACATGGTTGAAGTGAAACTTTTGCGATGATAATAAATAAACAGAAAAGAAAAAAAACAAAACAAAACACGCTACATCGATAAACAATGTTGCAATGGTTTTTGCTGTTTTTCTCAAGGATTCAGGGCGAGGATGACTGTTTACTCAAGTTTTTGACAATTTGAATGACTGCTTACTTACCATAAAAAGATTTAAAAAAATGGTGAACAGGCAAGATGGGACGAATGACTTATAAAGTTATAATTTACCTATGTTATATATTTTACAAATAAAAAAAATGCTCCTCGCCTTAACCACATTTTAAAAACATGAGTAAACAGTCATTCTCAAGCTGGATCTTAGCGAAAAAGAGTAGCACTCTGTTGCAATTGGGAATTTAAAGCAAATAGATGGTGCTACTATCAATCGCTAAAATAAAAGAAATCAGAGTGAAAAAACAACCAAAAAATTTATCAAACAATATACGGATTCAGTGAGCAGCCAATTAGCTATAGGAATTATAAGAATTGATCCCTTTTACTTGAGCTTTACTAAAAATCCAGACAATGTCAGCCACTTTGCTTGAAAATCCCAATAGGGTTTTTGCTTCACATAGGATGCACTATATTATTCGAAATTTGTTCCATTAATCGATTATTTCAAGAAATTGATGTACCGTTTCTTACACCAACTTGTAAACTTAATTTTTTCAACACATATTTATTTTGAGGTAGAACAGAAAACATTTCTTCTGCAACAGCCAACAAGTAGGATTTTTGTCATATATTTCTTCTTTTTTTTTTTTTTATAAAAATTTTGTAACTCTTGCCCAAGCCTGAATGATATTCGATTAATCGATTGGTTTCGAAAAAATAAATCGAATACCAAAAAACTGATTAGTTGATTAATCGAGGTAATTGATTAGAGGAACCATTCGATTAGTGTGCATCACTAGCTTAACAGATGAAAAACAAAACATAAAAACAATTGAAGGAAAAGGAGGAAGAAAAAAAAACAAGAAAGAAATTAATGGCGATTTTAACAGGGGTTTTTTTACCTGGGGCGAAAACCCTAAATATGTATAGAGATGGCGAAGAAGGAAATGAATCAAACAGAGTTGAACGGGCCTAACATTCATAAGGAGGGTCAGTGGTAACGTTTTTTCATTTAATGTGCTTCGTTGCATGACCGTTTTTAGTTTACTTACCAGCGCAAGGAAATTTCATTTAAAAAAAAATTTGTTTTCCTATTTTTCATAATTTCCCAAGCCCAAGTCTGAAATAAAGTCTGCTTAGAATACTTACTTATTTGCTGACATCCACATTAGTTAACTTTTAGATCTTCAAACTGAAGTACCAAGTGATTTTTTATTTGATGGAGACGTAAGCTAAACGAAGAATTACAATAAACGACGACTCTTGAATTGAATTTTATTGGAATTTTTCTGCACTCGCTCAAAATTATTGGAGAAAAAAGAAAATTTTGAGAAGTTAAGCTAAAATATCCACGTGGAAGCGATTGCAGGGGACATATACATAGTTCAACACTAAATTTTTTTAAATACTCTGAAAAAGGAATGACCTGAACAAAATAAATAAAAATAAAAAATAGGACATTTTGACGTTTTAAGCAGAGGCTTCGTTTTCATTTATATTTTTAAAACTCTTTTCTTAGAAACATCAAATTTTTCCCTATTACTGCCCAATATGAATGAATAAATTCGACGAAGATTCGAGAGTTCATTTCAAACTATCAAAAACAGACCATAAAGTACATGTACTTTTTAACACGCCTACAAATGCAGAATTTTTTAACATTTGGAAACTCTGTTTTTGAAATCCTACATTATTTGAAGTGAAAAATTTAAAAAAAAAATGGAGTAGCATAAATTAATGAAGACTACTTTTAAAATCGGATAGAGAAAAATAAATTATTTATAGGAAATACGTATATTCTATACGAGTCAAAAAATTTGAAAAACTTTACTCCACAAACTTTGAATATTTTGGTAAATTTACAAGTGCAAGTGAAAAGGTTAACTAAATTAAAAGAAAACAAAATACCGTAGGTAGAGGAACGGTGCGGTAATATCGAAATGAAAAAATTAGCCAATTCTTCAAAAACTGATAAATTTAAAATTTTTCAACCAATTTCTGAGGCCCAAGTTTTTCTTTTAAAGAAAAACAAAAATCTAAATGCGATTTCCTCGTTCATTGTTATCGTTAAAAGTTTCATATTATTACCCGAGACATAAAACCGTATTTAAGCCTAAATATTTGGGGTTAAGTTTATTATTTTATTTATAAAAAATTATTCAAAACTTGACTAATATCTGTAGACTATAGGTAACTTATATCTATACTTTTTTACGCGGTCTTCGTTAGCATAAAAATTTTAAAATGATCAAGATCTGTCATTTGGTCAAAGCTGAACGTAGGTAACCTATACGCTGGCTTATCTTACTCGGTTTCCCATAAAAATCAGACAATAATCATAATAGAAAAATATATAGGCTTAACTCATTTGGCATTCTAAAACTCGCTTATCGTGTGACTGAACTTTTACGAATAGGTAGGTAGTCCTGACATAGTTAGCCCAAGACTAATCAATCACAAATCTTAATCAAGCTTTACCAAACTAGAACCTTCTACAATTTCCTTAGAGATACTTCTTATTGGTGCTGCTACTAGCCCACCTCGCTTAAATTGATAAGTTATTATTTCGAATTAAAAATCAAAATATTTAAATTTTACTTACTTCAAATGATACGAAGAACAAATCCGAATTAATTACCAGTGATCAAATGAATTTTCAAATCTGACATGTTTAACTATAACTCGCCACTTTTATACCCTTTTTTCTACGAGTTGAGTACCCTTTATCAGCTGTTCACTAAGGAAGTACATTAGGTAAACAATTCGAAGAAATTTAATTGTACAATGGCCAAAAATAATTCATTTTCTTATTAATTACGAGAATCGATTTGAATCTAAATACTATTCATGTTTTGAAATTCGGAAGATCATATAGGTTATCTAGAACAAATATGTATAATAATGAGGATCAATTTGGCGAATTTCTGCCGCCATAAAATTATTATTATCTGTTTCTATTACGATAGTTTAAAAATAATACATTGATTTAATGAGCCCATTATAATATTAGCTATAGAATCGTTAATTAACACTTTCAAAAGGTCATTTGCACTTTAGAAAAATAAGTAGCGAAAAATTAATGAAGAATTTATTCGACGATAGTCAAATCAAAAAATATTCTGTATCGACCTCGCCTATGTACATAGAATCTAGTTTTAAAATTAGGTAACGTCGTAAATAAATTTTTATATAAAAAATAACAAATATCTAAAAAATACCTACCTTTTAGACTCGAATAAAATGGTTTCTGACCAATCAACGAACTATCCAGAAATTATTACGTTATAAGGCCTCCAAGGTTCAGATGAGGTATTTTTTATGCAAGGAACCATCAGAACTTCGAAACAATTTTGTGGGTCGAATTATATTGGTACCACTGTTCTGACCCTCCTCCCCATCACAATACCACCACCGACGACAAATATAAACCATATTTTATGATTGCAAACTATTTTTTTCCGGGTAAAGGGGGTCCAGACCTTCCGGATCAGCCCTTTATCTACGTATTTGTCTGTTACCTTGGTTTTCGAAATCCACTATAATTAGGAGTTGGAAATCATCGATTATATTGTGCAGACATAGTTGAAGGTTGGAAATTTTGTCTAATATGTTGGCTATAATTGAAATTTCATTCTTATTTTGACTGAACTACAACTTCAAAGAGTCACAGGGCGCGCACGCAAGTAAAATAAATATCGTAGATTATGTGATCTAGGTGGGCATCAGGAAACAAGTGTTTATTCTCCCAAAATTTGCACTTTTGGCATGCGACCCTGAGTATATTATTTTAAGAAATTGTTTTTGGCAACATACGAGTACCTGATAGTTCGGTCAACGAATGGTTTTTAATGTGAAATTTTTCAGACAGTTTTTTTGATTCCAGGGATTGGTTTTAAGGTGTTTAGAGATGAATATACTAGAAGTGTTGGAATTTCCAAGGTGAGCTAACGCCAGGGGATCTCAAAATGCGTACCTACGTTGTTTCGATTTTTTGCGAATATCTCGCGAACGATTAGTTATAGGCCTGAAATAATTCAGTATAAAAATATAGTTCATAAAATTTTCTAAAATAACATTTCAATTCATTTTCCCCCATTTTTTATAGTTTTCAAGAGATTTTCTCGTCGGTATCGTACTTTGCTACAAAAAATATTTTTCTTCACATTTTTTCGATAAACTTAATATGAACTTTTTTTTTTTTTTTTTTTTTAAAAAAAAGTACGATATTTGACGAGAAAATTTCTCAAAAACTATAAGAGATATAAAAAAATCATGAACAGAATTTCAGATAACGATTAAATAATAATTGAGCAGTAAACTTTGTTGTTTGTAGGCATCACCGTGTAAAACTGCCCTTTTTCCTAGCGATATTTCGTCACTTGCGTAGGTGCGAATGGCGCCGTGAAAAAATAAACAAAAAATAGTCGAGTAAAAACTCTATTACTATACTAGTGAAGTAGGTAATGAAAATCATTATCGACCATTCGGAATTGACTCGCAAATCTATCACTTTGCAAACCAAAATCAATTTTTAATAATAAACTCTTTTTGGTGTATGAATAAAGAAAAACAATTTTACGACCTTCAACTTAAATTCTTGCACGAGAATTCCATTCGATGAATAAACATTAATCTAATATAATTTATTTCAGTTTAACTCAATGTAAAAGTTTAAAACTTTAAATTGTAAGTACCAAGTATAGGGAAGGGTTGAAAAAATATTCTCGTTACGTAATAATTTTTTATTGAGTCAAATAACATTAAGTTTACCTATAATATAAACGTAGGTAGAATATAATTTGAAAGTTTTTTCTCTTAAAGGACTTATGGATTGATAAGATTCGTCTTTGACATTCAGAATCATTGAAAAATTGTATACCTACAGTTTGGAGCTACTTTTCATATTCTATTAGTAAATTGAGGATATGTTTTCCATGGTTACATAAATGGCTGTGCAAGTTTGGTTCAGTATAAACTTGCAAAGCCATCAATTGGATCTTTGTTTACATTCGCTATTTTTTTGATATCTTAATCGAGTAACCTGTTCGATGGTGACTTTTTCACACGTTAATCTCTATGCGTTCAAATATGTGAAAAAAATTTTTTTTATGTGTAAACATCGAGCACTTGGTCTATGATATGGGCTATAAATGAGAATTATGATTGTCAGATTTGCGTAAGGCTGGGTCTACACCAAACAAACATTCACTGTTTGTTCGATCTTTTCCCATATTCAAGGGGTTACAGGATGTTTGTTGCAATTCGCTTAGGTAGCGAATTTTGTTGGTTCTTGTTGATTTATGTGACGGCCATTTACACCAAATGAGCAAAAAAAAGTTTGTTGTTTGCTTGTTCTTTCGGTGTAAACATAGCTTAACTCCTACATCTTACAATATTGTCATTTGTGTGTGTTAGTTGATGTGTAGGTGTGTGGTTGTGAGCGTGTACATTGTGCACGCACATAACCACACACATACACAACGAGAATTACATTGAGACATTTTTATGTTAAACGTCAATCCTTCACAAGTAGAGCAGCAGAACTCACATAATTTTATGGTTTTTGCACGAAGTGATTAAAAACCTTATCGAAGTTACTTTTTTCTACTTCTTCAGTAATTTTTTTGGGTGTTTTTGAATGAAATGCTAATCTATTTCATTTCTTCTGTTATTGTTTGGAACGCTAATGTGGGATTCAATGTGATGAATGATAGTGAATGAATATTTAATTAATGAGTGATAATTATTATTCATTAATAAATGAATTATTCATTTTTTATTCATTCTTCAGTTTGATGCGTGAACTGTCAAAAACATGTTTCATGAAATTATCGATACAGACTGATATTTGGTCACATCGCTATATAATCCAACTGAGCAAAAACCCTGTAGCAAAATCGTTTAAAAATATATATAGCTTTTTTTTTTTTTTTTTTTTACATTTTTGTTCAAGTTTTCGTAGCCTTTCACTCATTAAAAAAAAAAATAATAATAAAAAAAAAACCAAAACTCCCAGATGTCAGGACTCAAATTTATTTTTTATATTTAAAAAAAATTCTACAATTATTAGGAAAATATTTCGATTTGATATTTTTAGCAGATTTTCAAAAAACCTGTTATTATTTTTATTTAAAGCCGCACTTAAAAATCAAAATTTAAAATGCGAAATTTTTTATGGTGAAGTAACGTTTGTGGGTAATTAAAATTAATTTTTAATTTTTAATTCTTTTGTTTGCCTTAAATGAAATGCCAAATTATTTTGGCCATCGATCGTGTTTCATACAAATAGTAGTCTACCGGTCATACCATCTAAAAAAAAGTAAACTTCAAAATCAGCGAATAGGTCAAAAAATGAACCTTATCAACCCGGATCCATTTATTCGACATGTTACGCATTCTATAAAACTCATCCTGCAGGATTATGCACCAATCCAAAGAAAATGGGGATCGATGTTTTTACGTGAGTTATGAAAAATAGAAAAGGTTTATCGACGTAGAATTTGACAGGCTCTGCCAAAGGCACGTATTCGGAATAAACTTCGTATTCCAAAGTAGTCACACCGCTAGCCACCGTACCTTTTTCATCATTTTCAATTTCAGCTGCCTGAGTGACCTCGGAGATTTTCAAATGCGTCGTCGCGATCATATTGCCGAATGTGGC
This sequence comes from Ericerus pela, assembly GCA_011428145.1. NCBI lineage: Eukaryota > Metazoa > Arthropoda > Insecta > Hemiptera > Coccidae > Ericerus > Ericerus pela. The sequence continues at coordinate 665,266 of WOFM01000294.1, read as the reverse complement.
ATTTTCAAAAATTTTACGAACGCCCATTTTTTTCAGATGCTCCGACATCGTTGTCGACAGCCGCAGCTTGGTTTTTGGTATTTTGTAATCGACGTACACGAACGAATCGTTCATACTGCTCATCATCGTTCGTAAATCACCGATTGTCAGGTCGTTCGTCAGATTCTTCACCGTCTGGTTTCCGTAGGGAAGCAAAAAATACATGAAAAATTCATCACCGTCGTACGGCAGTGCAACTGCTTCGAATGAGGCTGCCTCATAATCGACGTAACGAACTTCTTTTTTATTTCGCATGGTTGCGATGTCAATTTCATTGAATCCGGTGTTGAATTTGTCACTAGAGAGTGAAAAAAATAAAAAAAACAAGAAAAGTCAGTCATATTGTTTGTATGTTTCTTAATACATCTGTGGTAACTGTCTGCAGGATTCAGGCCTCAACTTGCAACAAAATTCGAATGAATGCCATCCATCCCATACGCCACCAGGATATTTTTCGAGAGGAAGAATTGTCAAAAAATTCAATTAAAAATGCAATTATTCGAAGTTAATTTCCAAGTGAAACAAAAGTTTTTCTGTTCAAAAAATTTATGAAAAATTCATTTTGAAATTCTGGCTGCTTTGGGATTTGAACACGGCTGGAACGATCGTGGACTTCAATATAAAAAAAAAAAATCAATCTCAAATTTTCTCTTTTTCCTTTTTCTCCCCCTCTCCTTTCATAATAATAATTAAGGGTTGGTATAAATCTTGCTGGAAGTAATTTCTCATCAATAAGTTATTTCTCATTTTAAAATATCATTCAACAAAGTTTATTTTAAATACATTTTTACTACCCCTTCCCTTTGGAGCCAGATGGCGCTGTGAACTTGCCGTGAATGAGTGATCATGAGTAGTAAGAGGGCACCTACCGGACAAAAATTTGGCTGTTATTTACCATTGGAAGGTGGCTTCAATCAATGGTAAAAGTCCGTGAAAAAGTCCTTCTCCTTCCACTCATAGTCCAAAAAAATTGATCGTTTTTTCTGTCCTTGGAGCATTAGAAAAAATTTTTAGGTGTTGTGAAAATTTTTAGGGTGTTTGGAAAATTATTTTCATGATGAAAAATTATTTTTCAGATAATTTTTTCATACAAAGTTTCATGAGATTGAATAAGGGAAAAAAAATTTTTCGAACTTGTAAAAAATCGAAATAATTTTTTTCTAATTTTTAGTTTTGTAAAAATATTTGAAAAAGTATTTGCTACCGTACACACATTTTAACATGAAATAATGTTATTACTTCCAGCATCCTAAAAATGTTTCTTGTCTCCTATATTTGGAAAAATAAAATAGTTAAAAAATTGAAATAACTTTTTCCTAATTTTTGGTTTTGTAAAAATATTTGAAAAAGTATTTGCCATTGCACACACATTTTAAAGGAAAGTAACAATAATAATCGGTGAGCTACCCATTACTTGGTAAAATAAACCTTTTTCTTTTATTCTGATCAAATGCTGTGAGATACATTTCTAGAACTATCCTCCTCTACTGTAACTTCGACTAAACTTTATGTTATCTCCCTTCTAATTGAAGAAGTGATAAACGATAGTCTTGTGTGAAGAACTTATTCTTCCAAGATTTAAACCAACATTTACCACAATCTTGCTCATTCAGGTGTATGGTTGATAGCAACCAAACGCTTGTACATCCCATTGGTCATACTAAATTTTATTATTATACCTTCTGAAATCTCTTGACTCCCCAAATCCATCGAAAAGGCAATAAAAATCAAAAATCATCTCCCTCTCTTGTGGACTTACCTACTTCTCAGAATCCACATAAACTTTTGATTTAGCAGTAGATCTCGCAACTTCAAAAGTATATAATCCAAAATGGAAATTATTTGTCCCCTATTCCACTCCTACAAACGAACTCGAAAGCAAAATTAAAAATATTGAATCAAAAATCCCCAATTTTGAAAGCCTACTTTGGTTATTTATCTTAACTATAATTATAATTGTAATAATAAAGTATGTGTACTCAAATCCCAACCAAAATATTACTAAAATAGCTATTTCAAAAAGTATGTCATTCTAAAAAAATATATATTGCAAAAAAATGCAGTTATGTTAATTTATAATATGAAAAACATTAGGAACCCAAGAATATTATCCATGATATGTATTAAATTTTAGATCCTAAGTTTTTAATATTGCATTTTATATCAAAATTTTTTTGTACTTATTTATCTCTTCACGTTTATGTATATGTAAGCGTTAACTAAAAAAAATTTTTTTCTTTTATTTTAAAATAGACTTAAATTAATTTTTTTCTCCTTTTTATTCTTTCCCTTGGAGAATTGTGTAGGTAATGGATATGTTCGTCATATTATTATATTGACGGGACCTCGGAGTTGGCTTAAAACCTTCCTTGAGACAACACAAATATGTCCTGAAAATTTCAGCTTGATCTATTCAGCGGTTCTGAAGTGATGGACATATAGATAGACAAAAAAACAGACAAATACATTCACATTTATATATACATATAGATATAGATATGGATGCATCAGTCTAAAACATATCTCTTAAAATTTACCTAAAATAATTTCAAAGAAGTAAACTTTTTAAAAATATTTCATGAAAATATTTCCTGAGCTCTTTATTGGGCTTTTTTTTTTTGTCTGATCTATACTTCTTGATACATTTTTCTTCAAACATAGTAGGTACCTAACTTAATTGGATTCTTCGACATCAACCAAAAATAGCTTTGATGTGAAAAATGAAAATTGATTGGTTTTTCTAGGAGTATCACAATAAAAGTGAAACTTCTTTTGTCAAGTTGTTAATTTAATACTATTACAGCACTATTAGTAACATGTACCCATATTGAACTTGATTTCTACATTTTTATCATCTGTCTGTACAAAAACTTAGAAACTTCCATTAAACAACCATAAACAGTTACTCTAAAAAAATTAAAAATCATATAATTATCCGAAAATAAAAGGGTCAAATAAAAAAAGCATCATTAGGTTAAGACTTATCACCTCAGAAAATAGTCTTATGAAATTGTATATTGCCCAAAAATGAAGAAAAAGTTGTTATCTACCTCACTCTTACTTGAGCTAGTGAGGCTCAAAAAAAGAGATTAACAAAAAATAGATATTAAATTTTAACAATATGGAAAATTTTGTTAGTTCACCTTTACTTAAGTAACTGGGAGTTAAATGTCTTGCAATGCATTTGTAACTTGTGTTGGTATCAATATAATGTTGCCCTACTGTTCCCTTTTGTGATGCATCAGTCCTTGAATATTTTCTTTTGTAATGTATAGATGTCAAAATATTTACTTTGTAATGCAATTATTACAAGTGCTAATTCCCACACTATCCATTACTGCCTTAATGTTTGCTTTTAAAATGCATTGGTGTCAAAATGTTACCTTTTATTATCTGTTTTTAACATTTTTTTCCTCATTTCTTTTATTTCTTTCATGTGTTATTTTTTACTAATTTTGAGCTGAATTTACCCTATTCCATTGAAAAAGAGGAAACAAAATGTATGTTTTAACAGTTGGTGTGTGTAATTTCTCTAAGTGGACAGTGCGTGTATTTACACACATGTCTTAGGACGACATTGTGTGTGTCTTTTACACACATTTTTAAACACACATTCTTCAACTTGATGTGTGTAACTTCTCTAAGTGGATAGTGTGTTATTTAAACATACCATTTCTTAAGAGGACATTTTGTGTGTACAGTGGTATGTGGTCTTATGTGGACTGTCCTCCTAAGGATGTTTTTTCAAAAAACAGCTAAAAATAGAAGTGTATAGAAAATTCAAGGTCACCTCTCGCCTCAGAAAAAATTATACAGTACGGTGGTGTGCTTAGTTTGAATGTCCGCCTAAGGTCAGTGTGAGGGCGAGTCCACGTAAGTATATTAATATCAGTATGTGTGTGTGTGTCTGTGTGTGTGGCTACTGGATGAATTGTGGATGTTGTCAAAGTGATGACATCATAATTTAACAAAACACAGCCAAAATAAATCTGATAATCCAATAGCAATAAAATAGAAAACTCTTTTTTTTTTTTTTTTGGTTTGGAATATACCTACCTATTATAATTATATTTTCTTGTACTTGTTGATTGGTATACTTATGTGTTATTTTATCATGATAATATTATCTGATTAGGTAATATGGAAAGTAAAAATGAACTGTATTGTGCTGTAGGACAGGGGTTAATGGTTGTAAGGAAAAGACTGAATTGAAGAAATGTACTTATTTTTATACGCTCCTTGGCTATGTATAGAGTCAGCAATTTTAGAACAATTTAGAACTGTTGTATGAAGTCCTTACTTTATACATCAGTTTTTACTTCATACATTGTCCTAGGCCCATGCGTCACTATACACTGGTCCTTCGAAGTACAGAGCCTATGTTGTCATTTTCTTTAATTAAATTTTTTCTTATTTTTTATATATTTTTTTATAATAGTTTCTCCACTATGGGAATTCGAACCACTGACATCTCAGTTATCAAGATAGCGATGTAAAAACTACACCGCGAGGTCTCATTGAATAAAATGTGATAATTTGCGCTTATATATGTTTGCCAATTGCCAAAATATTTTTTTATCTCGATTTGTTTTTTTGATTTTTTTGGGAGGGGGTGTTGCAAAAAGTAGCACATGACACACGTGTATAGATGATTGATACTCCTGTGATTTGCATCACTCACCTTTGGCTCATTCTGCAAAAATCACACTTGTATCAAAACACCTTTTTTATGCATGTTTTGTATCACAAATAACTATTTTCCAAAATTACTCAAAATAAACTATTATTTATTGGTTAAGGTCATTTTTAATAAAGTTTTTCTTACTATTGTAACTTATATTTTCGTCTATTTTTAGAAATGACGAACATATTCATCCACACATTTTCGAATACCAAAAACGTAGATATTTATCAACAATAATGATCCTATAACTCTTTATAAACAACCACTAAATTACCCGTATTTGATTTTATGAATATAGATATACTTTCTGTATATTCATGACCTAATTGTGCCTGTCCCTTGAGTACTCAACGAGTCAGCACAACCCTATAATAACAACACCCTACCTCACTGTATCTATCCAACACGTACGTTCTCATACCCTGAACGAGTATATAATCCCTCGATTCAGTGGAATAAGACACAGTTCCTTGACAGCTACTTCTAAGTACCTGGAACCTCTCCAGTAGAAGTCTCTAGTGAACAGATAGTCTTGCTTGTTGAATTGTGATTGTATATGTATAAATATTAACGTATGTGTATGTACTATGATGTACAAATTATTATTTTATTAAATGTGTAAAATCACTCGTGTGTTTTAAAATAGTATTGAGTCTCTAACATATGTTAAGGTCCACGATAGTCTGTGGATGATAAACTTGAATCTATTCTAGAAGTATTACTGCTTTTAAAGTACGTGATATTTCGTGTATGGTGTAACTCTGAAAGTGGTTCTATTTAGGTACATTACCACCTCTTTTGGCTGTTACAACTATACCTACATTTTATTTTATAAGTCCCTTCCAATTCAAATAATCTGAAAGCAGCCAATTAAAGGAGGAGGCTGCCGCTGCTGCTGTTTACTGTTGGTTAGTAAGCGTAGTCTAACTTTACCTTTAGGCCTATATCCATTGTGATGTTATTACTTTGAAGTTTTTTAAATCTTATTTCATCTTTTTCATAAGTAAAAATTCTTGAATATATATCTTCAAATTTCCATCCTTTATCAAAAATAAGCAGTGATTTTATATCATCTTCGATAATTTTCATACAAATATTTTAAAACTTTTTTATGCCATCTCCTGCCAGTTAAAAGTTGGTGAGCCCAAAAATGACTTGAAGCTAGAGAATTAATTTTTCTGCTTTTACTTCCCTTTTTTTTGTACAACTAATGGGTAACTTAATAATAGATAATGCTCAGAAATTTGTATATTAATAAGCCAGCAGTTATTTTATAATTTTTTTTCTTTGCAACTACTGGACCAATTTTATTGATACAGGTCTCATTTGAAAGGGTTTCACGTGGAGGTATGGAAAATGTAATAAAAAAAATAAATGAAATTATGGAAAAGTTGAAATAAGGATGGAAAAAGTAAAAGCGCGCACTGACTAAAGATCCATGAACGTGAAACTGATTCTTGGCTAAACAACGTTGCTTTTCATTGACGTAACTATAAAGTTTTTTTTAGGTAGGAGGAAAAGAGGCGAGCAGAATCTAATATTAAAAAAATTGTTGGGAGAGTGGAAATAAGATTGAAAAAAAGAAAGGCATCCACAGACTGAAAATTCAGGACCAGAAATTAATTTTTGAGTAAAAATGTTGTTGTTCAGTGACATACTTAGCAGTAAATTCTATTTTAAATGGGAGCGAAAACACAAAAATTAACTGTTGTTTTTCAGTGACATATCTGTGTTTGACATGACAAAAAAAACTGACTTAAAAACTTTTTTGGAAGGGGGAAATTGGGCTGATGTTGATCATATACATCAATCAAAAACCAATGCGACTCCAAATTGGCAACAGGCCCCTAAAATTTTATAGGTCTGCTCTTTTTTACCATGTTTAATCGACTATAAATGTACAGTTTTTTTTTAAATAAGGGGAAAAAGAGAAAAGAATCTAATTTTTTTAAATAAAAATGGATGGAGTGAAATAAAGGTGAAAAAAAGTAAAGACACACACAGACAGAGGCTTCATGTGCAAGAAAATGAATTTTGAGTGAATAAGATTATGTTTTGATGTCATAGTTTTAACATTTTTTCAGTCAGAGAAGAGAGGTAGAGGGAATCCAATTTTTAAAAACAAAAATAAATGGAAGAGTGAAAATATGGGTAAAAACAGTAAAGGACCCCCGCAGACTGATGATTTATGGGCAAGAAACTGATTCTTAAATAAACAATGTTGTGTTTTACTAATGTCGTTGTCAAGTTTGTTTTAAAGAAAGAGAGGGAGGAGGGGAGAATCTAATATTGTTGAAAACAAAACCTGGTACGGAGTGGAAATATGGCAATAAAAATAAAGGCGCCTACGTACTGAATATTTATTTGCGAGAAACTTATTTAATACTTTGTGGTCTGTGCATGCATGGTATCCCCAGTTATGGAAATTTACCATCAGAAAAATGATGAAATGCAGTCATTTTCAGCTTCACAATAAGAAAATAATGCAGATTATTATGATTTTTAAAAGGTACCGTAGGTACTTTTTTATTGCTCTGTAACGCAGTCTCTATGATACTTATAAAAACAATGTTTGGAAATTCTTTTTTAACCATTTAATTTTATATTACATATTATTTTTGTAGGAAGTAGGTGGTACTTATCCATTATGACATTGGACTATCGCTGAAAATTTGAAAAATCAAAAAAAGGTACATATTGTAGCCCATAATGGTAGAAGCGTTGGGTACGGATGGGTAAAGCATTTTGATCTTTTATTGAAAAGCCCACAAAAATATATTTCAGTCGTAAAATATTTTGTAAAGATAAATTCAATTTTTTTAAACCAAGAACACGTAATTATAGTAAGAAATTTAAATTTATTATTAAAAAAGACTGCTCGATTTCGAGCAACAGGTTGCCTAATTCAAATTATACGTCGTGATCGATCAAAATGTTACGCATATAAAAACCTTTATCGCTAAAATTTTTAATCTCTTAGATCAGATGTAAAAAAGTTCCATTCAGGGATTCTGGTATTAAAATGTAAAAACTGTCAACTCTAGTTTCACCGTTTGGATTAATTTTCTCAACCACAAATTACAGATAAGAAGCCAGAATTATGCGAATACTATCTTTAAAATATCGTTGTGGTCAAAATGTAATTCTCTTCGACGCTCATCAAGAAGATTGTCGTCAAAATATAGGCTTCAGAATGAAGTGAAAAATTAACAGAATTTTTTTGTTGCTGAAAACTTGCTATAAACGGTATGCTTGCGTTCTATGCATTTGAATAGTACTTAGTACCTGACTACTATGTTGGTAGCTAACAGTTACGTAATTAATGTTGTTTTTTTCTTTACGATCCTTTTTCTTCTTCCAATGAAATAGAAAAAACCCAGAGAAGACCTCGTAAACGAATCACCAGCATTAATGCGTCACCATAATTTTTAACGTTACTTATCTACTTATTTATTTATTCATGAGAATGAAAATTTAACGCGTATTTGAGATTTTATTCGATAATCATTTCTCCAAGGGTAAAAAGACCAAATTGTAGATATATAGTTATGGTTGAAGAAAATAAACATTACTTACTCCTGAGTCATGTAGTCTTTAAACGGATGAGCCCAGTTAGCACTAAAATATACAGAACTGGCAATCACAGCTTTTGTCGAAGACGAGAATGGCTCTTCAAACAATTTTGGGATTCGGTTTTTTGTTTCTTCTGATATCCATCTAAAACAATGTTGTTGAATTAAGCTCGAAAAATAAAATAATGAAGAAAGCAAATATTTGCTTGAGAAAAAAAAAAGAAAAAAAGAAGTAAATTTTATTAACTTGTTGATGTAGTTGGTCGCAGCGTATCCTCCATTTTCAAAATCAACATGCACTACGTCGCTTCTATAATATTTCCTCACATTCGCCAAAAATGTGTCCTTCAAAGGTATTAGCTTTTCCACAAACATGCCATTAACCGAATGTATTGTTCCTTTTTCAACATTTTTGACAGCATTTACAGTAGAACTGATATTCTCGTGCAAAGACTGCATGCTGCAAAGAGTGCAAAAAGAAACTAGTCATCTCATATAGGGGTTTAGTATATCAACGAATTATCTTTACATCGAACCGCATTTATGTTATAAGACAGGCGGGTAAATGTAATCAGAAATTTGTTTTCGAATAGTATATTACGCAGAGCTGCTTCATGAATGCATTAATGTAGTATCTGGAGATATTTAAACCTTAGATTTTGGCTTTCTTGTCTTTGGGACATTTAAATTTTTTTTCACAATCTTTCCTGCAAATACCAAAACCCGAAAATTATCTCCTTTGGCGCAGTTAAAAATTTCTTTCTTTCTATTTTCTTTCAATTTGGAGCCACTTTTCGTTAAGACGCCGAAGTGTATTGTGCTTTTAAACTTTTAAATTTCATTTTATGTTCAGATTACGTTAACTTTCTTTAATTTGTTAGGTGAAATCGCTCGTTAGTCCCCTATTTTTGGGTTTTTTAAAATATCATCATTTTAAATTATTATATTATAATAGTGTGATATGTCGATACCTCTCGTTCGTTCGGTCATGTTGTGTAATTTTGCAGGGGCATAACTACGTTTTTCGTTTGGGGAAGGGGACAATTTTAGAAGCCTGAAAATTCGTGAAAGAAGAGAAGCTCAAACTGAAGAACAAGGGGTAGGTAAAGTATATTCAATGGAATAAACTCGTGGCGAGGGTTTGAAAGTTAAACATTTCCAGATACAAAAAAAAGTGAAAATTATAAGATAAAAGTCATGTTATATTTAGAAGCATGAAAAATCCTGATAATGGATTTCAAAAATAACCCCCTTCCCAATCATAATTCTATTGTCTGTAATACCTACATGAGTTTACTAATAATTTGTTTGTTTGTTTTTTTCCAAATAAAATAATTATACGCATTTAAATTACCTACGTTTATTTTTACCCATATTTGGAAAAGGGATACAAATGACACTTTTTACCACTTATTTTCAATGGGAGAGGGTATATTGTACCTCTTACTACCGATGTTACGCCACTGTCATATTCAGTTAAATCTTGATGTTGAGAAAAATTTTTTTTCCATACCCCCATAGGAATTGCACTCACCTCGTCTGATACCAGAGGCTGGTTATGGCCTTATACTTCCAAAAATATTTTCAAACAAACTAATTCTTTTGGTATACGCCATAGGTGAATTTGTTGGAAATCACATACATCATATAATTGGGATAATTTAATTCCAATAAAATGTCAAATGTGTCCGTACTTCTTGCAATTTAGTGAGAAGGTTCTTTGAATTTCAACGCTAAGACCGCAATGCAAGAACGATAGTTGAGTACAAAGAGTCACTTACGAATTACTTACGTTGACAAAGTTATATGGTAGGCTAGTTATATACCTACATGTTTATGCATAGATACCTATAATTGATTACAGAAATACGTAAGAATGACTCAAGTATCATTCTTGAATTTGGCCCCAAGTGAAAGTACATAAGTTACTTTTTCCTTATACTTAGGTACTGAAACTAGGGATAAAAAAATCACTTCAGTAATTTTTGTTTCACGTAAGTATTGTCTAAAAATATGGCCCTATGTCTAAATCGAACACACTAATGAAGATGTACTAAACAGAGGTGTTTTATGAGGAAGCAAGGAGTACTGCAGTGTGCATTTTGAAGATTAATTTCTTGGTTGCATCACAAAGGAACATTACCGAGTTGAATTATTTTGGGGTATTAGTGGGTGCATTTTAGAGAATTTAACCACGATGCATCATGGAGGAGCATTGTGATGAAATATTACAGAATTTAATTTTAGAGAACCGGAGAACTTTAAAATGTGCATTTTATAAATGCTTCGCTAGGTGTGCTATAAAGGACTGCTACAGAGGTGCATTGCTAGTTGTGATACATATAGCAGAAATGTTATGTGGAGACTATACATCTCGTACACACGTCATTCCTTATCAGGTGTATTGTATTCAACATTACATTATACACACTGTTTGTTCGTATAATCTTACTTGCACACACAGGCAAGTAAGATGCAATGTTTGGTCGATGACAAAATGATAGATAGAGAACTCGGTAATGTCTCGGACCAGTACACAAACGCATTATGTCATTTCTTATCAGTTGATTTAGCAATGAATAAGAAATGACGTGATTTCTACAAACACATATGCATATGTATATGTACATATGTGTGTCTGTGTGCGTGTAAATAAGCCAGAATATAAACCCAAACTGGCTCTAAAATTGCCAGTGTTTGCCCAGGTTTTGGCTTACATGTATGTTTAATATGAAGTGGCTGAACATGCTTAATTCTGTTGAATTACCTTCTGGTGAGAATATCTTCCTCACAACGAGGTATTCCACATGTTCCAATAGGTAATGCATTTTACCCGAGAGTTAAGGAAAATCATATAATGAAGATACAAGAAGAAATGGATTGCGAATTACATGTAGCAATAACAATAACGTATCTTAGTGTACAGTGAAGGGGTGTTACAGAGGTGGCTGAAACGCAATACATGAGCATTTTTGGCGGTGATTGTTGCACAGAAGTGCTACAGAGATATGTCACATAGAGCATAAGTATGCTAGGTACGACAAATATCGATAATTGCTATTGTGGCACTGGAATTTCACCATGCCAAGATAGATGGATATGTACTGTACTTCGCAGTCATATCTCCAATATAACATAACTGATCAAGTCAAACAAATTTGTTTTACTTCCAGATGTTTTTTTCACTTACAGATTATTGTCATCAGGCAGTTCCATAAAGTTTGCAACTTCTTTTCGCGTCGAATCGGAAGCTCCTAAATGGCATAGTCCGAAGGCTGTGAATAAATTTAGCGGCGAGAATATTACGTTTTGCGGTTTCGAGTCGTCGTACAAATTTCGAAGAACTTTTAACGCTAATGACGTAATTTTCGTATTTACTGACTGAAAACAAAAAAAAAAAAAAAAGAAAAAAGTACGGTATTAACTGTTTTTTCCCCCGCACATTAGGCCTAAGTAAATACCTAAGGTACTTAATTGTTTGTAGTGGATTTTTAATGCTTCAACAAAGTAATTGATTTTGTTTCATATAAAGCATTATAGGCATAGGTGTATATTAAGCGGTGATGAGAACTAACACGTAGATAGAGGAGCGTCTACATATTCTCCGTTATCATTTTTGACCCCTACTTACCACAAAATCACCCAAACTGACAATTTAAATGCTATTATTTAGATATCAAGAATTATTTTTTTCTAGCTAAGGAGGGTGTAGCCCAGTGGTCTTCAACTCGTGGCCCACGCAGAACATGATTTATTGTGCACCCGAAAAAATTTATTAATGGAGAAATATAAAATTTTCATTTTTTATATAAATAAAAATGATAAATTTGTTTTTATCCATATTGTTTGGAAATTTAAATTTTAAATTAAAAGCTATAAGCAGTGATCAAACTCAAATTGTTAATGATTCTGGTTAAGGTCATATTCACAATAAGGAGCTTTTACGTGACAAACCTTTCCTGACATGGCTCCAAAAAAACAAAAAAAACAAAAACATAACTTGTTCTTACACATACCTAAAATATACTTCCAAAATTTTTTGTGTTCTTTCAAATAGTAACCCATCCATAGGCTTGCATAAGGCACTGATGCAGAAAAGTTTTTGTGCCTTTGTTGTTTCGTGGCCCACTGGCTCTTTTCAAAAATGTATTTTGGCCCGTGGGTATAAAATTGTTGAAGACCACTGGTCTAGACTTTTTATCTACGTCCTGATTACTTCGTCATTCTTTCCATTATAGGATACTTGAAAAAACACCTGAAGTATATTCTGTCTATAATTCGAGTTTGTGAGCTCCACCTTACGAAGTTTTCCAGTTATGAGCTTTAAAATAGAAGAATTAGTCTGCGCTTCTCAAAAATATTTAGACCTACTTTTTTAACTAAAATGAAACTAGTGAATTTCCATTTACTAATAAATGAGATACTTGCTGATGGTAAGCTCTATTTACAAATGAGGGACTTTTGATCTGGAAATAGATTTGTTTTTATCAACTTTACAGTAGGTAATTGATAGATACTATTACCATTAATTCCAGTTCAGTGAGGTTAAAATTCGGAAAAGAGAATCCATATCTCATAAAGTTATTTACTGACTATGATGTTCATTGTTAATAATATATCCTATTAAGTTTACAATTTTTCGCACCGATGTTTTTTTGTTTCATATAAAAGCTTTCTAGGAAAATGGTACCCCATGACAAGAGGTTTTACAATAGCTAGAACCAATGTTACTGCGACATACGAATTGTAAGTATACTAAAACCGTTGCCATGTTTCAAAAATTCAGTCAGTCAAAATAAAGATAGTTGGAAAATCAATATCTTTACCACAGAAATGCTGGTAAAACATTTGTCACAGAAGTGAAAACTCTCGCTGTAACATTATACTGTAGTGTTACCAAAAAAAAGTTCTTGATAAACAAATTAATGTTTACGAAACTATTGAATGAAAAATGGTGACTTTTCGGTCTCATTGCAACATAAATTTGCGATGTTTCACCAATGTTTCACCAAACCTAACATTCACAGAAGGGTCAAAAATGAAAACATGTGTCTCTTCAAATACTACTTCGAGCCATTATCCATCTGAAGAATCTAAACTTAGTTATGTACTTTTTATGTGATTTTTGGTGGGTAAACATCTCAGCACTGGGTGTTCACGGTAGGGGCTAAATGAAAATTACAATATAATCATCAGATTTGCATAACTGTAACTCTTACAATCGTAACTCTCGTTTGTATGTGTTATATGACGTGTAGTTGTGTGGTTTTGTGCATGCTCAACAAATTGGGTATGCACACACATCATTTTATGTTTACACATCAATCCTTCGTAAGTATGCGCGAGTGGAACTCACGCCCTCTTTTTTTTTTTTTTTTGGGTGGGTGCAAAGTTAAAAAAGTTTCGATGAAAGGAATTTTTTGCCGACAATTTTCTTGTTTTATTGTTACCACATTACTTGGTTTAGATTTACAATGTTTCAATCATCTTGCACAAATGTTTTGGTAGAAGGAGTGCGTAAAGTACTGAAGTACACAGTGCATAATAAAAATCTTCATGCAAAGGCTGTAACTCATTTTAAAGAATGTGTTCATTTCAATAAAAGTAAATTAAATTGAGTCGATCTATGACTTACATGAACTCTGAGTGGGTTTTTATTCTCAATTTCAGTTTTCTCTTTGACTATAGTTCTGGACCAGCAAAGCTCCATAAGACTAATGTACTTTTAAATGTCAAGACATTCCGAAATGAAAGTAGGCAATCGGGTGTACTTTCTGCGTACTTTTGACGTTTCGCTTAAGTTCACCTATTTAGAATCCATTTGATAAAGACATCCTTTAAATTCATAAGGATAACATTCATAAACGCAAATTAAAGTATGTCAAAAGGTAGGCTGTGGTTGCCTATTTAACGCCAGCATGTCTAGCCAGGAATTAGATTGTTCTTTACTGGTTCAGTACTACACAGTCAAAGGGTTTTCTATACTGTTGTTACCAAAATGAGACCCCTCTCGTGTTGAAGGGCCCGAGGCAGTCTATCACCGAACCCCCTTTGTTCACTTAACATATTTACTGTTAATCATACACAATGTTTTTCGAATTAAATTTTATTGGAAAAAATATGAAGCCCATATTTTGAAGGGGCCTACGATGAGCACCCACACCGCTCTGCTTTAGTCCAAAACTGAAATTAAAGAAGTAGGGTATGTACTTTGGAAGATAGAATTACAAACATTATCTACCGTAAGCTTCAAGTGGGTACGTTAGGCAGGGCACAGTGTTGTACCTTGGACTTGCTGAACCATATATGGACTTCTGGAATTCTGTATGACATGACGAGAAAGCGATCAGAGTTTATCATGTGTTATATATGTGGCAACATTGCATGCGAGTTTGTGTTCATATAGCCCGCCAGCGGAATGAATTAATTGCCACGAATAGCCTAATAGGAACTTTATCGAAAAAGTTGTATTTTAAAAAAAAATAATATTTCGAGGTATAACTCACAAATGCAAAAGACAAAAATCGGAATTTCGATTTAAAATATTTAATTATTTCTGGATAAGTAATTATGATGCCTACATAGTTTAATTTAAACTAAATATTAAGGTTTGAGTCTGCGAACCTGAAATATAAAAAGTTTGGAGGGTAGTGCAATTGGCTTTTCTTCGTTTTGTATCATGAATCCCTGCAAAATCATTATTTTTTTTGGCTACAACGATGATGACCTGTAATCGTACAGGTTAGAAAAGACCTAAAATAAGTTCTAATATGGAGAAGGCAGTCACAGATGTTCTTAAAAAGCAAATTAAATTTTCGGAAGCTAAGAAAAATTGTTAAAAAGATCGGTTTACGATACAACATTCTCCCCTAATAGATACACCTACATTTTCATAATTTTGCTAAAATATGCGATAAAATTGTATCATTTGTCACTAACAATGTTGGTACTTGTAAGAAGTACCAAAAATAGGTTGATACCAACGAAACTTTCTTTGTATTTTCAGCATTTTGTCTAATAGTCCGTAGCACAACAGGGGTGTCGTTTCATGGACCTTGATTAGACCTTGGTTAAAAATTGTATTTCTCAAAGGCTAATCATTTTTTTTCAACATCCATGGTCTCCTTTTTTTTAACAAGGGTTCGCACTATCAATTAGGCTCAGATCTATATAATTTTTCTTCAATTTTGGGTCCTATTATAGCCAAAAAGAAAAAATCGCGTCCATAGTACAACATTCTCCCCTATTATTTCCTTTTTTTTTTTTTTTTTTGGAATAATTAGACAAAATTCTGGTGAATCATTTTATCAGATAAGTACTGAAATATTCCTGGAACAATATCTCAAATGTTTCATGTCCCGCTGATTCGATTAGATTTTTTACATGTTTTTGAATACCTATGTATTTTCGGTTGTTGCGAGCGGATGTTCCAAAATTGATGCTGTGTGTTACAAAGGAACAATTTTTTATATATCTACGCCACTTTTAAAAAGATTGTCGAAATGAAAGATTATGACGTCGTTTTAGGGTAAATGTTACGATGTATCGTAAATGTAACAATTATTATACTTTGAATACAACATTTGAGCATTCTTGCCGATCGGGCAAGAACTATATATTTGTTATGTATGAAAAATGCTATATAAAACAGTATAGTTACCGCATAAAGTTCTTTTAAATGAATACCATAGATGAATAGTTTATTATATTGTTTATTACGAAGTGAATATTCTTACTTGGGTGAGTAGATAATCATCATTGACAGCGCTCATTGTCTCTGTTCTGATGGAAGCCTCAACAGACGAACACAAAATAATTAATGCCATTAAGCATACCAGATACCACATTCGTCGTGCCATTTTATAAAACAGATGACGATTCGTTAATTTCAATATCATATTTATATGTATAATTATATGCGATTGTAACGTATTTAGGCCCAGCTAAATAAGTTCCACGAACACCATTCTACCGTGAGGGCTCACGAAGTTTAGAAAGTTTTCTGTGATTTTTGCACATTGTTTTCCCACAGGTCATCGAATTGTTTGAAATGAAAACCGATTTTTGAAACAAGTTTTTTTTTCTCTTCGATTTTTCCATCAAAACGCATCGAAAAAATAACTTGTTTTTGGTGAAAAAAGTTAATTTTACGATTCGTATCAACTAGTTTTTTATTGTCATACTGGATCGCGTATCCATATAGGGCTACCTCTTTGAAAATTGAATTCGAAATCCGAATTGAGTTTTTTTGTTTGCCGAACGAACGGATGTTGGAATAAAACTTGAAGTTTAGTCTCCGAAAACCGTTAGAATTAGCAGTTTGTTGAAAATTTCCACGTCATCGTTCAGACAAATTGATACTGCCTCTGTCGTAGTGTGTTGCCCTATGACCAACGTACATATTATTTCTTTTACAAAGTAGTGAGGAACGTAGCCCAAAGTATAATTATTACCTACCTATGTTGTTTGCCAGCCAATTCATGGGACGTTTATGTAATTAACGAATACATTCGGTGTCATGACCACGTAAAAATATTCTTACACCTACCTAGCTGATAAATATATATATATGCACACTTTTTTTTTTTTTCAAAATAAAAAATTATATCAATAGTTTTGATATAATCAGATTTTGATGGGTTCAAATTATGAAACATAAAATGCGACGTCTTAAATAAAAGTAAATTAGGTTTATCAATCCAAGCACATTTCCCCCGTGGTGGGGATATGAAGTTTCCCGAATGAAAAATTTACATTTTTATTCATATTATAGGAGATGTGGATCCCAGAGTTCGGAGTAAGATCCCTCCTTTTCATA
Source organism: Ericerus pela (assembly GCA_011428145.1). NCBI lineage: Eukaryota > Metazoa > Arthropoda > Insecta > Hemiptera > Coccidae > Ericerus > Ericerus pela. The sequence goes on along the minus strand of WOFM01000294.1, from coordinate 648,153 downwards.
TTATCGCTAATTTATAAAGAAATGGAGAATATTGATATTCATATGAAAACACTGCCAATTTTAATATCTACGGGTCAAGTACCATTAGTTTTTGGACATTTTTAATGCGGATATAATATTTATATTTTTAACCGATTTCCTTCCAAAAAAGGAGGTTATAAATGTGACCATCAGGTATATGTACTTATATGCAGAGAAGTACTTAAATTGTGGTATCTCGATGGAGCCAATAACCTTCCGACTTACTTCAAATTCTAACCAAAAATTTTAGAAGAAAAATTAAATTTCTGGAGTGTTCAGACAAGCCGGGTGTCCAGAATTTATGAGAGCCTCCCACAATAATCCTATCAAACACTGTCCGCAAAATCAATATTAACAAATATATTTATATTACCTCAATATCATTTCCACTATGACCTTGAAGAAACACACATTCATCTTACCCCAAGACTCAACCCACAATATTAAAATAAATTTATAGTACATTTTAAGAAATAATTTTACAAACTGAAAATCCATTAATTTAATACCCAAATATCGAATTATACAACTCTTACTTTAAAACAGCATGTAAAATTGCATTTTAGAAGCACCAAAATATTTGAATAGTCTCACTACTGCTATTGAAGTCTTCTCAAATCTGCAATAATTGCCCAACTTGACCAGAATTTGATGTTTGAATTTTGATTTTCTCTGTGAAACCAGTGAAATCAGGATACACAGGAATTGGTTGAATAGAAATTTTGATATTGTTAGACCAAATTTGCTGTCTTTGACTCAAAAACCCAATGTTTGCAGCAATAATGAAGGATCGCGAATTTTCTGATTCCAAAAATTTGAACCTAAGAGAATTTCACGTTAGCCAAAAATGTTTAGATGAAAACATTCGTGAAATAGTTTTGAAGAGGCAGATTACTTCTAACCTTTTTTTTTTTACTTATAAAAGATTATTTTTTACACAAATAGCGACCAAAAACTTATGTATCATTTTGACTTTTTTCAGCTATTAACTACAGAATATTTTATAGCGCTAAAAAATACTGTGTGACTCTAATTGTGAAAATAGTACGAGAGAAAAAAGTGAGACGGCAGGCTCATATTCTATGAAAATCTATGTATTAATTTAGGTGTCATGGAACAACGTGATGTTGAAGGTAGGAATATTTTTCAACCTACATCGGAAAAAAAAAAAGGAGGAAGTTATCAATTTGATCCGTATATATATCTTGTTTTTTTTTTCATATTTGTTTCAGCATAATTTCTCAACCTGGGCACAGATTTTGATTAACTTTAAAAAAATAATATAGCATAATCCCATGATGGTCCAATTATATTTTATTTTAGAATTCATGAGGTAGTTTTGGAGTCATCTTTAAATAAAAAAACTATTAGTTTTAAAGTAATACTATTGTTAATGCTAAAAAGAAATTATTGAAAAAAACTTTTTTCAAAAAATAGAACGGACTTAAAAAAAAAACAAAAAAAACAATAAAAATACACTAAAAAGTGAAAAATAATTCTTTTAAAATTTTTTCAGCAAGATCTAGGTTTATCTATTGAAATTATTGAAGTTGGTGCTCTTTTCCTGTACCTTGTAGGCTTTATACCTGCGTCAATTCCTTTCAATTTTATGACAAAATTTTTTAATTAGCGTTGACTTTAATATTTCCAGTATCTAGACCTAGATTTTATTGGAAAAATATTGAAAGAATAATTTCTCACTTTTTAGTGCTATTTTTATTTTTTTTAAAGTTAGTTTGATATTTTTTATATCATAACTAAAGGAAAAGTTTGCCACCAAAAATTCAAATTCATACCAAATTCTTGGTTCACCGTGTGGATGTGGAAAGTAGAAAAAAATTTGTTTACCTAAATCAAGCTGGAGAATTTCGCAATATATTTATTATTTATTAAGTACATCCTTCGGTATTATCTGTATTTGGAAAATCAAGATCGCAATATTTAAATCAATTATTCATGAATAATAAATTATAATAATCATACCCAGCTTAAGCCTAGCAAAATTCGCTAAAATAAAACCTTTCCCATATGTTACTTTTAGGTTTAATCTCAATTTTTCATTGTTCGTATTTATCACTTGCTGCTGATGGATAGATTGAGATGCTCATATATCTGTTCAATAAATTTTCTCAAAACTAAGACCCATCTCGGTCTTTTTTCGTACCCAAAAAACCTCTAAATTGTGATTTTCAGAAATATTGTCGGTATAGTTTCTTAGAAAGCGTTTATACATACATACCCACATACATACACACATATGTATATATACGATTCCTGCAAAATTCTGACTACACATCAATATACTAACCTCGAAGACAAAATTTACTTGAAACATATATATATATATAGTTAAAATATTCAAATTCAAAGCACTATCAAGTTTGATGAATTCTTCATAATGTTCTAAAGAGTAGGTACCTGCACATCAACCATATACTCGGCTTACTTTTGCAATATACTTTCATTATACATTGCAATTAGGTGAACATTTTCAGTCCTTTAGAGTATTATATCAATCTATCTCTAAGATTACTTAGAGCATTGTCTTGTGAACTTAGCATATTTATCTAGAATCAATATGTCCTTTAAAGTTTGTACTGGCCTTTTTCTACTTAAAAAATGTATCTCCTCAATTACTGTTTGACAAAACTGATGAATTTACAAAATCATCAAAGCTATATTAATAAATAGGTATGTATTATAAAAATTTAATACCTGTTCGGGTCGTCTGAAATAGTTGAAATGACAGAGGTATAATTTAAGGGGGCTAAAGAGCTGTTACCTCCTCCTGTTTTTTGAGAAAAAGAACCAGATTCCTCGAAACTGTCTGATATTTGCCCTTCTCCCTCCCAAAAAATTATGAAATTACACCTGTATAAAATGGTAGGGTTTTAATACAAGGCTGAGACGAGTATCTGTCAATTCTGGAAAATCTGTTTCTATATATGTTCTTGGATTAGTATTAATGTTTGTACCAAATTTAGTGATTATTGGACAAAAACTGCAACCTTTACTTATTATGGTAGTACATAACAAGAAAATGGAATGTATCTATTGTATTCATATAAGTATATCGCAATGATAAACCAACTCATCAAAATTATTTCACAATATTATTTCACAAATATATTCCCTCATATTCAATGCGCATGCACCACTACCCACACAACCACACACATACACAAAACAAAATTTGTTATTTCTGCTGAAACAACAAATTCTACAGTGTTACCCGTATGCCAACAAAAATCTAGAGCTGGTACAAGCGAATGTGGCGCAAAGTGGCACCTCATGACTTAATATATATACGCAATAATATTATAAATCCATTTGTTAATATCTTATACATAAAAGCCACTTCTGTAACACTGTAACATGACAAGTTTTGAAGACAATAATAATTATACTCTGCTATGGGTAGGCTATATGTACATTATTTGTGACTAGCTGAAATATTTTTTTCTTCAGAATAATATCATGTTTAAGCACCTGGTTAATTGATAATTCTGACACATTTATGAAGATCTGTGTGAACTACTGATGCGTAGCATCGTTAATGGATATTCTCTAGTAATACGATAATTATATGTTAAGTATATTATGAATTTGAGATTTTAGATTGAAAAATTTCCTTGGACTATGAAGCGAAAAAGTATCCACCTCTACTCTTAGTCGTTTCGTGAGATTATGATTAATATGTGAATCGTACTTACTACCTACCTATCAGAATTCTTGAAATTCCATAAAATAGTCTTCGCTCCTCCTGAAATTAACAACAATACTTAGACTGTAAATTATTAATCAGTCGATTTCTGCGAATAAAACAATCTAAAATCGCTTTCGTTAAGATTAGCTGAAGCCAGAAGGTTTCATCACACTTAAAGTAAAGCGAACAGCTATACTTCATTCATAGACGTAAATAGGGTGGCCAGAGGGTTTGAAAATTTAGAAATTTTTTTTGTCATGAGCAAATTTTTTTGGAAGGGGTATATGCTCCGTCCAAAAAAAAAATTTCAAATCTGATTTGCATTTTTGACTTTATACGAAATCAACTGAAATAATCTTTTCAATATGCATAAAATATCGTTGCGAACGCCCTGTACCTATACTCAAGTAGCATATAAGCTATCTACCTATCTAAAACCATCAAAAATTGTTAAAAAAGAGATTTTATCTTGATATTGAATATTTTAAGTTTGCTCTTGAGTGAAGGACTATCTTATATATCACTTTTCATAAAGAAACAACAACAAAAAAAACAACAAAATAGAATCATAAGGTACATTTACGTAGGTATTACTCTACTGTAGCGAGTAGGTAGATTAGTAATGAATTCTTGTAAAACAAATACCTACCCAACAACATAATATGTGACTTCATGATGTGAACTGAGCAATGCACATCTCGTTAAATAAACAATAATTAATATACAAACAAAAATTATTTTTAAAGTGCCTCTATTATAACGATCCTGTGAATGATTCAAATTTAACTTATGAGTACCTATACTAATACTCGTAGTTTATGATTTAAGCAGCCGCACCATTCGGTTGATGGACCAACGCTGCGAATAAGACGATTGATGTAGAACGGTGATAAATGGCCATCATAAATGGCCGGTTAGCGTAAAATGGTTTTGGATTATATGGAGTTGGTTTCAAGGAGTACGTTGAAAAACTAACAACTGTAACTGCAGCCGCTGTGGTGCCCTCTTCGTTTACATCAATTTCTGCTGCATGCTTGACATCCGACACAGTTAATTTATTTGTTAGCGTCATTTTTCCAAAATCAGCTTTTTCAAACATCGAATGAAGTCCATCCTTTTCCAAAGTACTCTTCAGTGATTTTGACCACGAGAATTTCATTCGCGGAATCTTATAATCAATTCCGACAGTATTAGCATTATATAAAGCTTCGTTGAGATCGTCTCCGGACAAATGGTGGGTCAAATTCATCAACGTTTGTTCTTTGTATGGTAATACGATGGCCATGTAATAGTCATCGTGGTATGGAATTTGAATAGCCTCAAATTTTAACGCAGGATTGTCGTAGTATGGAACAAATTGTTTGTTGTTCATCATTTGAACTTGAACGTCCTTGACACCAGTATGGAATTTTTCTCTGTTCAAACAAAAAAATCTTAGTGCGGTTACAAAATTCTCAGACTTTGGACGTAGGTATCTGTCATATTGAGGTTGTCGATGCCATGGAAAAGGCGGCAGCTACTCGACAACGACTTTTTCTTTCCAAATAATTATAGGTACTATAATTTCGGATTTAACCTGCAGTGTTGAATAAAACACGATTCTGTTCAATCCATAGAAATCCGTTTTTCGAAGGCGTGCTTATACAGTTTTGGCTGTGGTTATTTTCAAAAAGTTGATGGGTTTTGTTTTGGACGATTTGATTTAAGCATTGGGTATGATTTAAGAAAACCCATTTGGAAAAAGATGACATCCAAGTCGGTTCATTCTTTGTCATCAAATTTGCTTTAGAAAAAGCATCATATGTCTGGAGCGACATTCAACTTGAAACCAAAAACTATTTGAAACTTACCTACTTCTAAAACTTGACGTTTCATGAATTTCTCGTTCTAGTTTTGTTTTTGCCAAAATACGATTATATCACGTCAAAACATAATATTATGCCATGGTAATATATTTCCAAAAAATTATATGTCAGGTAATCTCTTCTTCTTCCTTCATTTGACAATCATCTGCTCATCTCATTCACGTATCACTCATGATCAACTGAAAGTTGAAACTGTATAGACCTCTCAGAACATATTTCCACTACTTCAAGCTGAAGTGTAATTAATTTCCCGAACTTACTCTTACTTATACGTAAACTTAATTATTTTTTATTGCTTGAAAAATGGCAAAAAGTGACTTATCAGTTGTTTGAAAATGACCAGTCATCTTTTTGGATACATGATTTTTTTTCATACTAGTACAGTCAGAAGTGAAACTATCCCGAAAGAACTGATTTTTGGTAGATGATAAGGTGGTACTAATTAAGGTACTAAAAATACCCACCCTTCCAAGTTGTGTTAATTGATTATTTGATTCACAAGGGAAAAGCTCATAGTTTTAATTTTTTCCTGAATTTTTTCTTCCCCCTCCTAAAACCTTATTGAACTGTGTGCGGTGCAACCAAGGCAAATTCGCCTCTTTAGGGGCGAGGGATTGGATTTTAGAAGAGAGTCCAACAGAAGGGTCAATGAAGAGGGGATACTATTTAAGTTTTGCAAGTGGCGAATATCTCTTTCTCACACTACCGAATCGAAGGAAAGTTGCAAAATTCTCCAAATAGCAAAATTAGGTTAAGGTGCTTATTAGAAATTAAGTGTTTTATAACTTTTGTTTGAAATATTTTCGATGAAGTGCGTAAAACTTCAAGCAGAAGAGAAAATGTGAAAATAAATTATGTTCTTTTTTCACATGTAAATCTGTTAGAATAATTTGGAAATTTTAGTATATCTAGTAGTACCACCTAATGAACATCTCACCAAAAATTAGCATACTGGGAATAAGTTCTGCGGGGGTCATACCAGTATGAGGTATCAGGGGCTTGGCCCCTACAATGACAGTTGCCGCCCCAAGGTTGGTTAATTTGGTGCACTGTAAGTTAAACAAAATATTATAATGTTTGTTTTTAAATATTGCAAAATCTTCCAAGTAAGTTGCAACTTCCTAATCATGACAAATCGATACTTCACACTTTGGGTGATGTCATGATCTGACTTATCAGCGCATGGGCCATATTTGTTGGTTGTCATAGAAACCATAAATATGACATATTTAGTTACCACACATACGTATTTATTATTTACATATGTACGTCTGTGTGCATGTAAGGAGCCAGTAGAAAAAGCAACAAAAATCTAGGCTAAATCGCCTGTGTTTGCCAAGGTCTTGGCTCCCCCCTACTTTATGTATGAATTGGTGATAACACCTAATAACTGTAAAAAACCTTCTGTTATTGCAATATCTTCCACCATGTAAGATATTCCACAAGTTCCATAAGTCTTTTATTTTCAGGCTTATTTTACCATACTTTACACCCTCATCAGACAAGTTTCATCTTCCACTTGATTGATCGAAATCAATTAAACGTCTAACACATACGCATCCAATGTACTGTTATGCAAGTTTATTTATTACTATTAATTTACTTCTTCCTTCGATGTATCAAAATACCAACATCCAATGTGGTTCTCCTCTCTCCTTTATTCGTGATTCGCAGATGATGGGTTGCATTACGTCATGGTCAAGTTCAATAAAATTAAAATAATAATTAAACAACTGTTGACCTACAAAGAAAGATCTAGACGCCCAATAACCATCCGAAGTGAACAAATAATCTTTCATACTTAAGTAGCGAGGCGTAATTTAAAAGGATAAGGAGATGAGAAAGAGAAAATCCCACTCCTTATCAATGTAACACGGTCCTAGATTCCGTGACATTGTTCAAAATTTATCGTCCCTCAGCGAAAATGTTGAAATTACGTCTAAATGCTTATTTGCATTTAAATACGTAGTAGCCTACATCTGAACCATTTCATTATTTTGCTGTTCTTTATTCCAATGGAACTTCATGAACCACCCATTAGAAACCACTTTGTTTTACCCTGTACTATGAAATGGAATTGCTCTTACAGTTTAGTGTTGGCAGCTACGAAGCTTTCTTTCCAAATGCCTTGAAAATATAATGTGTTGACAAGAACTACTTGGGTTTGAGAATCGAGAGGAGATTCAAATAGAGATGGTATGCGATTTTTGGTAGCATCCGAAATAAATCTGAAACATAGAAAATAATTTAAAGTAAATAGTGGGAAACATTTCCCTAACCCAAAATGGCTCAAGTAATTGATTAAGTTATAAATACGTTTGTTGTCTGCTGATATCATTTCAGTATTCTTGGAATTTTCCTACTAATATGTTTGAGAACGGAAATTTCATGTTTTTAGAGTATTGGTTGGCTACACTGTTGCTGTTCACGTTCAGTTGTTGTTATGAATGTTCTTCTATTATAAAATACTTTTTTGTACTCTCTTACTGTTGATGCTCACGACAAGATGTATTTTAATTCAACATCTACTTCTGATTCGGTACTCTGTGTTTTATGTGTGTTTATTAGTTTTATAATAATTATTTCTCATTCAATCCTATAAACATTTATTGGTCATTATGCCCCCGATGTCCAATAAAAACTAAAAAGCCAATAGTATTGTAAAATTAAAACAAATTATTATATCTATAATCCAAAAGAATTGTTCCATTAATGAACGAAGTGTTTTGAAAAATCTCAGTCCTGGCCCCCAATTAATTGTAGCCTCCCAATAATTTTTTGGTATTTTTTTTCCAGTATGGTGTTTATATGTAATAAATTAATTATTACGACAAGGTTTACAGAAGATACCACAGATGCAAAAGTTAAAAAGCCGAATAAAAAAAGTCGTAAAACTTCTTCAGTAGGGGCCATGGCTCCCCCAAGTTTTAGACCTTATTTGCGCCTATTCTTACAGAACTTCATTAAGCTGTAGATTTGGTCAACAAAACGTTTTATATAGTTTTAAAAGTTTTTGGTTCTGATATCTTAAGATTTCAATCAACCCTTTAAATGCTGAACTGGAGATAAGTAAATAGGTATTTCATGAAGTAGATTTTATACGTCATGCTCCTTTAGAATTATTCAGCTTGAAATTGTTTTCAAATATAAGTAAATTTAATTTCGTCACCAATACATTTTTTCAAAAATATCTGACCAAGAGTTTGGTAACAAACAAACATTCAGGAGATACGTATTCTTCGAAAATAAAAAATTTTAATATGAAAACGATGCAGAGAAATTTTCCGAAAATTGTATTCACGAAAAAATTAACACAAAACATTTTTTCCTTTACTTCAATATACTTTTTGAAATACCTATTCAAACATTTAAATTTTATTTTTTAATTCATTGTTGTTTTTTTTAGCTGTTTTTATCATTTCTGGCTCAAACAAAAAAAAAATCTTAAATTTTGAATTTTTAAATGCCCAAGGTGAATTTTATTTTGACCACCAAATAAATTTTTTTTTTTAAATTAAGCAACTGTACCTATTTGATTACCTTCTGCCTTGTAAAGACCTACACAATTTCTTTTTGTGAATGAAAACTTCAAGAATGAAAGAACAAGTGAATGCATAGGATTACGAATGATAAGTCAAGTTATCCAAGGTAATAATACCCAACTCACTTGTTAATTCCATTGGTAGCACCATTTTCGCTGAAATCTACGTTGGCTACATGAGCAGAAAACTGCGTCTTCGCAGCTTTGATAAATTCTGGATGAATTGGAAAATCTTTCTGAATGAATAAACCGACAGCAAGACTCGATTCCACAAAAGACGGATCTTTCTTTAACAGAATTTGTTTCAACGACTCCGCCATAGATGAAAGTTGTTTTTTGGACCTGAAATATAACAATGAAAAACATTATATTATCTTAAAGCTTATCTTAAAGCTTTGAACCTTTTTAGACTTTGTAGGTACGAAATAAATCAGGAAAGTGTCCTATAATTTTCCTTCCCCACAAATTTTGCTTTCGAAAATTTTAATTTGTGAGATTTGCGTATTTTATCTTCAGAACTATTTTCACTTAGTGAAATTTCATTATTTTCTTTGTCGAGTAAATTTAAAAAAAAAAAAAAATTGTTTTTAGGTATTGTCACTTCCGCTTCCTTCACACCTCAAAACAATTACCATCCATTTTATTCGGATGCAATTTAGTTTTGCTATCTAGGACGGGTAAATAATAGGATGATGGTCTGACGCGTAATAATGGTTTTGATAACCAAAATTATTTATGGTAGTTGACTGAATCGAAGTAAAGAATTGTTTTAGCCTCACTTACCGAATCTATGCTTGCAAGTTTAAATGCTGAAGTTTGGAAAATAAAATAAAACTATGATGAAGCACCATAAAGTTTTTTTATTACACGTCATCAAGTGTTTATGGCAGACAATATTCTGATGACCTTTACGTCCTTAAGGGTGAACCTTATCAGAAATTCCATACGATCAAAGTTATCGAAAGCAATGTGGCGAGAGAAATAATATTTGAAGACAAATGAAATTTCGTGTAAATATTAAAATACGTTGGATCAAAATTGCGTGAAAATTTGGCTGAAATCATACCTTTGGTTCTGAGATGAAATTTTGGTGAGACATGAAATATGTTAGTCGAAAAGCATGTGAAACTTTGGCTGTAATCATCGGGCGTTTTGGTTTTCGAGATATTTCTGAAATTCTGTTCAGATTGTGTGATTCAAATGATATATGAAAATTAAATTTAGTTGAGCAATTTCTACAGCAAAATTTTCGTCAAATTTTTAGCTAACACACATACCTACGTAAATGTTTCTGCGAAATTCTAACTTTCTATAATATTATTTACTTTTGCGCCTTTCAATCTGCCAGGCGCAAGTTAGACTACGAGCATTATAATGAAAAATCTCTGTACGAAACCGCTGACAACTGGAAATTACTGCCGAGCAGTGATGCTAACCTAAACTGAATGAGGGATTAAGTATTATTTCTCTTTTTTCCAGTGAGTACTTACTTAGTTTCTTTCAATTTAATTAAGGGCGAAACAGACATAAAAAATACTAATATGCCTTTTTTATTAAAAACAAATTTCCCCATCCCACCCAACTTTCTTCTAATATGAGAATGGCAGAGAAATCCCCTCTTCATACAACTTAAAAAAAAGAAAAAAACAATTCTTGTAACTTCCAACTACACGATAAAGACAAAAAAACTACTTTTTATTTAAATATCACCCCGAAGGCTTTAGCTTGTGCCAGTATTGGATTTTTTCTGGCTCATAGGTAACACTATAGAATTCGTAGTTTTGGTGGAAGCAACAAACTTTCTTTTTTTTTTCATGTCTGTGTGTGGCTGTGTGTAATGGCGCATGCGCATCGAATATAAGGGAAAATATTGGTGAAATAATTTAGTGAAATAATTTAGACGAATAAATTAATTTTGGCCAGCTTGTACGTTTGTTATAGTGACGTCTTTTAAGAATGTCTCTTGTATACCTAGGCTAAAAAAAAAATTATCTACTACATATAACCAACCCCCATACGATGAAAACCTAGTGAAATACCTTTATTATGCTTTCTTATTGCTGCAACGACTGAATCAAGAGGCAAATCCAATTATGAATCAGTCTTTCATACACTACATTCGTATAATTATGGTGGTTAGCAAAACTGTTATTTTAGGTAATAAATCAACCAAACAATGGGATATTGATTAATGAAACCAAACCACAAATGAAGTTCAGTATTTGACATTTCAACTAAGTATAATTATACCAATAGGAGAAAGGGCTTATTGAAAGAGTCGATTAGATTGTTTATATAGAACTCGATGGAAAGTGACAAATTGTTGATTTTATTTTTGCGACTGGAATTTTTTATTTTGTTGGAATCTAATGGCTCATTACTTATATGATAATTAGGACAAGGAGCGAGGACCCAATATATGAATTTATACTCAGGTACCTCGGAATATTTAATTTTGCCCGCATATTCACTTCAAAATGAGAAAATACGTACAAATATGTGCCCAAATTTAGAGCCTTATATAAAACTTCTCAATATATATATTTAACATTGAAATATGGTAAGTAACCAAAGAAAAAATAAATTAAGTTCACTCTTCTAAATTTAACAAATTGTAGATGAAACAAATAGTTTCATTTAAAAAACATAAATAATTAAAAATTTTTTGGTTGAATTTTAAAGGGAAAATTTATTTTATTTTGAGAAGTACATTGGAAAAACACACTTATACATACATATATATGTACATACGTATATACGTACATACGTACATACATACGGGAAAAAATGTATTTAAAAATATGTTGGAAAAATTTTTTTATGCTGAAATATGTGAAAATATGAATTTATTCCAAAATATATAAAAATAGGTATCTAAGTACTGAAAATAATGATGAATGGCAAAAACACCTAATTGATGAGAAAAAAAACCATAGGAGTTGGGAAAAAAAAAAACAAAAAGTGTTTTTACATTTAAGAATCCTGGCTCCAATGATAATCATAACTATGATCATCGTGCGGCCGTTAATTCGTTCACTAAAATTATTTCCCGATATTATTTCGCCAATTATTCCTTCATATTCGATATGCAAGCGCCATGATCCACACAGCCACACACAGACATGAAAAAAAAAGTTTATCACTTCCTCCGAAACAACAAATTAATTCTTCAGTGTTACTTATAGGTATGCTCGTTAATTTATAAAGTGGACCTACAAACTTTTAAGTTCTGTGAAATTTTCTCATGTTCCTTAATGCTCAACTAGAAACACTTACACATATGACTTCATCAATTTTTCACCAACAACTCTCATTCGACGAAAAAAGATTGAACATTTACAATAGAATGTAATACCCTGTCCCAATAAATTTCGATTTTTCAATATATTACTTACAAATAATTTAAAATAAATCACCCCTTAATTAGCTTGAAAATGAGTGTACGATTGCATATATATATATAGTCAAATTCAAATCCAAAATTGTGGCAGTTTATGGTCACGTTTGTTGAAAAATTTCTTCCAAAAAAGTTTAAAAATGGGTAACCTTCCAACGCATGAACAATTATGAAAAAAATCAGTTAAGAATAATTACTCTTCCTCATTGGCAGATATACTCAAATATTTTCCCAACTCTTCTCGAGTTTTTCCAGCAGCACCGCTACAGGTTACGAAAAGAGCTGTAAATATACTTAGCGGCGACATAATTATATTTTCATCCATGGCAGCTTCATGATGTAAATCATCCAGTAAATGCATGGCGAAATCTAGCGGTTTATTTTTTGAAAGCTGAAACAAGTACAGGTAGGTAACCAAGAATGAGTAGGTAAATAGGTATGCCTCATTCAGCAAAAATTTATATACGGATCGAATTGATATAACCTCATCTTTTTTTTTTTTTAAGTCGGTTAGAAAAACAAAAATTCAAATTTATGCCGTGACAATATAAACTGATGTTGAAAATTTGATTACTTATGTAATATAAACATTCACGTTTTTATACCTTTCTCGTTTCTGCATGGTCATGATGGTCGTGATGGTTATCCTGTTGATGATGAGGTAGCGATTCGACACCGTTTGAAATCCAGAAAATCAATATAATAAAAACACACAATGTTAAGGGACACTTCATCATTATAACTTACGTGTACCAAAAGTTTCAGAAAGAAAGAAAAAAAACAAAAATTAAAACCAAATTTTTTTTTAAATCCTACGAATTTACCGGCTTCCCAAGTAAGCAAGCACTCGATGAATGTTGCTTAACATAAAATATGAAGAGTATTCATCTATATCTTCATGCCGACATTTTTTCATTTTCTCTCCATTATCGAGTTGATTCGCTGTTTTGATAAGATATATAGGAATAAACTTCTGGAACCTTATATTCGCTTCTTCTAAATAAGTTCAAATTTTTCGAAGTTAAAGTACAGACATCCGATGATAAAAGAAAAGAGATAAAGAATTAACTGAAAGAAGCGTGGTTTATAATTTTTTAATTAAGTTTATCATCTTTTCAAAATTTTGTTTACGGTACGTTATACATAATTAAGTAAGAGAAAAATATTATCGAAATATTTAATGAGCAGAAATAATCAATGGCACGTATGATCTTCAGTTTAGCTCTAACTCCTATCACTATAATGAGGCGAAAATTTTCAGTTTAATTCATATATTCGAATCGTTCATTCATTCGAACGAATTCTTCCAAAGAAGAATTGAGTGTGAAATATGCTTTGGAAAGAGGATAAGTTAACAGTCAAGAATAACTGATTCATATTATGTGGGTTGGAGTACATTTTGTTCAAAAAACGAGTTCCAAAATATTTTTTTCTCCAAAATATTTCATTCTAAAGATAATTAATTCCAAATGCAATGAAACATTTTTTCCAAAAAAAATTTAGTTCCAAGTTTATTTATACAAAAAAAAAAAAAATTCAAAATAAATAAAATATTAAAAAATTCGAATTGCAAAAAATTATTAATAACTTACTTACAGAATAAAACAATCGAGACCTGCCTTGAGCTTTCGCAGTTGGCTTTCCAGGAACATAATTTTTTTTAAAAATAATTATTCATAAAATGCAGGAAACAAATCTCAGCATATGAAATTTGAAAATAATTTTTTAGATTCTCTGCAGGTACAAAAGCTATGAACTGTGGTATGTGTGTTCCATCTCTGATTGTAGAATCTAGTGGATCTATGTACATTTGTACAGGGGTACTTCACACATTTTGAAATACATTTTGTTTATTTGCTTTTTTTTTACTTGAAAAAGGTTTTTTACAGATCAGTAGCCCAAAACGTTGTCATTCAATATTCCAAAAAGGACATTTCCCAGGTAAACATAGGTAGCCTATATATATATATATTGGAGGTTTTTATCGCAGCATCATATAGTATCTATGACATAATATAATACTTCTGCTGTACTAAAGATAAAACTAGCCAATGAAATATGCTGAAATTCGCAAAAAATTCACCTCAGCCTCGATTTAACTGGCGTTTATTGCCAAATGGACATTTTATTCTAATCTCTGAAATACCGGTATAGAACGTAAATATTATGATAAAACTTGGATCGTGTAAAACTTAAGCATATAATCAAAGCCTAAATGTTTCCGAAAAGCAAATATAGGGTCCTGCAAATAACTTTATTGGACCTGAAATTTTTATGCGTAAACTGGAAAATATTTATTCCATCGAGTAGCTCACGTATTAATTCATAATCCAAAATTTAATTAAATTATTGTTAATAAGACTGTTACGTGCGACTTACTGCATCAAAAATTTTTTGAGCTATTTTAGTCGTATTCAAGTTTTGGTGTCCAGCATCATTTCTCAGCATCTGATTTTTAAGTAGGCTTTCTTTAAAAAATCTACGTATTAAGCTTGGTGCGGTATTAGCCCCCAGGGTTGGGGGTGGGTACGTTTTTATAAGTTAATTTCTTGTTCCTATCATACAGGTCGCAAATTTTTGTTTAATAATTACGAAATTTGGTGAGAACATTTGTACTGAGCCAAGGACCAAACCTATTGATTTTAGTGCGGATCGGCCCCACGGTACTTCCCATACAACAATTTTTGTTGTAATTTTGACTATGAAATGCTCAATTTTGCACCAATAGCGACGAAATTCGGAATAAATTTATTTTAATTCATTCTAGTATATGCTACTAATTTTGGCGTGGATCGGCCGGACGATTCGTCTGGTACCGCTATTTTTGTTTTTATATTGGTCATGAAATGCAGAATGTTGGAACCATATGAACGAAATTTGAAACAAATATTTATTATAATTTATTGTAGTATGCTACCAATTTTGGGATTTTTCCAGTGAAACTTTTTTTTCCTCTTTTTTTCTAATTTACCAACATGAATTTTTATTTTTATAAAAAATTGACTACATGTTCAGTTTTCTTCTTTTTATTTCGTAACTTTATTATATTTCTTTGGTTTTAGTTGAAATTATATGATTATTTAGGTACCGAACTTTATCATCTTAAATAATTTTTCACTTCAAGAGACAATGCTTTTAAATTTCATATTGTCTAATATTTTGACAATCATAACATAGGTACCACTAACGCACATAAACGTACAGGCAATTAACGTAACCATCAAAATTTATGTTTTTTTTTTTTTTTTTTTCAAGCGAGGCTTACTGCGCTAGAGTTTTGTTCATTAAATTCAGTTGCTTTCGACATTAATCACTAAGAATCTCCGGTTGTGTTTTTCCAAGTTTACTGACCAGCCGTCATTTTGAAATAGCAATGGTTCTACTTGTATCCGTGGGCAAAGGCAGGATTTTAGTTAGGGAAGCTCATATAAATATTACCCAGAACTTTTTCTCAAAAAATAGTGGACCTGCCCCCCACCCACTGGTTACGCCAATTTTTGTACCTTATGGTAACTCACAAATATTATGGCTACAAAAACAAACTTCGATTTCAAATTAACCGTATCAACTTTTATGGAATATACCAACAATTGAACCAAGCAACGTTTTTCTTCAATTTTCTGCTATATGTTGACGACTTTTAGGTTTTGGTTTACAAGATCATTGAATCCCACCTACAAATCTCAAATCACTATCTTTATTATATTAGCAGATTTTCCGTTACTTTCTTGCTTAACTTTTGTGAGAATGGTCAACAGACCTCGCTCAGCAAAGTGCGCGAACAACTTGGGAGTCGTGGTATACATCCTTTATACCACAAAAAAGGAGAAATGAAAATAGTTACCCGCTTGAGCAATAATCACACCACCATCTTATTCAAAATTCAGAATCTCCTAAATGTATGAACGGATAGACCGCTCTTCTGAATTACTGCCCGAACTACCTACAATTCGTCTGTAAAACTATAAAATATGGCAACACTGTTTTCCCAGTGACTGAACTCAAATGATTCTATGGATCACACCACCATCTTATTGAAAATTCAGTATATCTCCTAAATGCACTCCGAATTATTGCCTGCAGTACGTACCCTTTTTCTTGTAAAACTCTATATGACAACACTGTTTTCCCAATGACTGAAACCCTTTGCGAATTCATGAAATCACAAGGTACTATTATTCATTTGCTTAACCATTGTACGTCTGTAATTAGACGTATAAGTTACATGTTGAGGCTTAAGTATATCTAATTCATTGCATGTAAGATCACTAATGTTATACTAGGTACGCCATTAAATAGATAAACTGAATTCATACCCTTTAACTTGCTTAAAAATATTATCTTATTTGACTAATGCTAATTACGAATTTTATTCACCAACGAACGATGTCGAAATCTTATCAAATCCATAACGTTCTCTTGTAGAGTTCAAATAGATGGCCCCATGTGTATATTAGGAAGGTAATTAGGTACATAATACGATATAATAATTCATTTTTCTCTTTCAATGGATAAGAATAAAATTATTATAATTAAAATTCACATTACTTCATCTTCGACTACATAAACAGATAAGCTCACAAGAGGAAAAATTATACAAACCATAACAAGTCTCAATCTAGGCACAAATTTTCCCCTGTACTTGTCCTACTTTTTTAGTAAATTTGAGGTGAGGCTATGAGGGTTTATAAAATTTTATTGAAAAACTTTATCCATTATATTATACATATGAGTACATTATTATGATTATTGAGTTTCAAATTGTTCCAATTAAGAACATAGCGGTTGGTAGGTACCTTATAAGAAAAAGAAACAAATAATCAAATCATTTTTATTAACCCATACAGTATAGGTCTAATATTTGTTTTGAAGGTAAGTATGTCGTTTTGTTAATGAGAAGAGGTTGTCTTCAAAATTTTCTTCAAAAGGACGCTTTGGGAGCATAAGTTTTTGCGTGTTTTTATTTTGGTTTTGCAACGAACATACTTTCAGGTAGAACCATGATGTTATCTACTCTAGCTACCATTAGACCTAAGTATAGGGTATATTATCAAGTAGTTATGAAAAACCTATCAACGGTTGAATATTCAAAAGTTGACGTCAATTTAATTCGCCTGTCCATATTTTCTTCGTGAATTTTATCATAAATCTACATTAAATTACATGGTTTCCTAAGTAATATATTTAACTAAAAAAATTTGGCATTGTATTATTATAATTACCAAAATTAGGTCGATGATTATCAAAATATAGTAATTTTATGAAGATACTGGGGTAAAGTTGCCATCTGTCGCCAACTTAAACAATATTCAACATTTAACATGCTGTATAACCCGAATTAATAAATTTCGATTCATAAAAATGTATATATTTCGATTTTTTGAATACTCTAGATACGGAAAGTATCGTTCATTTTGTGGAATGATCGCCAGAAAAACGTATAACCACATTTAATTGAAGACACATCAAAAACTTTCATTTCTTGCCACCAAAAACTAGCATCTTTCGTCACCAAAAACTAGCATCTTTCGCCACTTACTTAGTAAGTACTTTTTCCTTTTCATCTATTTCAGACCAGATTCATTTGCTCAGTTTTTGAATATGAATAAAAAATTAATTTTAAGCATTACAAAGTGAAGTGGCGACAGATGGGAAAATGACATTTGCATTCCTATCGTCACCATACATCAAAATTAAAGGATAATCCTTTCAAAAATATAGATTTCGGTCTATTTGAATACCTACTTACAGAGAGGTATTAAACAATAGAATTACTTACCAATCCTAATCAGTTATTTTAAGTTGTTTCCTTTTCAATTTTTTTTCAGTCAGTCGTCTTGGAATTTTTGCTAAGGATTTACGAATTATCACGAGCATGTATCATACATCAATTATACCAGAAATGTAACCAAAAAAAAAAAAAAAAATTGTTTTACTAATTTTTTAAATAATTACAACTTAGCATATTTTTATTCTATTTTTTTTTCCTGAAAATTAAATTTAATAATTTTTAACTAACGGTAAATTACTCATGCAGAGCTGTAGTTCTATTATATTCGTTTACAATTTTCACATGATTTATATCTAATGGTGCATTTTCATTACTGGGTACACCATGTATTGGCTCTGTTACTCAGAGTAGGTTTGTAACATTTTTGGCAAGACTCCATAAATTAAAGCAATATAATAAGCAAGTCTGCTCATTGCATTATTTTGTGTGCAAAAAGTTACATGGATCATTTGAGTGTTAAGACAATCAGAGGATTATTTACCCTATAACTTGATGTTGATGTCTTTTTCTTCCTTTCAGCTGAAAGAATTATCAGTTATCAAAATAAAATCAACGAGATTATTTCTAAAAAATCTAATTAAACTGTATGAAATTCTTCCTATTTTTTTATTACAGTAATTCTGTTACAAAACTTTTTTCACACAAAATGATGTTTCTTTTTTTCAGTTAATAAATTTTCCCTTTGAAACGAATTGTCTGATAAACCGATAAAGGAATGAAAGGTATACAATGTTTTATTTTATTGTAAAAAGAACCCATACCTCACATAACCTCGCACTATATGATAAAGATGTATAACCTTTTTTCATATTTAAAAAAAAAAAAAAAAATTTAATTGTTTTAGATATATTTTTTTTAAATACAAACTCTATTTACCTATGAACTGAAAAATAATATTTTCTTCAAGAATGAATCATTTTTATAAGCTTTTATTCTATTCACTACTACAATCTCAAAATATACCAATACTGCAGCCAACCTTCCACAACGAAATAATATTTATTTTGCATATAGCTAGTCAGAAAAAAAAAAATTAAATAAAATCTATCATTTAAAAACTCGCTTTTTAAATATTTTCTCAAAACATATTTGTGTCATGGAGCTGAAACTCTCAGGGAAAATTTTATTTTTTAGTCATCATCATCTAATAAGCCAAGTATCATTAAAAAACTCAGTGATACACTTTAAGGATGATTTAAACTCACTTTCACTATTCTCTTATCCGCATCTGTAATCTGTAAAGTACCTAGGTAAATTTAAACTTATAGGGAATAAATCAAGAGAAACAGTATAAACCATATCACATTTTTTTCCTTCACACAGAATTTTAGATGTTAGATGAAAGAGAATGAAATGGTAAATTTAAATCATCTTTTAATATTCTTACAAAAGAAATGAACATTTACTTTATCCAATTTTATCAAATTTATCAATTATCTTATAATATATGTGGGGACTATATATCTCGTATGCACGACGTCATTTTTTATCAAGTGCATTACATCCAAAATCATACATACACTTTGTTTGTATGTTCTTACTTGCACATACAGGCAAGTAAGATACAATGTTTGGCCAATGACAATATAATAGATAAAGATCTCGGTGATGTCTCTGACTCGTACATGAACGTTTTATGTCATTTCTTATCAATTGCCATAGCAATGAATAAGACATAACATACTTTCTATAACATATATACATATGTATATGTATACATATGTGTGTCTGTGTGCATGTGCCAAATCCACCATATAAACTCTCGAAACAGGCTAAAAAATTGCCAGCGTTTGCCTTGGATTTGGCTCTCCCACACTTAAATGTATGAAATGACAGAACACGCAAAGCTGTAGATTACCTTCTACATGTAAATATCTCTCATGACAAGGTATTCCAAAATATACAAAAGCCACTTCTCACAATTTAGTAGCCATTTTTACAGATATATTTGGCTATACATATATTTGGGTTGAGCAAAAAATCATTTCTTTCTTTGTAATATTATATTAATGCACCTAGTTAATCGATAATTCGGACACATTTATGTAGATCTGTGTAAATTATTGCTGTGTAGCAGCATTATATACTGTATAGTAACTGTACTCTGTTTAGAAAAAAGAGTGTAAATATTTGCACTTTTTGATAAAACGTTATTTTGTTTGGAAAAGGGCAAACTCAGTTCTCGAAAGAAGCTGATCTTTTTGTCAGCACCTTTGACTATACAGTACTTGACCAGTAAAGAAATATATCTGGTACTGGACATGCTAGCATTCTATAGGCAACCAAAGCATACCTTTTGACATATTTTGCTTTGTGTTTACCTAAGCTATCCTTGTGAATTTAAAGAATGTCTTTATCAGATGTATTCTAAATTTGTGAATTCAGTTAGAATGTCAAAAATACGCAGAAGGTATGCTAGGGCTGCATACTTTTTTGCCGGCATATCTTGACATTAAAAAGTAAATTGGTCTTATGGAGCTTTACTGGTCCAGTACTATATAGTCGAAGGTCAGCACAGACCTCAAGAAATAAATTAGTTCCCAAATAGTTTGGACTTTTTGGACCTGACTCAGTGTACAAGTTCTGAGGAAAAGTTGTCTTCTAATGATAATGTAATTGTATTTTTATCACAAAAGTTATGTTAATGACTCTATTTGTAGATATTGTTTTTAGAGTTTTAATTGCTCAAGTTCACTCTGAACTAAAACAGATAGCTGACCTGAAAACTAACTTTCCCAAAACTTATTGAGACCTTAGACGCTCGAGAATAGCTCGAGAACAGTACTTTTTTTTACAAAAAGAATACAGCTAATCTGTTCCAAATAAGAAGGTAATTTTTTTTTTGAAAGCAAGTACAAGCAGTTTTCAATAAAGTTTACTGAAGTTAAATTAAATATTTCTAGGCAAAATGAAAATTGTATAAAAACAGACGTATTTTATTCTACATCCAGTGTGTACCTATCCTAACTTTTTCTTCTCCCCTCCATTACCAACTGTTGGAACTATTTGATTATTGTACATGAACTAGTTGGCTACACTGATATATCGTCTGAATATATTCTCTATGTTATTGGTTATATCGACCACTATCGATAAAAACTCTTTGTTCAGTCGTATTACTAATACGACTTACTTTTCTGTTGTTCTCTATGAGTACAATAAATATTCTTGGTGCGGTAAATGTGTTTTACATATTTTATTTCTAATTAATTACTTCGTCACTTCTTACGAGTACATCAAAACCCCCTTGATGTCCAATATGGTGGAGGCGCCAGGTACCTGACAATAATGGAAAACAGGATTATCTCCCAAGGTGAAGATTCCGCCAGGTATTCGAAAATTATGGAGTAAAAGGAGGAAAATACGTAAGTCGGTAAATATATTAAATTAATCAGTGATCACTGTAATGGCCATATATATAAATAAATAAATAATATCTGTCGACAGAATCTATAGGCTTAACTATTTAATATATTTTAGTTGTTAGCCTAGACTTACGTACGGAGAAATAAAGGGAGAAATGGAGAATATATATATATATATAAATATATTTACGTGCACGGTAGTAATAGTTAATGATATTATGGAGTGTTTGAAAAACCATGGTTATGAGATGTGCATCTGGTTGTTGATCGGTGAGAAATACACCACTTGGAGAATGGCTATTTTTAAAGGAGTGTATAATATACGTATATAATTAGTGTGGAGAATGGAGTTATATTTGTTTGTCATTGTCGGTGGTCATTGGAGAAATGCCGTACAATATACTGTAAGAGGTGATGAAACCGGAGATTTGGAGGTTTAATAGAGAAAATTGGAGAAATAAATAAATAGATAAATTAATTGCGTAATATTTGGAGTATGGAGTTAAAGGAGAATTGGAGATGTGATCAAACTATTTCTATCGAAAGTTTGAGAAAACAAAAGAGTGGATGTAGGATGATGTAATATGCAGCATTCTCTGTTACGCGTTTACATTCACACTACTACATACGCAAGTACGTATAAATAAAGGAGAAACAGAGAATAGCAGCTGCAAGGAGAAGTTTAAAGTCGTCAGCAATATTGTCGACAACGGCCCAAACGTGGTTGGCAGGCGCCAACCTTATCTAAATAGCTAAAGGAGGTAGCAACAAAAAAAAAACATGGAGAATAAAATGTTCGAACAACGGAGATACATATACACTTATACATATAAGAAGAAACAATGTTGCACACACACACAAGTAGGTATCGCATCGTGAGCACGATATACACTCTACTGTCATGTGTGTGAGTAAAGGTTTGCCTGGTTTGATTGTATATAGACAATCTGCAATAAACGGCAAGGCAGAGGCATGTCTTACAAACCGAGGTCACATACGAGTCAAACAAATTAAAAGGAGACAGCAATACTAAGTCTTTTGTTCTTTGCTGAATGCATTTTTTTGGAGAATTGAGATAAGGAGAACTGGCCAATGAGGGTGAAGGATTGGAATCGAATCATTTTTTGTGGGAATTGATTGGTGTTGCTAAATTACGACGCAAATTCTAACTCTGTCCGACAACGAGCTGGAGATTTGGTGACGAGCTCATTCACATTGTAACATCCTGACAATGAACGTTCAGCAGTCGGCGCAATTTTTAACTTTTATATTCCTGTTGTGGAATGTTATACTCATATGTAATATTTTGTTGTATTTGGTTCGGCGATTTTTCGATACGATTCTAACAACTGTCATCTATGGGCTAACTCTGCAATTCTATAGAAATTAGTTGTTTTTCGCCCATTAAATAATCGTTTGAAAATAAGTTCGTTAACATTTGTCGCCATCTTGTACTCTGTTTATTCTCGTTGTGTCTGTTCCTGCATGGAACAATAGTTGGAGAAACTTAATTAAGGAGATTTATTTGCGGACAAGAGTTGGTAAGTCGTAATATTTCATTATTGGAGTTTCACTAATATTAGTTTGGTTCAATTTCTAATCCACCCTAAACACCTTTATTGAATTCAATCGGAGATACTGTTAGTATTAATTGGAGATAAATCTAAATTTAATTGGAGACATATTTTTTAACTGGAGAAAACTTTATTGAAATATGCGCAATTGGAGAAATATTTTTACGAAAGCTTTCTAAATTAAATAATTGGAGAAAATTTTAAAATGTTCAATATTTTCGATCGAAAAGTTTTAAAGTATCGGTACATAGGGAGCCGTCGATTTTCTTAATTAATTGAAGATAATTTCTTGCTCGTGATATAAGCCCTCAATGGAGAAGGAGATGGAGAAGGAGAGGAGAAGCGTAAAATTAAAGGTTCCCCCGAATATTCAGAATGCCTTTATGGTTCGGAGATTTTTAATAAAAGCCAGTAAAGCCATTCAGTGATTAGTGAGCGGAGTCACATGCGAAACGGAGTCGCAACTAAGATGGTAGAATCGAGTGCAATTTTTCTTTGGAGTGATATTTTATTTTTTTTACCATCATGGCTCGTGGAGATGATCGGAGATAAATCCATCTCGGAGAAATTATACGGAGAAATGGAGTGATATATACATATGCACATGAAATTAATTAGTGTTGTCTCGGTCTTATATTCTATTGTACTCGTTCCAAACAAATCTTTGTTTCACGTGTCGCTTATGTGAAAGGGTGTTGTGTTCGCACCTAGAAATATAATCAACTAGCTATTTTTGGAGGATGTACGTGTATTCCGTACGTCTTAAGAAAATGGCGTTTCTAGTTATAGGCGGCGATGTTCGAAGCCTATGATTATGAAGCACGACTGAGCACCTCCCTGCATGTTAAATTTTCGTGGTGGAGAATTATTAAAAGAGCCTAAAGGATTTCGAACCAAACTATTTCTTAAATTTAAGAAATAGACATTAGCATCGACACACGGAGACGTAATAATATGGAGACATTATTAAATGAATATGTTATTGACAAATGGAGATGTCGTTATTTGGAGACACATATATTATTATTATTACTATGTATATACGGAGATACATGTTTGGACTCGTAAACTCGAACATTTTTATTTAGTAAAATGTCGGGACGTGTTTCGAAGTCCGGTAGGCGAGGTTGCCCACAAAACCACGATCAGAGCGACTGCGAGGGCAGTTCCCGATGAAAGTTGGATGAGTACGACACTAACTTCAATTTCTATGAGGAGGAAATCGAAGAGCAGTTAATTGGGCCTGAGGTATCGACCCAAGAAGTCGATCCTCAAATAGAAAGTCGTCTCTTAAGTGATCCGAGCAAGAAAAAGAAGGGTGAGATATTTTCTTTTCGAGGTTGCACCTTTATATTATTTTCTTGTTAACACTTTTGAAGGAGACAAGTTGTGACGTCACACACACATTTTAATTTCGCGGGCCCTTCGTTACAGTTAATACAAAAGGGGCTGTAAAGGAGATGGTGTAGTTGAAAACACGCCGAAGCACATCGGGAATGTCGAAGGCCGCCGCAACAGGGGGAGCTCCTTGAAAGAAAGCAAATCCACTATCGAGCACAGTGCAAAAGGGATCGGAGCTACCTAAAACCACAAAAAAAGGATCGGAGAAACCTAAAGCGAAAGCCATGGGGAAATCGGCAACCTCAATTGTCGCAACCAAACCGCCACCGTCGAGTATTAAGCCGTTTAATATTCCGACGTACCGCATTCCTCAAATTTCGAAGGAAGCGGTTGAGAAAGCAATGTCCACAGCGTTATTGGAGAAAACCTGTGAAGACGAAAGTAGACCCATGTTGTTGCGGGAGGCTGACGCGTGGGATCTAGCTTCTGAAGTGGCGCTTGAGTGCATTCAGGCAATGAGGAGGGAGAACGCCCTTCAAGCAAACCAAGTGGAGTCGCAGGAGATGAAGGAGATGAAATGTCGTATTGCACTGCTCGAAAGGTCGTTAAAGGAGGCTACGCAAAATCAGGTAATTGGAGAAAATGTTTTGGAGAATGGTGATACTATTAATAATGATTTTGTGAATAATAACGACCAAATTGAAAATGATAAGGAGAATGGAGATATTATTATTAATGACCCGCCTATTGAACAACCAGTCCCACAACATACCAATAACAATAATAATAATCAATTGGAGAGAGATTTTAAAAGGAAGTTTTTGGAGATACTTGTCAATGCTTTAAAAGGAGATGAAATCGTTACGGAGGATTTAAATAAGAAAACTAAATCGAGATAGTTTTATCTAGAGACAACACAAAAAGGGAGTATAAATTGACAAGAAATTTTAGGTATGATTTGTGGTTTGACTATTTGAAAACAGAGTTGATTTCGAAAGATCTATTTGATGTTTTGGAGAATTCGGAGAAGGAGTTGGAGAAATATAATGAAAAGGAGAGGGAGATGAGACGCAATCTTGTTCGAGATATTATCATTAATCACATTGACGATAATTATCACAAGATGATCGTCTCAGATAATGATCCGAAATCAATTCTGAGCACAATAAAGGAGTTTAAAAAGTGCGAAGTACATAAAGCATCGGAGGCTTTAAGGAGAGAACTGGCATTACTGAGATATAATTCTCAGAAGGAGAAAGCCCATCAATTCATTTAATGTTTTGATGAATTGATACGAATGTACGAAAGTCATCAGGAGAACGATATTTTAATGGAGAAGGAGAAAAGGAGTTATTTTTATATGGCGGTGTCAAGGTCATCTAACCTCATTGAGCCCATTAACATTATTACAAAACGTCAAAATGACGTTGGGCTATCAATTGAGGAGTTAAAATGTTTAATGTTGCAGGCGGAAGCAACACAAAATACGGAGAAAAAGCCGGAGGGAGTTGGACGCGGAATAACTGATAGGCACACAGGGAAATATAGCTTTCCGAGGAAGAATGGGTGCGAGGACCAGAGTGGCATGCATCTCATCCTCGTCTGTTCAGTATCCCACTTTCAGATGTTTCAACTGCCAGCGATATGGGCACTTTGGCTCAGACTGCACATATCACACCATCGAAGGTCGCATGTGTTATACGTGTGGAGAAATCACGTCAACATACATCTCTGCTACGTGCCCTAAATGTGGCAAGATGCAGGCTGTGGTAACGGACCAAAAAACTCAGAATCGGAGAACTGAGTATGGTTTTATCCATGGACGCAATCGTGGTATCTCACCCCATGTACGAGCGGTACCACATGGGGAGAAACCACAAAAGGGCTTAATCAATGACCCGATGAAGCGGATTAGTGGCGTTTTGCTGACACCAGCGCGATGAGGCAGTGCAAACCGGAGAGGTGTTGCCCCTCGTGGTCGAGTGTCCCTCCGTTGTCGTCCTGGACCATCCACAAATGACACGCAAGCATTGGCAAAATTTTTGATGTCTGAAACAGATGCATGCTCCTCAAGTTCCGAGTTGATGCGGACTCATGCATCGCCTGTACACCTTCGAATGGACACGCAAGTGGATCTTGGAGTGGAGGTTGAGATCCCCCGCGAACCTCAACCTCTTGTGGAACAACCTGGTCCTGCACCAGTGGAGTCTCGCGATGTTGATATGCAGTTAGACCCAGACTTGCTAAATATCCCATTACCGCCAAATCCTCCGTTGTTTGTCCATTCCCCCGAAGGCCAGCAACTGGAGCAAGCATTGCTAGCATCTGGAGAGGAGCCACCTAATGCGGAGCTGATGAAGATTCAGGCTGCCGCTACCAACACCCCATCTTCAGGTACTGATTACATCATTTCCTTTTTACCTGATAATGGTGCCACACAACACCTTGTGTCGCAGTCGGCTCCTCTCTCGAATCTTCAACCTTATTTGGAGAATATACTAAGTGCCAATGTTCAATCACAACTGCCATGTACGGAGTCTGGTAGTTTATTTCCACGTGATTTGCTCAGTAATAAGGTTGAATTTAAAGGAGTAAGGTGCTGTCCTCTACTATCGGAGAATCTCCTTTCTTTACGCTAACTTGTCGATCTTGGCTTCACCATACTTCTCAATAATACCTCTGTTAAAATTACTGATGTCTCTCATAATATCATTTATTTTTGCGGCACTTATCGCTCACCTTTCTGACATATTGAATTTCCTACGGATCGTACAACTGATCCTGTAGACTATAATGATGAAGATGTCGATATGTTTCATCATCTCACTTATGCAAACGCTGTTGCGTTATCTGTTGTTTCGGCAAACAATTCGGAGGGAGAAGAAGGAGAAAATGGAGAAAATGGAAAAGGAGAGGAGGTTAATAATATGTCAGAAGTGAGTATAGGCGAAGGCGATAGCAAAATTGGAGGGAGTAATAAAATGGAGAATTGCTTGCCTAAAAAACTAATTGGAGATAACGAAACGGAGACTAATATTAATAAAAATGGAGATGGAGAAACAAATGACTCAGTAAATAAATTTATAGGAGAATCGGAGACTGGGAGAAATAATTTGGAGAAAATAAATTTAAACGGAGAAAAGGAGGAAGCCAAGACGAACAATAATATTTTAAACGAAAATTTGGAGTGCGATCGGAGAATAGTGTGTATAGATGATATGCCCAAACCTACCATTTTAGAATTTACCGGAGTGAATAAAACAATGCCTTTGGAGTTATTATGGCATTATAAATTGGGTCATGTTTCGGGGAAATATTTAAAGAAACTTGCACTCATTCATAAAGAATTAAAAGGAGTACAATTTACCGGAGCGATATGAGACTGCGAGAACTGTGCAATCTCAAACTTTACAAAATTACCTATTACACAAGCAAGGTGGAGAGCCCAGAAACCTTTGCAATTGATTCATTCGGATGTGATGGGACCAATATCTCCCAGCACATTTCCAGGAGGGAGGAGATTTATAGTCGTATTTATCGACGATTATTCTCGCTATGCTCAAGCTTACGTATTGACACATAAATCTGGAGTAGGAGAATGTTTGGAGACCTTTTTGAGGAGTTCACAAAACCTATTAGGGAGTGATCAAAAGGTGTGCTATTTACGTTCGGATCAAGGAACGGAGTTTACTGGAGGTTATACACAGGAGGTGTTAAAAAGGGAGAATATTGATCCGCAATTAGCACCACCAGACACTCCACAGCATAACGGAGTTGCTGAAAGGTTCAACCGTACACTGCAAATAAGAGTAAGAGCCCTAATGTATGATTCAGGCTTACCCCGGAGTATGTGGGACTTAGCCATTAAAGCTGCGGTATTTGTTTATAACCATACACCACACAAATTGATTAATTATGGAATCCCATTAATTAAATTTTCACCAAATGCGAAATATATGTTTAATCAATTATGGAGATTTGGATGTATAGCATACATGAAAGTGAAAAGAAAACCGGAGACGAAATTTTCGGGAAGAGGTATTCGAACTTTTATGGTTGGATACAATCAATCTAGCTACTTACTATTTTGTCCTGAAACCAAAGCCTATCTGGAGTCGAGAGATGTTTGTTTCAATGAAAAAGTGGTATATAAAGATAGATATAAACCACTAGAGAATATTGAATTGAAAAATGATAACTTGTTTAAGTGCGAACAATCGGAGATGGTGCAGGAAAAGAGAAAGTAAATCCAGCATTTAAAGGGACAAAACGGAGAAAGTCCCAAAGATTATTGATGGAGAAGAAACAAAAGGTAGAAGCATTCAATATCAAAAAAGAATGCTTGGAGAACAAAAATCTGGAGAACCTGACAGATGAGTTCGTCTACTTAATGTTGGCAACAATATATGATGATCCTAAAACGTATGCGGAGGCGTTAGAATCACCCAATAGCGGAGAATGGGAGAAAGCTATTGAGGAAGAAATAAAATTGTTGCAAGAACACAAGGTCTGGAGTATAGTAGATAGACCGAGTATTGATGAGAAAGGGAAAAAACCAAATATAGTAGACTCAAGGTGGCTATTTAAAATAAAGCCTTAACCGAACGGAGGAATCAGATACAAAGCACAACTAGTTAGCTGAGGCTTTAAGGATAAATCAGATTACAATTTGACTGAAGTGTATGCACCAGTCACACCATTGGCTGTTGTACAAAATCTGTTAGCAGTAGTTAACAAATACAACCTGGAGATAAGCCAATTGGATGTTAAAACGGCATTTTTATATGGAGAATTACCATAGCCAATTTACATGTAAATTCCCGAAGGAGTAGGGATAAATATTGCGGAGAGAAATCGTAAAATCTGTAGGTTGAACAAGGCTATGTATGGTTTACAAACTGCGCCTAAATGCTGGAACAGGAGGTTCACAACAGCATTGAATAATTTAGGCATGAAGAGTGATGTAAAAGATCCGTGCTTATTTATCTGGAGAGAAGGAGAAAAATTCATTGTACTATTGTCATACGTAGATGACATATTACTAGTAGGAAATTGTTTAGAATCGATCAACTGGTTAAAAGATAACCTACGGAGAATATTTGAGTTCTCAGATATGGGAACACCCCAAGAATACCTTGGAATACAAATAGAAAGAGATTGGAGCTCTAAAATAGTGATGCTAAAACAAACACGTTTCATCAACAAATTGTTGAAGAGATTTAATATGGAGAATTGTAACCCGTGTAAAACACCAGTGATTACTCGACAAGTGAAACGGAGAAATGAGTTTAATTACGAACAAGTCACAGAGGAGAAGGAGACAGGAGAAAAATACCCATTCAGAGAAGCAGTAGGATGCTTATTATATCTTGTAGGAGGAACAAGACCTGGTATAGCACTAGGAGTAAATTTAATGAGTAGGTGTCAATCGAACCCCACATCTGAAAATATTCAGGAGATTAAACGAATATTCAGATATCTAAAATATATGGAGAATTCAGGTTTAACATATCGGGGAAAAGGAGAAAACCTTGAAGGTTACTCAGATGCAAGTTGGGAAGATTGCCCTATCACAGGAGCATCTACTGCAGGGTACCTAATTAAACTTTTCGGAGATACTATAGCGTGGAGATGCTATAAACAACGTTGTGTCACTACATCTACTTGTGCAGCTGAATTTGTAGCAATGAGCGAATTAGCAAAGGAGTTGATAACTCAAGCGGAGATATCGGAGAAAATATTAGGTAGAATGGTGTTACCTGCCAATATAATTATATTGTGATAGCAAATCTGCTATTGAAGGAGCTCAGATGGTAGGAGCACCAGGGCTTAAATACTTACACACACGATATCACTATGTGAGACAATGTCAACAGGAGGAGTTGGTAAACTTGGTTAAAATAACCTCTGTGGAGCAAGAGGCTGATATTTTTACAAAACCCTTACCAATAACTGCGTACGAAAAATTAACTAAACAAATTCTAAATACAGAGGACAGCACACTATAAAATAACTTATCGGAGAATATAAATGTTACGTGGAGTTTAGTAACAGTTGTGTTTAATTATTTACAGATACACCTACGTGATATGCCGCTAAAGTTGATTCCTTGAACTGTTACTCACCTAGTCGCTAATGACTGTTATATAACTTATTTACTTGTTTTTGTTTGATTCTTGTTGTATACATTATGTTCCTGTTCCTATCTGTATTTCTTTTTGAAATACATACTCAAATGTTTGTACTAACACTGTTTTATTTCTCGGAGTTTTTATACACAAAAAACATCTATCTTCAGATATCTTATGGTGGCTTAAGGTGTCTTAAGATAGCTTACTCACTTTTTGGAGATATAATTTATAAAATAACTTTTGGGAAAAATCGAAGTTTTACCCACAATGGGGTTTCTTCGAATTGGAGACATGGAGACGAGTATAAGGAGAGACGGAGATACGGAGACGAGGTTTTTATTATCACTATGATAAGTTTTCCTCAAATTGGAGAGTCAGATATCGGAGTATCTGTTCGAGAGGTTTTTTTACTATTCAATAGTTTTTCCTCTCAAGCCAAATTGGAGAGTAAAGTGCGACCACTATCGGTAAGAACTCTTTGTTCAGTCGTATTACTAATACAACTTACTTTTCTGTTGTTCTCTATGAGTACAATAAATATTCTTGGTGCGGTAAATGTGTTTTACATATTTTATTTCTAATTAATTACTTCGTCACTTCTTACGAGTACATCAAAACCCCCTTGATGTCCAATACCAACAATACCAGAAAACTTAGTTTATTGGATGTAGAAAATTACCTTCTTATTTGAAACGATTCCAATTATGAATAATTGCTCTATACCTTATTCACTTTAAGAACGACATGACATTACAGGCAGGTTATTGGTAAAGGGAAAGGAAAAAACAATAATTCGTATTTATATGCCCGAAAAAGTTGTAAATTTTCAATTTCAATGGTGTATTGATTACGCTCAACTGTGCAGTTATGTGTAACTATAGCTGGGAGATTATTGACTGAGCGCGAAAGAATATTCAGGCGCATAAGGAAGTCATTGATTGCGCGCCAACTTAACATCGATAGTGCGCCAATGTCTTTCACTCCCTGTTATCGATAGTGCGCTGGTTCATACATATGCCTTTCTGTGTGATACATTGATAGCGCGCCTAACAAATCTGGCCAGTTTGTATCGGATAATAAAACAATTATCATTTACACAAAAATATAGGCAGCGATGAAAAAAAATAATAGCCATTTAAAATTCAATTTATTCTTCTTTTAATTCATTTGTTCTCAAACTTGGAAAACAATAATTTTATTGTTGCATAAAATTTCTAGACGTCTCACTTTTTTCAAGCATTTATCTTCCTAAGTTGGTCGGCATTTTAACCAATTTCATGCATAAATTACGGATTAAAAATAATTTCATGATGCTTCGTTGGAAAAATGAAACAGTGAGGGAGTAGTGCAGTCACTTTTTTTTACAGTTTAATGTATCTATTTCGAAATTAGGTTTGTACAAAATTCTCTACACTATTGACAGGTTTTGGTGGCGCGCTATCAACTGATTGCTTATTATTGCAGAGGCACAGGTAGCGCGCAATGATACTCCAGTACTCTCACACCCTTTTCTTCTTTTGGCGCGCTATCGATGCGCTTTTCTGAGCTTCACGCTCAATCGATATGCGCCCCTACAGCTTACTGACATCATGTCATCCTTAAAGTGAATTGGGTATACCCTATTCATTTTGAGAACAACATTGTCATTAAGACAGTTACATATATCAGCGTAGTTGATTGTAATCAATTCACCATTGAAATTGAAAATTTGTTACTTTCTCAGCTACATATTGGTACTAGGTACGTATTTGTGAATTGTTGTTTCTTCGTTTACCCTTTGCCTACAACTTGCGGGTTGTATAGTTCAGTTTAAGGAAGACAATATTATGTCACATGCAAGTTGTAGGCATCGGGCCTCATTCTGTGATTCTCGGACGACTTCTTGTATCATTCTGGAAGATGTGATAAAATGACTTCATCAGGGGTGCGTTCTGTAATTCATGGACAACTTCTTGTATCACTCTAGCAGAGATGAAATAATTATATTGTTAGAGCGAGATTTTTCTGATTAGTTTCAGAACGCATTTGGATAACTCTTTGAAATAAACAAAATAAAAACAAAGATAACCACCGCATAGCAACCATTCAAAGCGAATGAATGGAACATCATCCACATCTATCCAGTCTTGAGCAGGTAAATTTGGAAGATGTACCGACGTCATTCAAATCGGTTTATGGAACGGTTCAGAGTGACGATCCACACGGATCACTCTATGAACGGTTGGTTGATGTTTAATTGTCTTCCGGGCGTCTTCCGAACGAATTATGGAACACGCCCCGGGGGAAAAGGAAGAGAGATAATTCACAATTATGTGGCCAAGAAAGTAATTAGATGAATATAATAAAAACCCTTACACGAGAGACTTGTTTTGATAACTTATACAGATCAAAATTTGATAAAGCTTCTGCACTTTCTATGACATGATAACGTTGATTTTATCTTGTAAATAACACTCCAATCCACCAATGAATTGTAGACAGCGGAAGTGATAACCTACGATACATTTCGAAGAAAATTGGTGCATTAATAATTTATGTAGCGACGTGGAAAAAATAACGCTGTTGAATCAATTATAACCTGTAGCAACTTGCGAGTCAGGTAAAACACAATGAATTACGAACGTTATATTTTACACTATTTGTTTATTCACCGAGGATGTACAAGCAACTAACTCGTAGTTGTATTCACATAGAAAAGTATTCGATTATTTGTCAGGTAACATATATACATATATAGAGAGATAAGTTACGGCTATACATTTTACGCATTTCATATACGAGTGGGGACAGTGTGCCCCCCTCAAGAAAGTGGAGCTAATCCATAATAATTTAACAGTAGTTATTATTTAAAAAAATAATCATCAACAATTAATGTATGAACTTATATACTTAATATTTTTTATTTATTTTTTATTTTTATTGTCTATATCTTTCCGGTGGCTGCACTCTCCTTCCTGACCTGGTGTAAATGACGTTATCTGTTGCATGGCCTCCATTTGCCTGTTGGGGTGGTCCAATGTGTGGTTGTATACAGGGTGGTGTTTCTTGGGAATGTGCAATAGGTTGAGGGTTATTATTATTAATTACATCATTGAATATTATAATTTTATTATTATTCATATTCATTTTTACTGTTTTCTTTTCTGTTGACGTTTTATTCATGTTTATAGGTTTTAATATCGATTTTATTTTATCATTGATTAGTTCATTATTTTCACATAATATATATGCTGGCTTAAGCCTATCGATGGACACCACTTCTTCTTTATCCTTTATTCTCAAACGGAACCATTTTTTTCCTTTTGGTCGACTTATAACTTCATAAGGTCCTTCATAGGGTGCTTCTAAAGGTTGTTTTACCCTATCTATTCTTACAAAAACGTGTGATGTCGTATAAAGATCTTTATGAATGAAGGTGGGTTTATTTTTATTTCTTTCTCTTGTTGTAGGGCGAATTAATTGGAAAGATTTACGTAACTTTTTCACATACTCAGTCTTATCTACTTTATTTTCCTCTTTAGACTCCCATATTTCGCCTGGTAGTTTAATTTTCTCTCCAAATGCTAACTCAAACCTAGAGATTTTTGTATCTTCTGAAGGAGTAGCTCTAATTCCCATTAATACAGTTGGTAAATGGTCATACCAATCTCTACCTGTACATGCTAAAGCTGCTTTTAATTGCCTGTGCAACCTCTCTATCTTGCCATTTGCTTGTGCATGATAGCTTGTAGTTTTAAAGTGCTCAGAACCTAAAAGTTTATTTAGTTCTTGAAATAGTTCTGATATGAATTGAGCACCTCTATCAGTGGTAATTCTTAGTGGGGTACCATATCGAGTGACCCACTGATTTATGAATTTTTTTGCTATGGTGGAGGCTAGTATGTTTTTTAAAGGTATTGCCTCTATCCAGCCTGAGAATCGATCAATTATTGTTAGTAAGTATAAATAATTATTTGAGTTATTTAGATGGACTATATCTATGTGAATATGCTCAAATTTCTGTGATGGTAAGAAACTTGCTGGTGCTGTCTTTACATGGCGTGATATTTTGTTTTTTTGACACGCAATGCAGGACCTACACCATTCTCTCACATCCTTTGCCATCCCTGGCCAAAAATATTTTTCTTTCAATAGCTGCAGGGTTGGTTTAAAACTAGGGTGAGCTAGTCCATGTATTTGTTGAAATATCATTTTGCGAAGTTTTAAGGGGATTAGGGGGTAATTTTTATTATTTTCATGATTACATAAGATTGCTAAATTATCTGTGTCACTTAGAAAGACTTTTTGTAGTTTACAATTATAGTATCCTTCTTTTTCAAGCCTAATTATTTCTAGATCGTCATTTTGGGCCTTACTAATTATTTCTAGAGTGACTGGGGCATTAATAGCATCAATGTTAGGGCGACTCAAGGCGTCTGCAACAATATTGCTAGAACCTGAAATATGATGAATTTCAGTTGTAAATTGAGATATATATTCAATTTGTCTAGAACGCCTTTCTAACTTAGTATTTTTATTTGTAGAAAACATATAAATTAGTGGTTTATGGTCAGTATAGATGACCATTTCTCTACCTTCTATTTCATGTTGAAAATATTCGATTGCTGCATATATAGCAAGCAATTCTTTGTCATATGTACTATATTTTTGTTGTGTGACATTTAACTTTTTTGAATAGAACCCTAAAGGCTGACGAACTCCATTTTTTTCTTGATCTAGCACTGCCCCTATGGCGGTATTGGAAGCATCACATGTGAGGCAAAGTAATGCTCCAGGGTCTGGGTAGTGCAGAATAGTTGAATTTATTAATGCATTTTTTGCGGTTTGGAAAGCATCTAGCAATGTTGGGGTCCATATTATTAGTGTTTTATCTCGTTTTTTTGTATGCCCCTTAAGTAGGTCATTTAAAGGAGCTAGTTCGTGTGCTGCATGGTGGTGAAATTGTCTATAAAAACCAAACATACCCAACAAACTACGGAGGCCTGCAACAGTTTTTGGCAATTTTAAGTCTTTTATGAATTGTATTTTTTTATCAGTTGGCATAAAACCATTTTCTGTTATTTTATGCCCCAAAAAATTTACAGAATTTGAAACAAAATTACACTTATTAAAATTAATGGAGAGGCCATAAGTGGCGAGGCGTTTAAATACTTCATCTATATACTTGTAATGTTCCTCCTCACTCCTGGAAAAAATTAATAAATCGTCAATATATGTAAATACGTAAGGAAGGTCTCCTAGAATCGAATTTAAAAAACGTTGAAAGGAAGAAGGGGCATTTTTTAGTCCAAATGGCATACGCAGGTATTCATGCAAGCCACACGGAGATATGACAGCTGTTTTTTGTACATCCTCCCTAAATATAGGAATATTATGAAATGCTCGTATTAAGTCTAAGTTTGAAAAAAATTTACAGCCATACAACCTTTGAGTACTATCTCGTAGATCAGGCAGTGGGTAGCGGTCTGGCAGTGTGCGGCTGTTCAAGGCTCTGTAGTCTCCTATAATACGAATTTGTTTACCTTTTTTTCTTTGAACAACTATTGGAGACGCCCATTGAGACTTGGAGATGCGGCAAGTTCCATTTTGTGTCATTTTCCCAAACTCTGCACGCACTTCTTGTAGAATTTCATGACGTAGGCGGCGTGATTTGGCATGGCAGGGTGGTCCTGTAGTTGTTATGTGGTGTACAACATCATGCGGTGGCGTTGAATGGTATTGAGGTGGCAATAGAATCTGCTTATATTTTTGTAGGAGTTGGCTTATTTTTTTCGGCAGCTGGTTATCACTTTTCAGTACTGACACACTTGGAATTGTAGACTGTTTAGTGTTACCAATACCACTGCACAAGGTGTCACCATCAACCAACCTGGAGCGAGTTAAATCTGGCAGAAGATGGTGTGTTTTTAGGAAATCGGCGCCAATTATTGGGTGAGAAACTGAGGCTAGTACGAAATTCCAGGTGTAGGTTTTGGGTAGGCCAATGCTGAGTATCATTTTTTTCAAACCACACGTTTTTATTGAACTACCATTGACTGCTGACAAGGTGTATTTTGTAGGTTTTAGCTCACAGTTGGTTGGACATGGCACAACTGATATGTCGGAGCCAGAGTCAATGAGGTATTCAATATTTGTTTTTCGATCTGTAATGAAGAGTCGCGGCGATTGCAGGGTTTGGGGCACGTTTGCCGCATCCACGTTCCCCTTTATTAGTTTTCCGCTAGTTTGTTTGTTGCCATAGTGCACCCATTTCCTGCACACTTTGTAGAAGCATCACCAAATCGGTAATGGTACCAACAAAGGTTGTGGTATAGACGAGAGGTACTGCTTTCACGGCGATGACGATTTTGGTGGCTCATCCTTTTATTATGTGGTGAAGGGGAGCGACGATAAGAGCTGCAACAATGCTGGGGCGACTTTGGGCGTGATTCACGGACAGCTTTAATTTGTTCTTTTATTTCAGCATTTTCTGTACGTAAAGCTGCTATTTGGAAATTTAAATTTTGTAACTGGTGTTTTAATTCAGTATCTGTTTTCGAAAATGAACTACAGCTGGCAGGATTATTAGATATTGCTGCAACTTGGTCACGATTAGAAAAAATGGATTCGTAGGCGCGATCTGCCATTTTACATAGGGTTTCTAATGGCTGTTCTTGATTAACAGAGATAACAAATGCAATTTCTTTTTGAATTTTCGAAAGCCAAATACTTTTTAAAAGATCGTCACAAGCAGTTGTCCCAGCTCTGTCTTTTAGGATGTGAAGAACTGATGATGGTTTACAGTTGACTGGTATATCAGCTCCGGATAATAATTTATTTATTTTCGATT
The DNA here is from genome assembly GCA_011428145.1 of Ericerus pela. Classification (NCBI taxonomy): domain Eukaryota; kingdom Metazoa; phylum Arthropoda; class Insecta; order Hemiptera; family Coccidae; genus Ericerus; species Ericerus pela. The sequence continues at coordinate 610,592 of WOFM01000294.1, read as the reverse complement.
CTTTTGACTCACCAATTGCAGTAATGATGACAGTCTTTGCTCTTGTGTAGCCCTCTGCAGCCACAGCTGGATCGTTTGTGGTTAATAGATGCGAAATTAGTTTAGCTGTAGATGGGTCAAGTTTTTGAAGCAGGCAAGAAAATCTGCGGCTTTCATCATTAATATTATTATTTCTAAATATTACATCTGCCATGTTAAACCAGAGTTCGGGATCATCTCTGTTAAAGTCAGGCAATGTTATTAAACGAGTGATTTGTTGCACTTGTGCAGGATTAACGTTTATATCATCATCCATTTTAAATTTTATTTATATATTAATTTTTATTTTTCACTTTTAACTTACGAAAAAACCAAAAAATTAGTTTGAAGTTTACGAAAAGACACAAGAAAAGCAGAAAATCATACGTTGAAATTGTTAAAATTTAAAAGCGAGCATAAATTGGCAGGGAAAAACACGGTTCACGGTCGCCACTGTAGCAACTTGCGAGTCAGGTAAAACACAATGAATTACGAACGTTATATTTTACACTATTTGTTTATTCACCGAGGATGTACAAGCAACTAACTCGTAGTTGTATTCACATAGAAAAGTATTCGATTATTTGTCAGGTAACATATATACATATATAGAGAGATAAGTTACGGCTATACATTTTACGCATTTCATATACGAGTGGGGACAAACCTACTTATATTCGCACGATTTTATTAACCAATAAGTACCTAACATCCGTACGAACGACACAAAATAAATAATTAAACAAAAGCTAATGTCAGTTTTGGCACTCGGTAATGAAGTTTTTTCGCACGGGCTAAATCCACAGATGACAGCTGTATTACCTATTATAGCTAACTGAACATCACTGAATAGGCTTACGAACGGAAGCAGCAAATAATATTGTTGATGTGGGGCGATGATGAATCAGCAATAAAAATGGTCGAGTAACGTAGAATTTGATCGGATCAATGACTACTTTCCCAGACAGAGGTACCAATTGCATTGTGGTAATGGAGCTGGCTTTGGTGCCATCTTCATCAACGTCGATTTCAGATGCATGCTTAACATCGCCTAATTTCACTGGTATACCGTCAACCAAATTCGAGAAGTCGGCAGCGTTAAATGCGTTGTGCATGCCTAAAGTTGTTAAACACTCTTTCAGCGATATTGACGACGAAAATTTCACACGTGGAATTTTATAATCGACAGAGACGTAATTTTCTTCGGCGAAAATTTTTTTGATATTTTCTGGTTTGAGGTGATGAGTCAAATTCATCAGCGACTGGTTGACGTATGGCAAGATGATGCCCATAGAGAAATCTCGTCCGTCGTACTCCAGAGCAATGAATTCAAATTGTAAAGAAGGGTCGTTTATATACGGAATTGTATCTTCATTGTGCATCAATGGTACCTGAATTTTTTCGCTTCCCGTGTAGAATGCTTCCCTGCAAAAAATACAGCAAATTTTCAAACATGAAACTGACAAACATCGATTCGGTCAAATAAGGTTAACGACTGGGTTGAAATGGAATTAATATAAGTACAACTATACAGTATAGGCAGTACATTACCACCCAGATACAAAGATGAGTGTCTGCAAACAAGAAAGAGTTTGAAAAAGGAGCGCAGTGAGTGAGCTGTTCCAAAGTCATATAAACTCTCTTTCGAACCTCGTTGAGGAAAATATATTCTTATAATTGATGATCAGCGAGCGACGAATCATTAATAAGATGACTCATAAATATTCTTAATGGTGGGTGATGTACTTACTTTCGATGTGATAAAAAATGGTGATCATTCCAAGTTCAGCATCATCAACTGTGTAGAGAGTGTGACTATCATGAAAGAAATACGAAGATTCAAATTCCACTCTAGTTTTTTTTTTTTTTTTTTTTTTTTTTTTTTTTAAATGTTATTCGTATTAATAATTTTGATAGTGTGGAAGGTTAGGTGACCATTTTTAGACGAGGGTACAAGAAGAAAAAAACCAAGTGTATAGTATTATAATTGAAATATAAATAAAAATTTTACCATTTGGAACCTTACAACCTCTACGCCTCCATGTAAAGTGAACATGCCTCAGTATAAAATCTCCATGTTAAAATTTTTAAATGAAGGGACATCTACGTGACATCGAGGTTATGCTTCATCACTGATAAATGCAATTTATGACTTGCAAAATATCAGTGTAAACATTGGTTTTCTGATCGTGTATTGTAAAATAGTAGGTATATTACACACCAAGGTTCAAAAGTGAGTATTTACATGTGAGGGAAGTTTGCAAAATGAACGCAGAAAGCAACGAAACATTAAAATTCTATCATAATGGTGAGTCTTTTATGAAGTATTGATCAATGGAAGAGAGAGCGAGACAGAATACGAACAGCCTATACAAATTAATTAATGTTTTCATTTTCTTCAATATTTTATAAATCTTAAGAGAGGTCGAAGATGAAATAAAGATAGAAAGAGAAGATAGGAGGAAAATCTAATCTACCCCCACGAGAAAAGATTAGAAAATAGATACGACTATTGCTGGAAAACACAATGAAATAATATTTTAGGCTGCTTAATTTCATTTGAGGCGGAAAGGACCAAACCTTGAGCCCCCACCCGAAAGTTTTATCCTATACTTTCATTTCTGAGGAGAGTTTTGTAAAATTTAAAGGGCGATTTCCGACTTCCGACATTCACGACTATTTCGCCAATGACAATAAAATATCGAACTTGATCCCTAAAATTTTACTGTCGAATCTGTAAATACTCCACACAAATTGAACTTATTTTTTGAAAAAATGTTAAAATAAATGTGTACTTACATCTTTGTTCGAACAGAGTAGAAATGTTCAGTCCAGCGGCCATTAAAATATAAGCTACTAGCCAATAAGGTCAAAGTATCAGGCTCTAATGGCTCCTTAAACAATTGAGGAATGCGTCCATTTGTTTTCTCTGCGACCCACCTGAAGAAAGAGAAATTAAGTAAATTCAGTAAAGGTAGGCTTAAGTGATTTGTATTATGCTGACGGAAGAATTTTCGCTGAAAACAAAGAAAAAACAATCAAAGGCAAGTCTTATAGATTATGATCGTTTATGTGACCTTTTGGTCTTTATCATACGTAGTTGTAAATGGAAAAATCAAATCATCCTTTTCAATGCTCTTATTCATCTAACAAGATAATGAAAATAAAAATCCAATTAAATTGCGGTATTGGTCATGCTCCCACAGAACCATTTACAGTAATGATAAATTTTGTCTGAAATACTCATTCAGACTGCTTATCGCCGCATTTGAGAAACCGTTAGCATATAATTAATTCTACAACATCACTTACTTATTTATAACTCCAACTGCTTCGTCTCTTTTGGAAAAATCCAATCGTTGAACTTGAGTTTTGTAAAGTAAACTCGACTTATTTTGATACGACCACTTTATTTCCAAATCTTTCTTCACAAACAAACCATTGGCAATACTCGCCTCTGCGAGAACACGCACAGGTCGACTTTGAATCGATTTCAAAATATCGCCAATATTTTTATGAAATTTTTCAAATCTGGAACATAAAAAAATTCTTCCAGTTTAGGTAAACGTACCAAACTCAACTCGTGGATAAGTACGTATATTTTTTACAAACAATCATATCAACAAATAAAATTAAAGCTCTACAGCTACAGTTATAAGCTGTCAAGTTACACTGAAAATTGATTAACATCTGGGTTATAAAAAAATAATTTTCCTCCAGAAAATAACTGAATTTTCTGTTTCAACTTTTGATAATTTTCAGGGACGTAGCGAATGCCTTTTTTAAGATGGGAGAAAAAACGAGAATTTCCAGCTGCTAAAAAAAAAAATTCATAATTTTCCAACTTGTATTGTATACATTGCCTGTTTTTTCTTCTCCAAAATTTCCAACTATAGTAAAATTTTGAAATTTCTAAAAATAAGTTCATCAAATTCCACAATTTTCTAAATATACATGCAACTAGTCAAATTTTCTAACTCTAAAAATATTTTGGGGGAGCCTCCCCATCCACCCGCAGCTACGTGCCTTGCAATTTTTCATTTACATTCAACAGGTGTAGCAGAGAAAGAAACTGTATAGGATCCTTTTCTTTCTTATACCAACTTAGTCTCTAATTATGAATTTAATTGTCAAGTAACCCAGATAATATTTTGGTTTTAAAGTTACAAATAATTTTTCGAAAATTATTAATTAGTAATAATTACTATGAAATTTGATTACTCATTATTGCCTTCCGGACTCCTTAGAACATTTCCAATTTCTTTGCGAGTGCTGCCTGCTGCTCCCAAGTAGGCTAAAGACAAAGCAGCATAAATGCTGATTGGAGAAAATATTATATTCTCGTTATCCTTCGTTGCATGATGTAAGGTCTTGATAAGGTCAGTAGTGAAATCCAAAATACCATCTGCTGCAACCTAAAAAAAAATGTTTTGAATTGATAAGAATATAAAAATATTTTTAATTTCCATGTTTTTGTGCAAGGAAAGGGTGAATAGATAAAAAGGTAGTAAGTGTTAACATAAGTATCTAGATTGAAAATTTTTGTGTTCAGTAAATTTCATTATTTCCTTTGTAAATTTCACTGTATTGGACATAACAGATCGAATAATCTTATTAGCAAAATAATATTTTTGTTAGATGATCAAAAAGTTACATTAAAAATTACAGATCGACGTCCTCATATTTCAGCTGACATTCGCCAGTGCTTCACAAATTCATAGTTTCTATACATACACGTTTCTACCTCGGTATTTTCACAAAGTTAAGTGGTCTATGTACCTATGTAGTCTAAATATCATGAGAAAAATAAAAATATTTTACTCATGCGAATTTCTTTTTTCAGAAAATTGTTGGGACTAATTCCCTAAAAATCATATGAAAAATCTTATCCTCTCCTCTGGAGCTAATTTTAGTATAGGAGTTAGAACCTGTTCAAAATTAGTTTTTTAAGAAAATCTCGAAAAAAATTTTGGGAACAAAACATTTTTCTGAATTGTTTTACAAGTTTAATTCTCATACATTTCTTCATAGTATCATTCTTAAGCACCCAAAAGACACCTTAAGACGAAGTACATTTTCTGAAAATATAGGTATGCATTTTTTTAGTCCAATAACTGCTTTAATTTTTAGTTGATCAAGTTGAAATTTAGTAAGTATGCACCTAGATACATTTTATGCCACAAATTTACTACATCGTGTACGTTTGGCGCAAAAAAAATTTCATATCTTTTTGTACAGTTTTTCTCAACACTAGGATGAACAACATTCTAACAATTTTTGAAAAATTTGGTATCTAGGCGGATAATTTTTACAATGTAGAAGAACCACACTGATTTTTGTTTTTATTTTTTCATTTGTTATGAAGTTTTGTAGTATTTTGTGGATTTGTAATAAACTCAGTCAGGAAATGTTTCGTCTAAAAATGTTACAATAGGTATATAGTCTAATTTTTAGGATTTTTAAAAAAATTAATTTTTGAGGTCAAAAACCTCTTTTAAAAAAAAAGGTGTGTTCTGCTGGGGACTTATGAAGGATTGACCTGTAAGTATAGTAGTGTGGTTGTGAGCGACAACCACATACCTACATGCTAACTAACATACACAAATGAGAGTTACAATATTGTAAGACGAACGAGTTACGTAAATCGGACGATTATAATTCTCATTTTAGCCGCTACCATAGACCAAGCGCTAAGATGTTTACACATCAAAAATTAGATCAAGAGTTGAGAGGTGTGATTTTCAATATGATGTTCATGGGACACCACTCTCGACAACGATTTTCCCAAGAAAAAAGTTTTTGATTGTTTGTCTTTGTTCAGACTAAATCTGATAAAATGGCTAATAACTCCCGATCAAATGAAACAATCAAAATCAAAATCAAGGTTCTTCTACATTGTATTACCCACTAATGGATCAAATTTTTTGAAAATTATTAGAACGTTGCTCCATTTGTAGTGTTAAGAAAAATACCACAAAATAAGAACCTACAGAATTTCCTATATAGCACACAGGGTATATACGTTCAATTTTCACAAATCTTAAGAAGGTGAATTTGTACCTTATTCGAATGTATCTACTTGCTGAATTTCAAACGTGTTGACTGAAAATTACATCAGTTACAATGATAGCAAAAAATTTTTATATTCAATAAATGTACCTCACTATAAGCCTTCTTTTGAGTGCTACAGTCTAACTCAATGAAGAAATACTTAATAATTGAATTTATATTAAATCAATTACAAAAAGTTTTTGTGTGAAATTTTTTTACGTAATAAAATTATAATTATGTCTCACAATTTTTGAAACTTTTATGAAAAATCAATATTTTGGGGATGTTTAAACCCCCCAAAAAAATTATCCGCAGAGGTAGCAGATAAGATTTTTAATATGATGCTTAGGGGACCACGCACAATTTTTCGAAAAAAGGAATTTGCTTGAGAGAAATGTTTTTATTTTTTCTTATTCATCTGGACCAGAGTACTCCAAACTGTGGCTTGCGAGTTACAAGTAGTTCGCATAAACACTAGCAGTACCTTCAAAAAGGATATGGTATCTGTGACACCATGATTTTTATTAAATTCAAAATTTCAGTTCCAGGTAATAGGTTTTAACCTTCATCGTAGGGTAATAGGCCTGAAAAATTTCCTCTATTCAATTCAAAGTTCTGGCTAGCAGTAGCTCAGTTAATGAGAAAGTTTTGCGACCATTGGCTTAGGTTATAATAACTCATGAATTTTTTTCATTTGAAACAGATCATATGTGCGTTCAATAGCCTGATTATTTGTACAGATTCTGTACAGATACAGTGAAATTTATAGAAAAATTACAGAAAGTCGTTTGGGAAGTGCATTTTCCGTACAGAATTATATTTAGCCTCACTTTTAAGAATTACGCATCTTCAGTTTCACTCTAATATTACAGTTGATTGAGAGGAAATAGAATTTTACAGATTGGTTGGACTTTCTGGTTGCTATCATCAGTTTCATTCCTAACTTGTAGACGAATGTGATTTATTTTTAGTATCAAAGTATAGAATTTTGATTTGTTCAGTCATCGGTGATTTCATCATTTTTATTTTTAATTTTTCTTAACTTTGTTTGGACTGATGCGATGGCTGAAAGTTCGGTGAAAAGTTTACAATAAAAATGCACCTAAAATAATTACAGTTTGTAAAAGTGCTTATGAATGATGATGCTGAAACTTTTACATTTTTGATAAGAATCTACCCAAATTGATAAAAAAAAATAAACAATTGACTGTAAATTTACAGATTCTCCTTCGACCTTTATATTTACAAAAAAGGTTTGTACAAACACACCCCATATTCTCGATTTTCGTCTTTATTACATGAATCATTTCCACTAATGTTGAAGTCTCCGTGGCTTTAGGTCAAGGTATCCCAACATAAGCTATATTGCCCTTTTTGAGATAATTTTTATGGATGGGGGGCCAAAATGAAAAAAAGAGAAACCCAGCGAGGATAATACTAATAGGCTAACTGAATAGCTTCATTTTATTTGGAAATTCGCTAAAACGAATTATGGGTACCTAAATGTAACAGGCGATTTGAAAAGAGGGCACAAATTGTAAAAAGTTGGAAAACCGTGCTCTAGGTCGTATTGAAGAAAGGAAAAAAAAACGGTGCCAGTGAACTCCAAAATGTACTTTCGTTAGGTATTGATCTGGTTATTTCAGAGACTTGGAAATTTTTTTGCCGAAAAGTGTCCACATTAATCTGTCCAAACAAGTGGTTTCTAACGTTTTCGATCTGCGACCCACTTTGAAAAATTTTAAATATTCAGATGAATATTTTATCATAAGGAAGGAGAGTAAGTTAAATATCTAGACCAGTTATAGTACCTATCTCACCTTTTTTTTGTGAACCTACTTTTAAAAAACGTTTCTGAATGGTACCTGTGGGGACAATACTCGTATGAGGTAATAGGGGCTCGCACCCCTCAATGACAGTCGCCGCCCGAAGGCTGGCAATAATCGTCTTTATGACGTTAAACAAATTTACACAGGTGCGTTTGTATGTTTGTACCTGTACGTACGTACAGGTAAGATACATTGCACGGGCCGAGATCAATTACCTGATAACAATCTCGGTGATGTCACAGCCCGGTACCAAATGCGCTGCGTCATTTCTTATCACCTCGACAGAGGCAAGAAACGACGTAACGCATGACATAATTACGTACATGTACGTATGCATGTGTGTCTGTGTGCGTGTACCAAATCCTGTATATAAACTCTCAGAACCGGCTCAAAAATCGCCAGTGTTCGCCGAGGATTTGGCTCTCCCATACTTAACTGTATGAAATGGCAGAACACGCAAATACTGTTGAAGACCTTCTAGTGTGAATATCTCTCATGACAAGGTATTCCACAGTACCTATACTGAATAATGGACAAAAATGATACACGCCTTATATCTTGGAGCTTCCACATGAGGAAGGAGTGCAAACGTATATTAATTTTTGTTTTTACAATATTTTTACCAAATGAACGATGTACTAACAATAAAAATACAATTCAGTGTAAAAATAATGCAAGTAAAATTTGAAATAAAAATTTTATTATGCATTCTCTGAAAATATTTGAAGCCAAACAAAAAAGAATAATTTTTGACATGGTAATGAAGCATTAGATTTTTTTAAACCGAAATTTATTATAGATGTTTTAATTTTTCGATTGAGGCAGCTCATAATTATGTATTATGGTACGGAATAGAGTATATTATATTACCTAGGATAAATGTACCGAATATGGGGTACAAAATTTTCAAATTGTACATAAATCAAAAAATAAATCTAAATTAAAATGAGTGGAGAAATCAGAATCAATGGTCCTTCATGTTATTTTTTGTAACATTAGAAAGTTCATGGAACAAATTTTTGATTTTGCACGAATTTTTTTGTCACATGACTCAAAATAATGACTTCACAAAAGGTGTTCCCAAAATGGGGTAGCCCCTTTTCTAATATTGGGTTACATATATTTTAAATACCTTATATGGTGTACAACCTTTTCTTAATATGGGGTACCTACTTGAAAATTTATGCAAAACATCAAAATTAGAATTATAAAAATTAATTATTCTCCTTATAGAGTTTACAAATGCCACTTACAACGTTCTAATTCGATTATTTCTTGTTTTAAATAGAAATAATTGGTATTCTATATTAGGTTCACCCTGATATGACAAAAATAAAAAATTTCTAAAATAGAATAAATCAACTTGTAAGATTGATAATTCTTGGAAATAGAAGCAAAATGTTCAAATTTTCTGTTGATGTTGATCATATTTCAGAATATCCATTAGTATTTTATCAAAAAGTTATGAAAATTGTAAAATTATTAAGAGTACAGTGATAAAAATTAACAAAAAGGAAGGAAAACTCGCTTTAGTCTAGTTCTTTCGACTGTTTTTCTGGATTCGTACGATAGAGCCAAGGGTGTAGCCAGCATGGAGACGGGTACGGCCTGTCTTGATAAAAGCAAAATTCATAAAATAAACCCCCTTAAATTTTTCGCACTCTTGGAACCATTCCTCATAACAATAAATAAAAATAAAATAAAATAAATTTCTCAATAATAAATAAATTTGCCACCATTGCCTTGGTTAAGCTAACTCCTACAATCTACGTTGTTCCCTTCAACATTTTTCCTCCTACCATCTTTAAACTTTTTCTCTCTCTTTTAAATTTTTAATACTTTCCTCTTTTGTCACCACCTTATGTTTGGCCCGGTGGTTTGAAATAATAACTATCAGCATGTACCTCAAAACAATTGTATCGGGTTTTTTGTTTTTCCTTTTTTTTTGATCCACTGGCAAAATTCTTACCTGTATTGTAAACTTTTTCTCTCCAGATCGATCAACCAATATCTGTACGTCTTTCATGCAACATTTATTTTTATTTTGTCACCTATATTTTATTTCAATACACAATGTCTCCGTATAATATAGACTGATTTCTTTCCTCAGGCATTTGGGCTTACACTCGGACAAATGATATGGTAATTTGGTTTTCTTTTCTTTTCAATGAACATTCACTCCATTTTAACCCACTCAGATTTTACCCATTCAGTATTTAAAGTATTCGGCTTTTTTTTTTTTTTTTTTTTTTTTTTATAGAACTTCAGTATGATTTAAAGCGGGTTAAAAAACAATACCTGGTTAGCCATGCAGTCTGGACAGAAACCACACTCGGACATTTTAATTAAGTGTTCTAAAAATATGTTGGCATTGCTTTGGTAAGTCTACACTACCCAGGGTTGCATACCACAACGCGATGGGACAATTTCCCCCTGGATTTTCAGAAAAAAAGACGAGTTAAAAAAGAAAAAAATGTGATTGTTTTCTTTATCCCTAATATCGGTGATAATATTTAGAAATGAGAAAAGATTTGGCCATCCAGCATGATTTTTAAGTGGGTTTTCAAAAAAAATCTACTTATTTTTGATTTAGCAAGCTAAAACTTTCATCAAATAAAAGCTAACTACAGGTAATTTTTTTTTCTTGAAAATATAAATTTTTTTACATTAATTTTATTAGAAAATTTTCAATTACTGCTTTTTGCACAGCCAGTAAAATCCACTGTGACTGGACCTTCAATTTTGCTTGTTACCAGGGGCGAAACTAGGGGCAAGAGAATACTCATGCCCAGGTGGCTGAGTTTCAGGTGTGGAAAAATTATAAATAGAAATTAATTTTCAAACTATTTATATAATAATTATTACATTGTGATCAGGGTCATTGGAAACTCCCTCACCTACCAAAAAAACCAAAAAAAACCTTTATACGTGAACGTTCGAGAACCCAGAAAACACCAAAAATTTTTTTTCACTCGCGAAATATTTGTTTTATCACCCTATAAAACCCTCTTTATAGGTAAATCTTGAGTACAACCTTATTGCAGTTAAGGGCGGCATATTGACGCAAATTCCTAATATTTTCTGTCTATGCCCTCAAATAGACCAGTCTTACTAATTTTCCCCAATTTTTTTCAGCAGATTGCGTTAATAGTTTAAAAGAAACAATGGTACTCCATATTTGGTGTACACACTCCATAATTGGTACATTTATTCTATGTAAATTCTTGTTAACTTGATAACGGGTCAGTTTTTTTATCCGATAAGAAATAAACTTTTTGTCATTATTGTAAATAAATTTCAGATTAAAAATATAGATTTTATAAAATTTGATGTTCATCGGATGTATTTACACTGTTCATGTTTGACGTCTGATTATTAGAGCCATTTCTTGGCGGTTGTTTGTCAATAGACAATACGATAGAAGGTGAAATTTTCTTTTAATATAAGTGAAATTTGGAACCGTATATTGATATTATGTTTAGTAAGTAACGTAGATGAATTTTATTAATTTTGGCTTTTGTTCTCATAGTTATTTGAAGACTTTATTTTTTGTTAGTGGTTCTAGCTCGGTTCCTTTCGCTAATTTTTCCTCATCAAGCAATAGACCTGAAATTTCGGATATTTTGAACGATTATGAAGAAAAATTGCCCCGAGTTTAGTTTTTAGTCGGACTATTGGTTCGATGAAGAAGTGGAACAGAGGGAGCCTAGAGCTATTAATAAAACATTACAATCACACTGAATGCACAGCTGAAACACAAGAACAAATAAACCAGTTAAAGCCGAAATTAATGAAAATTTTTGCATTACGAATTCTATCCGAGTAGTAAAATTTACTCTGAAATAAAATTGTATTGCAATTGTATTGTGTGACCAAACAATGAATAAAAAATTGGATGTCACATATGGATTGCGTGCGTCCGCATAACATTAAATTTATTGAATGTAATTTTTAATTTGAAATCTGCCCACCTATAAAATTTCCACTCGATCGGGTATAAATTTTATTACTGTCATTATTTAACGTGGTAACAAAAATTTGTGTTCATGTCTACAAATTAATTGGGTTATAAACGAATTTTTAAGAGATAAGCTTTTATTTATTTATTTTTTTGGCTATAGCTTCATGCGAAATAAACATTATTTTGTTTCGGAATGTCGGCAGCAGTATTGGTGTATCTTAAAATCGCAGTAGTGAGTAGAATAAAAGCTTATAATAAGTACATCTACGGGGGGTTTTGAAATTAGGTGAGCCATAAAATTTCAATGGATAGTAGGGTGAACTGATTATGAGTAGGTACTTACTAGGGTTTCATGCGGGTCATAAATCTCGTCTTTGGAAGAAATAATACTGAATTTTATCCCTTCAATTCAACCAGAAAACTTGCAATGTAAAATAATTTATTTTACAGAAAATCGAATTGAAGAGCATATTAATTTATCCTAAGTTATACCTAATTCATGAATTGAGATTACAATGATTAGGATTCGTAAAAACTAATAAGAAAAGCATGAAAAAAGTTCAAAAAATAAGTCTTATTTTTAAAATTATCTTTAAGAAATGTTTACCAAATAATATTTCAAAATATGCACGAAAAATTTGTTTTTTCCAAAAGTGATTCTGAGGAGAAAAGCATAAGCTAAGCCCCCTTCAGGTGAAACATTCCTAGAAAAAATCCGAAACACGTAATTACGACTTACCTGTAGAATGAGAAAAACAAAAACAAAAACAAAAAAAAGGTCCCAGTATCAGTAACTTAACATTTTCATATTCAATATCAATGTTTTACCATCAACTATCGATACTGTGTTAACAAATACATAGATTTCCTCATAACTGTTTTATCAGTGTTGAATGAAATATCGATATTTCGATGTGTCATAAGAAAGCTATGTAGTTTGTATCGATATATTATCGATAATCGGTAGAAAATTTAACAAGAAAAAACGACATCGAATGTAAAAATGAACCCCGTATTTCGCTGTAGCGAAAATAAAATTGTTATCACATTAAAAAATTACTTATTTTCATTTAAGGAAAAAATGACAGGATCTCGAGCCTCCCTAAAAGTTTTAGCCAAGCCTCGTCTCTCTGGCTTTTTCCGAAAGTTTTTATACTTTTTTCATCATTGTTTTAGTTTTCCTGTACCTAATTTAAGATAAAAGAAAACAATTGCCTCAATTTCCATTTCATTTGGTAAGCATACAATAAAATTTTAAATTGCTACAATTTTTTGTGCATGTCACTCGTTTGTGAAGATTTATCCCCTTTTGTAGCAACATAAATGGAGACGTATCAACAATTAAGACGTCATTTTAACTTCACTTTCCACGCCACTGAGAATAACAAATTCTTACAAATAAACGAGTGTACTAAGTATCTTATATCTACGAAGAAATTGAAGTATAGGTTAGTAGTTTTTTTCTTTTATCTGAAATTGTGGGAAAACTAAGCCAGGCATGCAGGTGAAAAAAGATCACAAATTGTTTTAAAGAACACTTTTTTTTTTTTTTTTTTTTTTTTTTTTACATTTTTTGTACGCTTTTGAATATTGTATTTTGAAGATCTATTTTCCAAATAATAATTAGAAAAATAAAGCTTAACATTTAAATGTTATTGTTTGAACTATTTTTTCTTTTTCTTTTTAAGTTTTAACAATTGATTTGATAATTCTAATGATTTCAATCGATGCCCTATGGTAAAGCGTTTTTATGCCGCCAGGTACGCTTATGTTGTGATGATGATAATAAATCGCCATTTCGAGTTTTTTCGTTATCATCAATCGCTTCATGTTCTCAAATAATTCTCGCATGTAAACAATGTAGATAATGGAAAAATTAAAAACGGCGGTTCACTATCATTTATCACGATTACGACATAAGCTTACCTGATTGTAAAGAGCCTTATCTATGGTAGCCTGCCTCAATTTGGTGTCCTGTCAGAGAAATTATCTCTTACTTGAGAGAGTTATGGATGAAAAACTGAAGATTTTTGTCGTTGGATTACCCGGAACAAACTGAACATTATTTCTTTAGCTAATCGAACATTTACGTAACCCCTGACCTGCTGACCAGTATGCAACCATCATAAAGTGCAAATACTTATTCTGAGGTTCCATTAATCAACATTTTATTTTCCGCTACCAAAACACCCTGTACTCAGTATTACGGATAATTACTCGTTGAAAAAATTAGAAGTATCTACCATTTTAGCATGAAAAAAAAAAAGAGTTAAAAATATGTCTCAGAAAAATTTAAATTTTTTAGAAAATTTGTGTAGAAAAAAGTTTATTAGAGAATTTTTTCCTCGTGGTTCATTTTTTTGACCCATCAAAGAATACTTTCCTTCGAGATTGTCTTAAACAGAGTACCTTTTCTGAAATGTCCACTAAGAATTGTTCAAATTTTCATCAGTCAATTCTTTTATCTAATAAGAAAAAATACGAAATATTCGATAGAATTTTTTTTTTTTTTTTTAATAACTTGAATGTCTACACATTTATCGGAAAAAATAATTTTTGTCTGTTTTGGTTACGTGACGTCAGTGCGAGAAGCGGAGTGGCATTAGTTCGAAGGTCTCGTTCTGCTACTGATTAAAAATAAAATTTGAGCGCAATGGTTCTCAGAAAGAATTTTAGGAACATTTTTCGAGTTATGACAGACTTTTCTCTCCATAGAGAGGTAGTGTTAAGTTGCAAAAAAACCACAACAACAAAAACAACAAAAACCCACGCGCACTGTTTTACTCCGACGAGTTTAAAAGCCCAACTCACTTGTTTTTCGGCTTGAGTGGATCCATCATTATTTGCAACTTGAGAAAACGCGTTTGTTATACCGCACAAAATCGTAAGCGGTACAAAAACGAATGCTGGAGAACACATCTAAAAATTACAATAAATACCTATATTAGTTCACTGTAAGAACCTAGGTAAAGTTGATCGCCTTACCAGATTAATAATATTACACTTTAGTAAGAGTGTATTTTCAAATACGTAAGTACTTACGATTAAAAAGTAATTCCTGCGAGTATAGGCTATTTACGAACGAGCATTCAATGACCAACAACAGGTTGTCTGAAGAGATGCACAACTTGAATTCGCATATGTAAATTTCTATTCAGATTGACCGTGAATCTGCCCACACAACTGCAAAGTTCAATAATACGCAATTCAAATTCAACTTATGTGCGATAATGGCGAAACACAGCGCGTTTATAGGCAATTAGAGAGCAAAAAAATAAATAAATCGTCGATTTATTTGCTCATTATCGGCAACATAGGAAAACCCGAGTTAAAATATTACTAACCTTTTTTCACGAAATTGTAATGCAGTACCTATACAGTCTGTACATTTACATCAAAATCGTTTACATGTATAATTGATACTTTGACGTAGGTGCACGTAGAATATTTTATATCTGGGTTCTGACTCATGCATCTGGCCAGTTACTGTATCAATATGTTGTTATACAACTTATTCGTATTAATGAGCTCTACGTGGTGGTCAGGGGTCTTCAATCCACTATTCGAGAGCCATTTGCCAAAATTCTTTGCTCGTAAAAAGTTGAGTAAAGCAGTGTGGGAAAAAAAAAAAAAAAAAAGTTAACGCAAGATTTTCTTAAACTGGATTCAATAGGCTATTATAGGTACCTATTCGAACATATTATTCGGCCACAGTAACCGTTGACTATATCGAGTCTAAGCGAACATTATAACAACTACATGGAAGGGGGGAGAAATTGAAGGGCCCTGCCCTAGGTCATAAAATCACGATTTTCAGGTTTTGGCTTATTTTGTTCACGTCTACGTAAATATCCTATACCATAATATAAGCGATAATAATAAATTATAATAAGTAGGTATGCATAATATTAACGAAATTTATGAAGGTATAGACTAAGAAAAACATCTGTGTTTATTGACCAACGTCGGTGATAAATTTTAATGGAAATTTAACTTAGAAATAATTGAGTTTTTGGCTAACTGTTTTTCGACATAGGTCGCATAAATACACAAAGCGTTGAGAGGAGTATTCTACTACTCTTAAACATAGGTGTAACCACAGAGTATTAAATATAACAAAGGACGCATGCCCATCTAAACGCTGCTACGAAAAATGGCATCACTTTTGAAGTACCTACCTATAGTTGTCACCATCCTCACGGTACTAAATTCAAACTTGTTCGCTCCTGTTCGGGCCCAATTACAATAAGAGATATTATTGCGTTTTTTTAATTTTTTTTTAATAATTGAATTAAATGAACGAATAAATTTAAGTGATAATTCAGAAACCACATCAAACCGAATTTTTTGCATTAAAATGGGACGAAAATTGTTACCATTCCTTAGAAGTGAGGATATACTTCGTCTCAAAAGCGGTGCCGTTTTTCTTCTCGCACACGTCCTCTATTGTATTTAGCACTATAGGAGTGTTACTAGAGAGCAGAGGGGGATTTTCTTTAAAATTTGTGGAAAATATAGATGATTTTTTCAAAAATATAATAAAAGAAAGTAAAATTCACAGATTTCGCCCATATGCGATAATCATGGCCATTAAAAATATACATTAAATAACAAGAACAGTCCGACCTCATAATATTGGTCTAGGAATTTTTGGGGATTCTTGAAGTCCAAGATATGGAAAAATTTTAAATTTTGAGAGATTTTCAGTACTGATCGTCTGGTAACCCTACTTTTGCGGTGGTGTCTTCTTTCGAAATTGAAACTATGAAGCTGCCTGCACAAATTTAAAGAATGAGAATAAAATCTGTTCTGATAACAGTGCAGAATATTTTCAGCCTTGTGATTTAGGGTGGAATGAAAGAATAATACTTAAGTATTAACTATTTCTTAAGAATTACTTGCATATATGTATTTTATATTATATTATATTATATTACACAGACATATATGAAGATATACCTTTGACTATATAGAATAGCACTGGTCTACTGAACCAGTAAAGCTCTACTAATCCAATGTAGTTAATAATGTCAAGACATGCCCTTGATAGTTCTTTTCTTTATTTTCTCGTCCAACGGTCAATTCTACAGAAAACTGTATTCCTGGTGAAAAATGTTTCAATAAAATTTTCCACCAATTAGATCATTTACACATTTTTTGTTGACACAGTCGTTTTCGAGTTGAAAGCTGTCAAACATGTACAAAGTTTTGTTTTTAGGGACCTGTAAAAAGCGAAAGCATCAACTTGATGAGTAGAAACGTTTATGTTTCATGATGTCCACTACTCAACGAACAAGCTGTATAATATTATCCTAAAATTTTCGAAAAAATAAAATTTTATTTCAAGTTAACAATAATATAGCGATCTAAAGTTGGAAAAAGTAAACTGCTCTAATAAAAAAATATCTCTGCCTCGCATCAATCGCGGTAAGTGTGTATTTTCCAAAAGTGTCAAATTTTGTAATGGCTGCTTTTCAAATACCAGTAGATCGATTTCGCTCAAATCTAATACCAAATCAGTTCCTAATAGTCTCCAACATCCACAAAAGTTTCAAACCAAAATCGTTTAATTTACGGGAGTTATCGTGATAACAACATGATGGATTTGCAACACTTTGAGAACCCCTACCTACAAAGCTAGTAGATAAATTTCAAAAATTTTAAAGCAAGTATGTAGCCAATAAAATCTTATAACAGTACGCCAAGTTTCATTGCCATAGGTCAAACAGCGCAGGCTCCACAGACTCTCAAAAGGTGAAAAAATAGCAAAAAGTGGAAATATATACATATATGTATATACATATTGAGTACAGAAGAGTTTGAGTGACGTATATATTCGTGATCAACGACTCAAGATCGGCGCTTTTCCACAGGTTCCGCCCCCATTTCCCGCCATTGTACTGAACGCAATAGTTGTATTTTCCTTTGGAAAATACGCTAATATGTTAAAAAAAAAAGTAGTAAGATATACTTCTATTCTGACATATAGCTGAATGAGTCTAGACAGTAAAAAAAAGTTGGCTACTTTTCTTGTTATTTTATGTAAACAGAGTGTTCTAATTTCTCTTTTTATTACGCAAGGGTAGAATAGAATTCGTTCAGAAAAAAGAAAAGTTCGCTTCAAGTATGCTCTCTCTTTTCAAAATTGGCCCAGTCATTAGCCAGTAAAAAAAAATAAATAAAAAGGCAAATTTCAGAAGAAAAAAAACTTAAATTCCTGCCTATCTATAATGATGAGTCAAAATTACGCTCAAAACGTCTGAAAACGTGTGTGTATAAAACAAGTTGCATAGAGGACGTTTGAAGGCAGTTTCGGAAAAACCATTTTTTGTGGAACTGCCTTTTAACGTACGCTATGCAATACGTTTTATACACATACTTTTTGTTCTGATTCAGACGATTGGGGGTAATTTTGACAAGATCAAATTGAATCAGCAAAACTTTAAAAAGTTTTTTTTTAAACATGAAAATTTTAACTTCAGGATTTTGAGGTACGTTTTAATACAGTGTAAAAGTTTTTCGACATCAACAATCCACAATTGGTAGGCATCAAAAAAAAAAAAAGAAGAGAGACCGCTAAATATTTCAGTTGCCAATTTTCATTGACAAAACTAAAACAAAAAAATAAATAAAACTCAAATTAATGCAATACTGAAAAGATGCTTGTAACACCTTGCGCCGTAAATAAGAAAACGATACTTTAAGCAATACAGTCAATTTGCTTTTCTCCAACAATTTTTCATTTTTGTTTTACATTTTTCTCGGACACTACCGAAACAATCGGCATCAAACTTTTATCAAACTTGCGTCCACCTAATGACAGTCTATGGTGAAAATTTTCGCTCATTCTCATTCGTAGTTTTCTTCAGACCATGAATCAAGTTTCCTTTCCAGTTTTGTAGAATACTACAAAATAAATAGGCACCAAACGTCAATTAGACCTTCACATAAGTAAGAAAGATATATCGTGAAAATTTTAACCCAATCCCTTTCATAGTTTTCTAACAATTCTGGAAAACACTTTCCAAGAAAGCAATTTTTTTCAGAAACTGTCAAACCAATAGGCACCAAACTTCATTCCAGGAGAATTTGTTATAATTCCTCTGAAACTTTATATAAATTAGGTACCTAGACCTAAGTTATTTTATAATATATAACTTTGAATAACTCAGTTATTTTAACCCAAATAGCTAAAATATGCATGTTGCAATAATATAAAATTCTTGTACTTATAAAAATGATAATATATTAATTTACGCAACGATCATTATGAAAAATTTACAAAAGTTTTATAATAATACAAAAATTTTATTTGAAGAAAATTTTTGAAAGAAAGTCTTGAATTTAATTTTTTCCACACAATATCGGATTTCTTAAAATTTTGAATTACATAGGTACTGTTATGTTAGAAGTTATTAGAAGTTATTCTCACCCAACAATTCTGGAAATATATAATATAATTTTTAATTTATTGTTTAGGTGAATTCTGTTCATTTTTTTTAAATTTTTCTTAAATAAACCTTTTATATTTTTCACTGCACTATAACTCCTTCAGATTTAGAAGAGTCCTCGTTCAGATATAAAATATAATATTTTTTATATAATTCATGATCAAAAAGGCAATGTTTACACTGGTATTTTTCAAGTGAAAAGTTATCATTGTGTGGTATGCCAGAGGGGCCTCTACAATAATCCCCCTTCAGTCCCTACAAAATTCTTTGAACCAACTTTCTGAATAGAAACCATGGATTTTGGAAAACTCGTACAGAAGGGACAGTGGCCACAGAATTACCACTGCCTGACCAGATAGCCTGCCCGGTGTCCTTGGACTCAAATTTACACCATGCATAGAAAAAAATTTTTATGTCTATAAACCATAAGTTTCTCAATCCCCATGGAATTTACTTACTTGGTTAACACAAAGAAACACTACCAAAATTAACCCATTTGCCCAAAGAAGAAAACTCAATATATGATGAAATTACAGGTAATGTTTAATAATGAAAAATTCTTCTGTTTAGACATTATCATATTACAAATTACTTCTTCAACAGAAAAAAAAAACTGTGCAGGGAAGCATTACATCTAATAAATTCTCAGTAAAAGAGAAAATTATTTTAAAAGTAACAGATTAAGTAGGGGTAGGTAAAAACTGGTTATAAAAATATATATGTATATTATATTAAAGTACTATTCCACGGACAGACCATTTCAGAAGGGGAAATAAGACATGGTATGAAGGAGGATAAAATATTGAGGTAAAACCATGGGAAGAAAGAAGAAATAAGGAGAATTGTAAAGTTTCTATGGATGATAGTCTGAATAGAAGACGAAAAATGAGTGATGAGAATAGGAACAGTCTATCGAAAGTAATAGGGGTAGTATATATTAATTTTAAAAGGAAAAATATAAAAATATATAAAAAGAACAAGGCTATTATAAGACGGATGCGTCAATTAATGAATATAATCTCGATATAAAGTGAACACACCACCAGGTAAAAATGTGAAGCATCTTTTTATGTGGAAGCATGTTCAGCTTACATCGAGGTAGAGGTTACATTTTCTAAATGAAATGTTAAATCTGCCACAATGAAGAGAATGATATTTTATTCTATTTTTATAATTTTTAAGCAAGACTCATCATTATGATAAAATATTTAACATTTTGTATCTTTCTGATTATTAATTATATAAAATATTCTCCTCAACAAGATTCAAAAGTGAGTTCATATGACTTGTGAATTGCTCACTCACTGCGCTTGTTTTGCAAACTCCCTCACATGTAATCGCTCACATTTTAACCTTAATGTGAAATATACTATTACCTGTTATTATACATTTTTTTTTACAGTCATGTGAATTGTGTGCTATAGTGTGCTGAAAATAAAATTTTTGGGAAGTTGATCTGTGGCTCTTTAATAACAGACATTTTTTACCACCCCATTATATTGTGGTCAAATCACATTAGTATGCAAATTTTTTGTTTATTTTTTCTAATTGGTGTTATATTTTTTATTCACAATGAACCCAATAATATGTACAGGTACTTAATGTCTGTTTAAGATTTAAGTTATACCAAGTTTGGGTGGCCATTTTTCTGGTAACTCTGGTAAAATTTCTTCAAAAAAAATTACATAAACGTATTCTAGCATATTCTGTAATTCATTCTATTTCAAAAATTATCAGAAATTTTGGTTAGTTTAACAGTACCTTTAGAGGTACTGTTGTTTTACCAGAAACATTTGTTAATGCCGAAGATGTGTTGAGAAGTGTTTTGACGTAACATCCAGAAATTTTACCAGAATTACCATAAAAATGGTTGTTCGAACAAATCTACCTTCAAACTATTCTTCTAACATTTCCATGAGAATGAAAAAATAAATGCCAGGCTACAATATTGAAAATAAATCTGAAAAGGTTTGCAAAACAGTCTTTATTTACATGCAAAATGTTTTACATAGGTATTCAACTCTATTGTATCTGTATATTTACACACTAGTAGATATATCTACCTAGATTATTATTTAGTTAAAACATTATTTTAGGACGGATAATCCAAAAGAACTACTGTTCAGGCTCATAAACAAAACCAGAAAATAAAACCATCGAAGTTTTATGGTTATAAATGTTAATTATAAAAGGCCTTTTAACGTGAAAGTGTATTGGATTAGGCGACCGATATGGCAATGATGCAGGAACAATGTGTGCAGAAGTAACAGCTGTGCCAATGATTCCTTCTTCGTCAATCTGTATCTCTGTACCATGGAATACCTCTGACACTCGGAATGGAGCCGTGGACAGATCGCTTAGGTTAGGTGAAGAAAACAAGTCTCGAATTCCAAGATGTTTCAGGGCATTCACAAGGGATGTTTTTGTTGTAAACTTCACCTTTGGCAGCTTGAGGTCTACATTTATTATCCCTTTGGCATTTTTCATAATTTCTTTGACACTAATATTTTTCAAATACGAAGTTAAGTTCTTGATTGTTTGAGTCGGATATGGTAAAATGATGTTCATGGCATAATAGGAATCTTCGCAATAAAGATCGATGGACTCAAACTGCAAATCATCATTTTTGACATATGGAAATAGTTCTTCAAGACTCATCATTTGTACATCTACTTCTTTCACACCATTGAAGAATTTCTCTCTAGATGAAAAAAACAAAAACAAAAATGATTTAAGTCAAATGTTTGAGCGGCCTACCTAGGCATAAGTTATTTATATTATAATCGAATCAGTGAATTTGATTAGGGAAATATAGGAGAGACTGGGAAGTGACCTCAAATAAAGCTTATTATCTTCTCTAAACGGGTAGCCTACCTATCTTGTAGTGTGCGGGCATTATTTCCTGTTTTCTGTTACCTATTTTCCTTTCCTTTCTTTCTTGTTTTCTTATGTTTAATTTACAGACGGAGCTACTTACTGTTGGCTAGCAATTGCAGACCTGACCACCATTTCTTTATACTGTTAAACTGCTGACTTTTGTCCTCATCGTTTTTCAGTTTTTGATTTTTACATCAACTTATCAACATGTTTGTCTTTTCGTGAGTGGCTACACGCTCACTTAAAAATGAATTTATTTTTCATTTTGGATTCAAATTCATGAAGCTTGCCTTCAGGATGTGGTTAAACCTGCGATTGTTATTTCAACCAATTCAAGTCGGCACCTCCGTCTGAACTCCGGTAAAATGTACATCATTCGTTTTTCCTTTCTAAATTCTAAAAATGTTCTTTTATTTATTCTTTGTTTTCCCACCTAAGCATGTTCCGCACCTTAAAATTGTTCATGTTGAATCTCGATTATATGGATAAATATGAGAATGTTCTATATTTCTTCAAACCTTATCGAAGTGGAGTGTGTGTGGAGTGTGTCATAAGCGCCCAATTCCTTTTTTTTGGTAATTCCATTTCACAGTGAAATACAGCTTGTATCACAAAAATTTACTTTTCCTGATCCGTTACTTGGACCAGTGCTTCCACTGTGTGTGTGCTTTTATTTAGACTTTTACACACCACATACATAATGTCGGTAGATCCCAAATCCTCCTCCCACCTCTCGCATCTGTATTTGATAATCTTCAGACACTGGAGAACACCCCTCCTTTTGAAAAAAGTCAATTATAATAAAAATCAAATATTATAAGTTGAAAAAAATCATACTTATCTTGACGGGTCACATAATTATAGTACCTACCCAATATAAGTAGGTATAGGAATATTAATATTTAATTGAAAAATTTGTGCAAATTTAAAAGAAAACCTAATGGTTCGTGAGACAAAGAGATTTGGTAGGTACTTAAGTACTTATAGTCTCACAACCATATAAGATGGTAGTTTCTGTCGCATTCCGGACACAAAATTGCGGTCTGTTTGGTTTAGTTCATTTAGTACCTTCTCTCCCAGGTGATTGGAAATTCGTGTTAAGAGACCATCGGATAACCAATTTCCAACCAAAACCCTCATTCCTTCGCTCAGTGAAATCGTATTTATCTTCTAAACCCTGCACAACGTTGGTTCGATACCATAATATCCAATAAATAATCCTGGCTACGAAAAGCATGAAGTTTCATTCGAATATCTTTACGCCAATGTGGGAGAAACATTTTGAAAAGCCCATGGACAGTGACGGATTGAACTCCATGGGCGTAGGTCCTTAGCCAGTCGACATCTGGGAACCCAGCTTGCAAATTATTTCCTATCGCTACATTTTTAAACTTTCTTACCCACAATTTTGGTCAATTTAACGGGATTTCTGAAAGGTGTGGGACCCATATAGGTGGGCACCTACTCTGCTATTTGGTACGGTAATCAGATATTTTCTATAAATACTCTAAATGACTATATTGATGCGATATAATCCATCAGCTACAAAAAATAGATCAATGACACTACGATGGTTGCATTTTCCGCATACGATAGGCACGGCCCTAAACAATTAAAAGAGAAAAGATACTTACGTTTTTGTATGGTATTTTGAAAAGCTTTCCTTCCATTTTGCATTGAAGTACAACGTACTTATGATCAAAGCTTCCGTAGAACTATCTATATTCTCATTAACAACTCCTTGGATACGATCTCTTGTTTTATTGGAAACCCAGCTGAGATAAAAAAATCAACAAATTTATCCTACTACGGTCAATTTGAAGACGAAAATTTTAATGAACTATTTTAATTCATAATATATGTTATCTACCCATTTATCTTATTTGCCGCTATTTTTCCAAGATTAAAATTAATGCTTTCGACATTAGCATCGTAAAGTTTCTTTACTTGAGTGTAGTAGTCCTTCTTTATTTCGAAGCCATCGCGCACAAACAGGGCATCAGCAACGTTGAGTATTACTGGGTCTGAGTCAGTGGTGAGAATATCCTTGAAGTAACTTCCAATAGTGGAGTGAATATGTGATTTTCTACGATAAACGAAAAAAAAAAAATTATTTAAAGAAATAGGTAAATAAATAAAAATAATAATATCAGAAAACAAAATTTATAGATGATTGGTCAAAACTTTTTTATGAGGGTAAGTATGTCGAATATTTTGATTACCTGCGGTAATTTATTGTTAGTCATATAATCAAACAAATTTTGAAATTCTAATTTTTAAGAATTTTTTTCACTTTTCTTTTTTATAAATTGAATCTTTAAAATACCTGTTTAAAAATAACTCTCTTATTTTATTCTTTAATTATAATTTTTTTGGGAAAATGTGGAAGCAGGGCTTGAAATTTAACCAACCAGGACACTGGCACTGGGGCCTCAAACTGGGACAATTCCAGTCAAACTGAGACATATGGGAAGCCTACCTATAACTGCAGACGGTTCTACAAAGTAAATAGGTATCATTTTTAGCGCAGTCACCTTCAAAACTTGGTAAGACCTTTTCTATTTGAAATTTTTTTTTTCAGATTTATAATTTAAATAGTCAGAATTATCATTCTGAATGCTGGAAATTTATTTTTAAATTTTTTTCTGGGAGGTACCCTATTGCTTCAATAATATAAAGAAAAAAATACCTAAACTTGAATTACTTACGAATAATTTTGTCCTTTAGATATTTCTAAAATATTTGAAAGTTCCTTCAACGTATTTCCACCAGCAGCTAGATGTATCAGGGACAGAGCATGATAAATATTCAAAGGTGAAATCAATAAATTTTCATTGGGCGCAGATTCTGAATACAAGTCAATCAACAAATTAGTTCCCAGTGATTCAATGGCTTTCGATATTTTTTCAAATGCCTAAAATATGAGAATCGCAGGGATTTACAAATAATATCTAATACATAAATATGATAAATGGCCAACAAAACTATCATATTAAATAAAGTTGGAAAAAATACTTACTTCTGACCGAGAGTTATTTTCGATGGGTTCTCCGCTGGAAAATTTTATATTAATTAACAAACAAAAGAACAATACTTTATTGTAAAAATTCATCATGAGGTCTAATAAAATTTTTAGGTTCAGCTGCTTACTGTAGTTCTAGGTACTGCTTACACCAATGGTTAATGCGGAAATGTTTTAGATTTACAGAAATTCGCGAAGTAAATTACCCAAATTTTTAAAAAGTTTACGAGTTTGTTAATTGTAAAAACTTTTAATTTGGACTAACCTAAATATCTCGTTAAATTTTCCATTCGTAATAAGAATTGATAACAAGTTTTGAATATCATTAATATTGTTATGTGAAAATTACTAGAAATAAATGAAAGATAAAAAGTCAAAAGTCATCTTCATGCTGATTAAAAAAGGTATAGTGATAAATAAACAATGATAAACAAGCAACGCCGTTAAACGATGTTTCAGATGTTGTAACAGGGTTTTTGCTCAGTTGAATTGCATAGCGATGAGGTCAAATATCAATCTGTATCGATAGTTTTATGCAATATCTTTTGACAATTCTCACATCCAATTAAAAAATGAATAAAGAAAGGATAATTCTGTGGGTTGTCGGGTCGGGGATTCTAACCAGCAACCCATATGTTATAAAAACAATGACATACCTTATCGCTACAATGCGAATAGTATAGCCTAAGTGTGATAGCGTGCATCTTCACAGCAATGCCCCCAATGCTGTAATGCAGACATGACAATAGAGGGCGGAGCTATGCTGCTGTGCATCATCGTACAGACTTAGGCCACCATGCATGGCTCAATGCTACTCTAAGAAGGGGGATGTGGAGGTGGTTGTGTACTCATCTCACATCAGTTTCACCAGTTCTGTGGGTTGTCAGCTGAGGAATTTGAATCTGCAACCTACAGGCCAGGCCTTTGAGAAGGAGGGGGAAAAGGTACTAAAGATACCGAACCCGGACCTCTTTATGGGATCCAGAATGGCCTTAATTTAGAAATAAATTGTAATTTTTAAACATAAATGGTGAAAAGGGGCGTCAGGACCGATCTATGATGAGGTTTCTGAGAATAAATTTTCCGAAGCTTTGAAAAAAAACCACTAAAATACATGTTTTAGAACCCAAAAAGTATTTAAAAAATTTATTTTGTGAGAAGAGCGAGCGAAATTGTTTTCTGAATTTATAACCACTTTCCAAAGACAAATCCTGCAGGTAGAATTGAAAGGGACCCTTCAGTTTATTTTTCTTGGACTCGAAATTTCTCTCTGAGGCCCTGCCTACAGGATGTAAAAATAGTGACACATCACACGGCTGTGATGTCAACAGTATAGCATAGGCATGATTGAGCATACAGTCAACATCCTCACAAATTCATTAGGTACCTAATCAATTAATAATAATTATTAATTATTAATTCATAATTCATTCAGTATCAATGAATCTCACATTAGTGCCTTAAATAATAATAGAAGAATAAATTTTATTTTAACAGTGATGAAACAAAACACAGAAATGACAGAAGAAAAATAATAACAAACTTGGTGATTGTAATTGAGTTTCATTGCAGTTTGAACAAAAACGCTAAAAAAGTATTAAAAAAACTCTTCCACAGCAAACTGTGCTAGAAAATAGCCAGTTTTATAGAAACAATTAATAACACTGATGTGAATTGATTTTGCAAAGATTTTACCTCCTAAATAAAAACAAATACGACATCCGGGCATTCTGTCAATCCGGACCAAAATCAGTATGTCCAGTCGATCCTTGTTCTAGTACCAATGTTTTATAAAACTGAAACAAAAACTTACATACCAAAAGTACTGTCCAATCGATCAATACCAAAAACAATAGTTCTGGTCTTTGTATTGTACTAATGTTTGTACAAATTTCCTGATTATTAGAAAAAAATTTTATTAAAAAAAATTATAGATACCTACAAGTACATAATTTGGGGTATACATAGAAAGGATATAATTTATTATGATAATAAATGCAGTATTCAATATCAAGAATCCAGAAAATTTTCAAATTTTCAGTCAGAAGGAAAAATGATGGTAAAAGACTGATCTCCTCACGGTGAACATTTTCTGACTAATTTCAGTCAGAAATGTAAATTTCTTTAATTTCCTGTAATTTATAGAATTAAAATTTTTCCCTGAAATTAACACAGTCAAAATCAATGATCAGTCAATATTTATACTTAAAACTTAAATTTACATTACTTCTTAGGTAAATATGTGGAAGCTGGCTAATGCAATTAATTTGCCGAATTACCCTATTTGACCGAAACAATTTAATCAATTACATAAATAATTTATGGAATTAATAAACTTAAAGGTATTCGGCGCACTCACGTAACCCATAGAAGTGAGGAAGCAAAACGAGGCAAAATCAAAATCAAAAGACAAAATTGACCCAAAATTGGCGCACAGGGCAGAAAAGAACATATTGATGGGTTACACGAACACAGGGTATTGTCTTGGAGATCCATATAATTCAAAATCATATATATCATGCGACGTTAAAGTAGACGAAAGCCAGAATATAAAATCATTGTTAATTAACAGGAAACCTCTAACAATAAAATCAGCAGATTATGATTATGATTTAGGAATAATAAATCCTATAGTAATGAATGTAAAAGTAAAATATAATAAAGCCTACATAGAAGATAATATACCAAAAACATTCTCGGAAATTGAAACTAACCCTTTTAGAGAGGAATGGATAAAGGCCATTAATGACGAATTTGGTTCTCTCGATGATTTGAAAGTGTGGAAAGTAGTAGATTATGATCGTTAGAAATTAATTGATACAAGGTGGATTTTTACTATAAAATTTGACAAATTCGGGAACCCAAAACCTAAAGCTAGACTAGTGGCACGTGGCTTTAAGGATCGAACGGAATATGGCATTGCGGAAACCCATGGACCTGTAGCATCCATAGGTACTATAAGGTTATTATTATCAATAGTGAATAAAGAAAAATTAATAATGATACAATACGACGTAAAAACTGCCTATCTAAATTCACCAATTATAAAACCCATTTTTGTTAAAAGACCAGAAGGCATTAATATCAATAAAAATCAGGTACTAGAACTACAAAAATCAATTTACGGCTTAAAAACTTCTAGCAAATCGTGGTATGACTTACTGGACATTAAAGTTAAAGAAATGGGATTCGAAAAAACTAAAAGCGACAGATGCTTTTACATAATGAAAAATAATGAAGAAAAAACATATTTCCTAAGTTATGTAGACGATATATTAATAGCATCAAATTCACAATCGGCCATTACTAGAATAAATGAGGAATTGCAAAAAGATTTTACAATTACGATTACAAATAATCCAAAATTTTTTGTAGTCCTAGAAATAGTGAGAGACATCGAAAACAACACAATAATAATTTCGCAATATAAACACATAGAAAAGATGATCAAAAAATTTGGAATCTCTGAACTCAAAAATACTAATACACCCATGGAAACAGGATTAAAAATTGACAAAACACAAAATGGCAGAGATGATACGGAGTATAGATCGATGATAGGGGGATTACTTTATTTAGCAAGACTTACGAGGCCAGACATATTATTCCCTGTGAATTTCTTCTCCCATTTTCAGAACAATTCAAACGATACCTTAAAAAACTATGTAAAAAGGATATTCAGATACGTCAATACAACTAAAAATTATAATCTTAAATATACATCAAAAGGGGACGGAATACAAGCGTATATTGATGCATCTTACGCACCCCAGGTTGACGATAGAAATATAGAATTACAGAATTTGGATAAGGGGAAGTCAATAACTGGATTTATGCTATTTGCCTATGGAGACTTGGTGGAGTGGAATTGCTCAAAACAGACTATTCACGCCTCATCGAGTACCGCAGCTGAAATAATTGCAGTTTTTGACACCCTTGACACGATTAAAGTAATGCAGTATATGAATTTCGAGATTTTTGGGGAAAAATTAATAGTAGATATTATGGAAGATAACATTTCAACACAGAAAATATGTTCTGAAGGAAGTCAAAGAAAGTCGAGAGCCCTAAGGATCAAATGCTACTCCATTTTGGAAGCTTTTGAAGAAAAAATAATATTTTTTAGAACAGTCACTTCTGAGAATCAATTAGCAGATATCCTAACAAAATCATTAGATCGATCAAAATTTGAAAATATTATTGTGAAAATATTAAACGAAACGAACATATACACATAATAATGAGTTCATTTTAAAATTAGTACATGTCCTAAAAAATTTTCGTATTTCAAACACAGGTCGTAAAATGTTCAAAACTAAGTCATAACACGAAAATATTTGCTGAAAAATTAACCTTCAATCATTGTCAAATATAATACTTAACAAGACCATTTACCAGAAAATACTTGTAACAGATAAATGCCGGACATCTCAAAAATTTTAACAAAGGAAAAAGTAGAAAGATCGAGCAAGAATAAACCCTACAATTCGTATAATAAAAACCCTATACATTTTCCAACAAGCGTGAGAGAAATACACAAAATATTCCCACACGAAATATGAAAGGAAACTCTTCAACAATAAATACAATAGAGATAAAAACCTATTACATGACCGCAAATTAAGATAAATCGAAAACGTTGCCTTATCTCAAAACATATTAGACGCCACTTCAAATACAATGCAACGTACGAAAAATAATATACAATGCAACGTACGAAAAATAATATACGATGCAACGAATGTTATTCTACAATCTTTTTCCTGTTTATATTTAAGATAAAATACGTAACGTACGCTCGAATTCATTGAACTCACAATCAAAAAACCTTTTGTCGTATTTTTTTTCTCTCGTCTTCTTTTATTTTCATTTATTCGTATAATATGTTCGTGAATATTTTTTTTGAATTTCTTTTTCTCTCGACTCGAATTATACGAGCGAAAACTTATATATTATTCGAAACATTTTAATAATCTTGCATGTTACCATTTTTTTATATTTTTATTTTTTACATATACATACCATATACAATTTACGTACACGATAGTGTTCATTATTACATGCATGTTACCATATTTGTATACATATTTATTTATTTATTTGTTTTTACTAATTTGTTTTTACCAATTTTTTTTCTTTGAAGCACAGCGCAATAAATTTTTTTTTAGAAACTCAAGTTACCAAAAATAATAAACAAACAATGTCAATATTTTTCTAAATTTTTTATTATGCATATATTTTTTTTGTACTTGTATTTTTTTTGTGTATATTTAATTTTTTTTTTTCTTTTTTAAATAATAATGATTAATTCGTTTTCAGGGAACATGATGAAGAAATTATTCGGTAAAATTTCAGGGGGGTGTTGATACGAAATCCCACCTCATCTCATTCTTCATCATCATCATCATATCATTCTATATATATGTCATATGTACAGTCTAGTCACGAAGTGTTTCCCCTTCTACTTTCGATCGCATATCGCTGTTGCTTCACCATTTACTTTTTCGTTTGTCAAATATATTTTAGTCGCGAAATAAATGTCTTAAAAGAAGAAAGTCTCAAGTTCTTTCGATCCTCGTTCTGCATACCTCACATCAACATTCGAAAACATAATGGGTGCGTAAATATATGTATATTAAAAACGTGTCGTAATTTTTGTCTCCAACAAACCAAAATTTTAAGTACTTAGTTACATTAATTTTTATTCATTAATCTTTATTCCCAATATTCCTAGTTTTTAAATACTGATGAGCAAAGAAAAATGAATAAAAAAGTGATTGTCATTAAATTAAATAATTGGGAGCTATTCTACCAACACTATAAACGTCGTTTCAGCCATTACGCCAGCTAAGCAAACTTTGACTTGGTGGATGGTTCTGTGAAATTCTTATGGGACTTTATGCCGCGTGAATGGAGTTAGTGGATGAAACAATGTAAAATGTTAGAGGAATAGCTTCCCTGCACTGAATAGTAAAAACATTAATCTACTGTTACGATAGAAAAAATTTTAAATAGCTGTGATTTGTATTTTTGTCGAATTTTGTTCAAGACCCTGCAGAAATGACCCTCGAAAAAAGTGAACCTAATTTGGGTTTTTCTTTATCTTCACTTGGCGTACGCATGTGACTTGACTATTTGCGGAATAAACCACTGAAAGTTTTTAATGTGGCACTTTTCTTCCATATGTCTCTAAATTAAATTAAAGCATAGTTTTTCCACAGATAATTCTTGTTTAGAAACGTTCAATTCTAAGGTAAATATTATAGTTTTTCACACGATTAGCTTAACTCAAGGTACGGTAACCTCAATTAGGATCATCGTGTACTTGAAGAATAGGTGAAAAAAATAAAATTAGATTCTTTCTCATGTTTCAACAGTAAATACGTAATTTTAAACTAATGTATCTTAAATGAAAACATAACTCGTTGAAATCAATATTTCATATCATATCATTTCAAAAAACAGCCTACAGATATTAAAAACTGACAATAAAATTTGTATATCTGCATGTAAATTTTCATTTTTTTTTTTTTTAGAAATCAAAGAGTATTGAAAGTGGCACCACTTTCAAGACAAAATATCCCCACTCCTAGGGACCTGTACAATTTTCAGTTTCCTTTTTATCAACGAAATTCAGTTCTTTGTGGTTTCTGAATTGATCACTCATTCAATTTAGTTGTTTGAAAAAAAAAATTCAGATTATTATCAATTGGCCCAAATGTGGGGCGTGTAAATTTGAATTCAATGCCGTAGGGGTGTCGTTTCTCTCAACAGCGTTCAGAAGGGCGTGCGTCCTTTATTATATTTAATACTCTGTGGCAGTAACAGGTGTACCGGTACCAGTACCCCAAATTAGGATATCTTCGGATCCTCTTTCACTTGAATGAAAAAGTTACCTAACTGGCTAATTATATAAAAACACCCAATGATAGGAACAATTTTTTTACAACTCATAAAAATACGTAGTTAATGTAAACAACATTCCATTTTTTGTAAAAAAAAAAAAAAAAATCATACAAAGTTGAAAAAAATTTGTAATAAATTTGAAATAATATTTTTATGAAAAATTTATTGTTTTATTTCGGTTCTCACGAAAGATTAAATAAAAGAAAACCAATCAGATTTCTTAATAACCATCACAATAATAATATCTCAACTGCTATTTTTTACTGGGCAAAAGCTCAAGACGATCATGATGAATTTTACGAAGATTCAGATTCAATCACAACTTCTCTCAACACAATGGCTGAATCACCCATTCTCCAAATTCAATGCATCTAATTCGCAGACATGGTTTCCGAAAAACTCTTCCGGATGCATTATTACTCAGAACACATGAGTTTCTTATTAATATCAAGCATTACAGCGTTCATCTCGTCGTTTTCCAACAATTCATCAACATTTATGGTATTTTTGGCCGATTTTTCAATTAATTCGGTCAACTTATCGGTTTCTATGGTTTTACTAGTCAACGCATTATCTAAATACTTCTGTATTTCGTTCAAAGTTTGAACGTATTGCTTATGATGGCGTTTCAGCAATTGCGTACGATCTTCAGTAATTTGTTTCAACGTGACGGCGATTTTTCGCGCATTTCGATACTTGTTGTAGATTTTATCAGTCTCTTGTCGAAATTTTTCAACTTTAGTCTCCGTCTGCTGGATCTACAACCGAAGAATTGTACAAATTGTAAATCATAAATCGAACTTAATTTACATTATGTAACTTTTTTTCATTTACTTGTTTATTTTTTTCTTCAAGGTCTTTTCTCAATTGCTCAACTGCAACATTCAGTTTATCGAAATGATTCGAAAAGATACTAGTTATCTGATCAACTTCTTCGTTAAAAGCTTTCATGGCATCATCTTTGAAGCGAACCTCCAATTCTTTCATGCTGCCTTCCATTTCAAGTAATTTTTTCGAAGAAGCCAATTCCAGTTCACCTAAGACAAAATTTTCACGTAGTAAACTGAACAGAATTTGGCGAGCGGGAACCAGTTCCGCAGAAATGATTAAATTAAGGTACCTTATCTCAGGTACCGGTTTAGCTCATTTCAGTTCGCTAGCTCAGCGTGATTTGCGTAAGCTACGGAAAAAATATTCCGATGAATTTTTAGCAGTTTCAGCAGATTGTCGAAAAAAATAAAATAAATACATAAATCTGACGTTCAATTATGGATTTGTTGATTTAGAAAAGTGTGGAACTAGTTCTTTGAAGATGCTATTCGATTTTCCAAAGAAGTGAAATACAACTTGTTTTTTTTTTTTTTTCCAAGAAGTGTTGAATTTCCTGACTCAACTTCGGGTCTACGTTCTATGAAAAGCTCTCTCCTGAAGATATGATTGTATTTGAATCACACGTCCTAAATGTTCTATCATTCCCATTTTCTCCAAAAAATTTTTAAAATTGTTCTATTCGAGAAAACCATTTTTTGCATTTGGTCACGTCACAGAACAGGCAAAGAATCAAAATCATAGGCTTGAATTGATAACTAAACTTCAAACAGAACAACTTTCCAGAACTAGAGCTTTAAGTGTAGTACTTTCTGCCAAATCTAACACAGCTACTGTACGCCTTTTTTTTTTTTTTTTTCAGAGTATGTATCAGAGTAAGCTATTGGTTTACAAAAAATGAGCGGAACTGTAATGTTGAGGAGAGCGCAATTGTTATTTTTTTGAAATGGGATTTGTGCGAAATTAGTATACTCAACAGATGCTTTGTGCGCAACTGTAGAGCTCCCAGTTTACCATAATTATATCGGTCGAAATAATTACTTACTTATTTGTTCCTGATGAAGAATGTCAGTTTTTGTGACATAATCCATAAGGCCAATTTTCAACATTTCTTGTTCGTTCTGATATTTTGTTAGTTCAGCTAATAAATTTTCTTTTTCAGCCTATTAATAAATTAAAATAACTTTCAGAACAATCAATGAATGTTTTTATTATAAAAGTAAATAAATTCTCACCTTCAATGCCTCAATTTCAGTCATGTAACCGATTTCATTTCTTTTAAATGCTTCCACTTCCCTGGATAGAACGAATAACTTTTCATGCAATGTTTCTGTTTCACTATGTTTGGTTTTCAGGTTATCCACTGCATTTCGTAGTTCACTTTTCAATTTAACAACGTCGGAGTGGCTGATTGGAGATGGACTTCCTAAAAATATAATAGAAACATTTTTTGAAGCGAATAATAAGTTAATGGTTGAGAAAAATATTTTAAAACGAACTTTTCCTGATCTTTTCAGAAGCATTTTGTTTCATAAAATTATTTTTCGATAGATTTTCACAATTCCCAAGTTGTTCCTATCATTAATAAGGAAATAAAAAGAACATTAATCGAACGAACTGCCAAGTTCATTTTATTTTAAAACTATACCAACTTTAAGTTGAATGATTTCTCTTTTGAATACATCGATTTCGTGAGTTTTTTGCTGAAGTTCGTGCACCAGTTGAGTGACATCTGAACTCTTTTGATCGACTAACAAAGACTGATATCGAGAATGACATTCAGATAAATTGGCGTTTAGTTTTTCAATAAGTTTCGCTTTTTCATTCAGCACTGTTTCATGATTTCTTTGAGTATCTATCAATTGTTGTTCCAGTTTTGCATAATCTATTTCCTTTAAAATTTAAAAAATACATACAAACATTTCAACATAATCACGTGAAAATCTAAATATAAAAATACCTTGGTCACGATTTTATTATTCAAATTGTGGATTTCTCTCTGTAAGTCTGAGATCTGCCGCTTATTTTTAGAAGTTAGTTCTTTTAGCAAATTATCAAAGTTCTTTTCTTCGTTTTTGTAACTGTTCTTCTCAGCCGCTATTAATCGTTTCTCTAACTCCCTAATGGTGATCTTATTCATTTCTAACTCATGTAATGCCTACAGTAAGAACTGTCACTGTATTAAAAATAAACATACTTATAAGCATGCAAAAATAAAAAGAACTAGATACATTGCTTTTAATTTGTTCTGATTCCGACGATTTCTGACGGAAACTCGATAGCTCTCGCTCAGCTTCAGATAATCTTGACGATGTTTCAACTAAATTTTTGATAAGTAATAGAATTAGAAAATAAAATACAAACATTATTAATATATTATATGCAAGTACGAACTACGAACCAAGCATTTTTTGAACTTCATTATGAGACAAGATCATATTCTCTTTTTCTGTACGAAGTTGTTTAATTGTGGCAGAAAATTCCGATTTTTCTTTAAGATACTGTTCTTCTAGGTACTTTTTTTCATCCCGTAATTTATCTATTTCTCGTAAACGGACTTGGTATAATACTTCTAACTGATCAGAATTACTATAATCTAATAGGTAAAAACAAAGAGGGTGAAGTCGGGAGAAAAATCTCGTAACAGTACGTTAAAAAGAAAATACCTCGTGATTTGTAACGATAGTTCTCAGAAGCATCACTATGCACAGGTAACTGGCCATTTGATTTGTGCGATTTTTTCCCCAGGGAAATATGATGACAACCTGAAGAAAAAAAGGAAATCGTACATCCATAATAAATCAGTTTTTTGAAAATATTTTTTACAATACCATTTGTCGAAAAAGAATTGGAACTGTAAACAGACGTGTTAATATCATTCAAATCATCGAATTCGTCTTCAAGAATTTCCTCTAACTAAAATAGTGAATAAATGTCAGTTGAAGGAATTTGGAATTACATAAATATAATTCAAAATATTAATAAGCGTTTCGAACTTCTTTCTGATATCGCTTTTGATCTTGTTCGGCTTCAATTTCTTCAGGAGCTGGGGTATTTGATTTAATAACGTCGAAATGAGAATTCTGAAATAAACTCATCCCAGGATTATCTTCCATCTTATAATGAACCATATGGACAAAAAATGTATCACAAATAGAAATTCAGGCTTTAACAAGTTCATGACATGCCATAATATTCAGAAAAATCATTGAAAATTGTCGCAAAGAATTGTTGCATAATTTTTGGCGAAATCCCCGCCAAAGAAATGATCGTTTCTGATAACAGCAATCAATTCGCCTCTTTGAGGATATATATATGATGGAGACGGCATGGAACAGTTTTAACGTGGGGTTGAGTGTCTAGACAATAGATGTCGCGTGTTGGCGTACGAATGTTAACTTTGTGTTGTAATGGAAATCCCACCTTCTCTCTTTCTTAATCATCATCACGAACACAATATATATATATGTCATATGTACACTCTCATCACGAAGTGCTTCCCCTACTATTTTCGATCCGATAACGCTGTTGCTTCGCCATTTCATATTTCGTTTGTAAAACATAATTTAGTCGCTAATAAAATGTCATTAAAGTAGAAAGTCTCAAGTTCTTTCGATCCTCGTTCTGTACGCCTCACATCATGGTAGCCATCGCTGCGGTAGAACTTTGAGGAGAGACTTGAAAAATCCTGAATTGATGGATAAATAATTTTTTGAATTGATTTACTGTTGCGCGAAAATTTTTTCATGTTTTCTGTTGAATAATACACAAAGTATTTACCGTGTTTTTCGAGAAGTTTAAACTCGAATTTTAATTTATTTTCAATTTTGAAAAATTAAAAATTAAATCGAAAATTAGAAGCTGAAGTTCCAGACTTAATAACGGCCAATCCTGGAAGTCATCGAACGCTAAATCCAGAAAGGACCGCCAAAGAGATCGTGTGAACAGCCAAAGGAAACCTGCTCCCATCATCGAGGACTCATCGTAGATCCACAAATCGAAGACCCAAATTTTTCGGCCAACTCAAAACAAAATTCAAGCAGGAAGTACGACGGTAGCCAGTGGAGTATAGAAAACAGAAATCATTTGTCGACACAACAGAAATAATAAGGTAAAATTTTTTTTGTAAAGGTAATATTTGTTGAAGTTAATTATTTTTCATGTTTATGTAATTATTGTGTTTGAACTGAGGATAAAGGAGTAAAATTTTTGAATAATTATTTATGTCCCCTACTATAAATTTGTTTGAAGGAAAAATTGGTGAATATAACATTGAAAAGGAGGATTTAGAGGAATTAATAAAAATTTTTGAAGGTGAAAAAGTAATTGATGTAAAATTTGAAACTTATAATTTACCCTATGTTAAATACTTCAGAGGTGAGATAATATTAGAATCGTTTGTAATAGATATATCTGGAAGAATTGAAGATATTAGCAGTTTGAAATATTATATTAAAATTTTAGAATCTTCAGTGAATTATTTTTCGAGCAGAATTTATAGTTCTGAAAAATCAAAAGAGAAATTTATGAACAGATTCTTTAATTAATTAAATAATAAAAACTGGATAATAATGAAACGAATATAAAAAGGAACAGTGAAAAGGAACTAGAAAAAACAAATAAAATAGAGGAAAATTTAATAAAGGAAATTGAAAAAGGCTCAATAGAGAATAAGAAATATATAGCTGTTATTAATAGAGAAAATAGTGTGTTAGGTTTTTGTAAAATTAAAGAAAATATGGCATCCCCAAACAAAATTAAACCTATACAAGCGCCATTGGGAAAGGTATTTACTGGCAAATATTATTTAGACTGGCGCAGGATGATTATTTCAGCCATTAGAGGAGCTGGATACTATGATATTTTCGGAGAACACGAATTTTTACAATCATATATTAGTCACATAGACGATTTAAATTTTAGACCTGATAGGGATATGATGAATTATTGCAAAATGCAAGACAATGCTAAAGCATTTGTATTAGAAAGAGTATCAAAGGAAATTACTAAACAGATAAGGGACTGTAATACAGCAATTTTAATGTTAAAAAAATTAGATAATATTTATGG
The DNA here is from genome assembly GCA_011428145.1 of Ericerus pela. Lineage (NCBI taxonomy): Eukaryota > Metazoa > Arthropoda > Insecta > Hemiptera > Coccidae > Ericerus > Ericerus pela. The sequence goes on along the minus strand of WOFM01000294.1, from coordinate 572,579 downwards.
CACTAAGACTTCAGTCACAGCCAATATGGCAAAGGCAAAGTGGATGGAGTTTAGATTTCAACCCGGAGGAAACATGAAAGGTTTTTTGAAAAAATGGGATGAATTAGTAACTGATGTAAGAGATAGTGGGAAAGAAGTTACTGAAACAGAAGAGTTGGAAAAAACTAATAGATACAAGATAGATTTTTACAATAAAATTTGATGAGTTTGGAAATCCAAAACCAAAAGCGAGACTTGTGGCGAGAGGTTTTAAAGATCGAACCGAATATGGTATTGCCGAAACCCATGGCCCTGTAACATCAATAGGAACAATAAGATTATTATTATCTATAGTTAATAAGGAAAAACTAATAATGGTACAATATGATGTAAAAACCACATATTTAAATTCACCAATTATAAAACCTATTTTTGTAAGGAGACCTGAAGGGATAAATATAAATACGAACCAGGTACTCGAATTAAAAAAATCAATTTATGGATTGAAAACATCCAGCAAATCATGGTATGACTTATTGGACATGAAAATGAAGGATATGGGCTTTACTAGAACCAAAAGTGATAGATGTTTTTACACAATAATAAATAATGATGAAAAAAAAAATTTTTTAACATATGTGGACGACATATTAATTGCATCAAACTCGCAATTATCCATCACTAAAATAAATGAGGAGTTGCAAAAAGGCTTTACAATTACTATAATAAATAATCCAAGATTCTTTGTAGGCCTAGAAATAATAAGAAATATTGAAAATAATACCATAATACTATCACAATATAAACATATTGAAAAAATATTAAAGAAATTTGGAATTTCGGAGTTAAAAAATACGAATACCCCAATGGAAACAGGACTGAAAATAGACAAAATAGAAAATGGAAGGGATGATACTGAATATAGATCAATGATAGGAGGGCTATTATATTTAGCAAGACTCACAAGGCCGGACATATTGTTCCCAGTCAATTTTTTCTCCCATTTTCAAAATAATTCCAATGACACACTCAAAAATTACGTAAAAAGAATTTTTAGGTATGTTAATACAACAAAAAATTATAATATAATATATAAGTCTGAAGGGGATGGCATACAGGCTTATATTGATGCCTCTTATGCACCCCAAGTCGATGAAACAAATATAGAGTTAAGTAATCTCAAAAAGGGAAAGTCAATAACTGGATTTATGTTATTTGCTAATGGAGACTTGGTGGAGTGGAATTGCTCTAAACAAAATATTCATGCTTCATTGAGTACTGTGGCAGAAATAATTGCAATTTTTGACACCCTAGATACTGTAAAGGTCATACAATATATGAATTATGAAATTTTTGGAGAAAAATTGATAGTAGACATAATAGAAGATAATATTTCGACACAAAAAATATGTTCAGGGGGTAGCCAGAAAAAATCAAGGGCCCTAATGATTAAATGCTACTCGATATTAGAGGCATTAGAAGAAAAAATAATATTTTTTAGAACTGTGAGCTCTGAGAATCAATTGGCCGACATTTTGACCAAATCTTTGGATCGTTCAAAATTTGAGAATATAATTGTCAAAATATTGAATGACACTAACATATACACATAATAATAATTTGTTTATTTCAAAGTAATAATAAACTAGAAATTTTCCCTTCAAAGTACAAGTCGTCCCAAGTCCAAAATAAAAGTCGTAACATGAAAATAGTTGCTGAAAAATTAACCTTCAATTATTGCAAAAATAGCACTTAACAATACCTTTTACTAGAAAATTCGTGCAAGAAATAGATACTCGATTTCTTGAAAATTGCAACAAAGAAAACAGCATTAAAATTGAGCAAGAATAAACCCTACAATTCACACAATAAAAACCCTATACATTTTCAAACAAGCGTGAGAGAAATACACAAAATATTCCCACACGAATGATGAAAGAAAATCCACCAACAATAAACACAATAAAGATTAAACCCATTACATGACCGCAATTATGATAAATCGAAAAAAGGTTGCCTTATCGAAAAATATGTTAGACGCCAGTTCAAATACAATAGCAATGCACGAAAGATAATAATCGATGCAACGTATATTATCCTACAATCTTTTACATGTCATACGATTTAGATAAGATACGAAACATAACGTTTTTTCAAATTCAAGAACTCTTAATCGCAAATACCTTTGTCAATTTTTTTTCCTTTAATGTAATATATGTTCGTGAATATTTTTTTTTCTCTCTCTACTAGAACTACGTATTCCAGGACAGCCCAGGCAACATCCATCACCACTCACACGTAACCTAACAACAACGACAACAAACCCAGAACAAAACGCAGTAAATCAAACAAACCCACCAGGATTAACATTAGAACCCAACAAACCCACACAAGTAACAAAATCAATTACGATAACCTTACCAACTACCGCAATGCACACATTAACAAAACCAATCTCTCAACCAACATATTCATCCATAACATTTACGGACAATCAACAGGTATCAAGATACAGACCTACTACAACGGCATTACTAACAACAGCTAATAGACCACACGTAACACAAGGAATACTACCTATTCCTAACATCACGCAAACTCAACCAATTCATGAACCACAAAAACAAACCTACTATACTACAACAAACCCACAATTCACACAACAAACATTCAAAAGCCCCCAACGCACATACATAGAAATATCAATGACAAGAGCAGAAAACAAAATACAACAAGCCAAAACATACAACATAGCCATATACCAACTGGTAGATGTACGTATTTTTCTCAGCATACTACAATTTCAATTAACAGACCTAGACAACCTACCTACAGATGCCAACACACAATTTTACCAAAAAATTTACGATATCAAAAAAGAACTCACAATTCAAATTACTAGACTTAACAACGAATTTGAAGAATTACAAACCGCAAGGAAACTACAACAACAAACCACCCAACAATATTTACAGACCAAACAATCTCCTGAAATTTACTGCGAAACAAACATCACCAACTCACCAAGCAAACATCAAAGAACAGTATCACGAACATCCAGCAAAGAAATGCAAAGTCCTCGATCCATTGGATACTACCGCTCCGGATCAGAGGACAGATACAGACCCGCAACACCTCCAGGTAATAACCCAGATATTCCCACAATAACTCTTGAACAAACACCAATAAGAAAACGATGATCGAAATGGACTTATAAAGACGATCAAACACCACAAACACCGACCATAGAAACAAAAAAATCAAAGATATGGAACACAACAGACAAAACAACACCACTCGACCTAACACCCACGAGAAGAAATACTAACACGGATACGAACACAATACCACAAAGACGGGTCATAATAACTAATACACACATACAAACTTCAAACAAACAACCTACAAACGTTATTTTGAATCAACCGACAGAAATAACAATGGAACAAACAACTCAAGACAACAACAAAGAATATCCAAAAAGTACACAAAACCCAACATTACAAAAGAACACACTTCATATACCAAAAGTTTGGGAAATACCCACTGGATCAAACACATTAACCCAATCATGTTTCCTCAAGACACCAAAATATAAATTACCCAAATTTAATGGCAAACGTATATCGTACCCAGATTTCATAACATCTTTCATGAAATACATACACATACGAGAAGATATCATAACACCACAAAAATGCAAAATATTAGAATATGCTATGCCTGAAAACATCAAACAAAGACTAACAACATTAGGCCATAACGAACAAGGCTACTTTAGAAGACTACAATACTTACATGACAAATTTGGTGACGAATCAAGACTACGATCAGAACTATGGCAAACCCTGAATAACATACCTTTAGCACAAAACACGAAAGAAGGCTTACGCACTGCATACGACAAAACGTGTATGTTACTAGACACAATACATGTCTTTGTACCAGAACTAACAGACGATCTCACTTTCCCAACATTACTAAGAATTTTCCCAAGAAATTCCTACCCAACAGGATAGACATATCTAAACCAAACTCAAAAGCAGTCTTTGAAGCAGTATACCAAGAGATCAAAACAAGAGACTTAACCGAAAAGCCAGACATAACAAAAGAGGTATATAGAATGCAAGAAACACAACAACAAAATAACACATACTACAGAGACAGAACATATAACAACCCTAACAGATGTCAGTACAATAGACCACAATACAACAAACCTAATAACAATAAAAATATAACAGAAACTCCAGGACAGCTTAAAAGCAGCCCCAATTTTCATACAAATACTGACCAAGGTAAACCTTTGCTAGAACAATATATAGATAACGATATAGATGATTTCTCTGTTACAGCATACCACTCAAAAACAGACCCGGACACCAGCATCCCAGAGCAACTTTACAGATTCCTGGCAGTACCAACGAAACAAAGATGTATGTTTTGCAAGGGCCCACATTGGAGCTACCTCTGCTGTCACAAGAATTACAATACATTAGAAAACAGACGTACATACTTCAGACAATACAACTTATGCCCCAAATGCGGAATCTTAGCTACTGCAGATCACTGTAACCAACCACAACGGAGATGCAGATGGTTCCAGTGTCAACAGACTAGTGCACATCACTCAGTGTTATGCCCCAGAATTACATACCCACTAACAAAACACGAAGCAAACCGATATTTAGAAAAAGTTATAGAACTACAAACCAAATTTCCACCACGTAAGCAAGAAGACAACAATATAAACACACATATAGAACAAAGTATTAATGATAATTTAATTTCCTTACAGCACCTTCAGAACCACGAAAACAGACACCATCCTACTACAGAGATTAATCCAAAGATAACCGAACAAACCATAGCAACATCAACGCAAATCGAAGAAACAGTTCTCCAACCACCAATACCAAGTAAGTTAAACTTATTTACAATCTTATCCACAAATAGTAAATTTCTCACATTCTGCACAAACATACGTAACCCTCAAACACTACAAACACACCCAATAAATGCATTCTTCGATTCAGGGAGCACTAAAACATACATAATAGAAAACATTGCCATACAAACACTTCAACTACCAATCATAGGCACACACTCCCTAAAATTAACAGGAATACAAAATCAAACAACACAGACATTCCATACAAACATTGTCACTTTTGAAATAGATAATAGCACACAAAAATTCTCAAACATAATAGCCAGGACAGTAGAAAACATATCAAAAAAATTAGACACTCAAAACATAACAGAAATTAAACGAACATACCCGAAATACAAAGATTTACAGTTTGCACAAACATTGAAAACGACATCACAAATACATATACTACTCGGGAACGAATATATGTGGCAATTCATTAAATCAATCATACACATATCACCATCAATACAATTAATTGAAACAAACTTCGGATTTCACATAACTGGACAACTAACAGATAATCAACAACCAACCCAAAACAAACATACATATTTCTCATCAGAACCAGACATAGAAAACCTATGGAAACTAGAAACAATAGGGATAACAACACCAGACCTAACAATAGAACAAGAAGAACAAAAGGCAACAGAGTTATTTTACAAAAACATAAAACTCGTAAATGGAAGATATCAAGTGCGATGGCCATGGAAAGTATATCCACCCCCACTACCAGACAACTACTCCTTAGCATTTAGCAGACTTAGAAGTCAAATACCACATATGCGCACTTCACCTGAATTTTTCAAAAAATACGACGCATACTACCAAGAACTATTCAAAAACGATATAATAGAAATGGTCGACAATAAACATACAACAGAACCAGTCCATTACTTAGCACATCACGGATTAATAGACCCAACTAAACTTACACACCCAATCAGAATAGTTTTTGATGGATCAGCAAAAACTAAAAAAGCAAACCACTCAATGAATGATTGCATACACAAAGGATTAAAACTTCTCGCAGACCTAGTAAAATTATTTATAACATTCAGATTAAACCCAATTGGTATAAGTGCAGACATTAGAAAAGCATTTTTACAACTAGAATTAAACCCATCAGACTGAGATGTCACAAGATTTTTATGGCTCAAAGACCCGAACAAACCACTGGCAAACCACAATCTTATAATCATCAGATTTAAAAGAGTACCCTTTGGAGTCATAGCATCACCATTCATATTAGCAGCAACATTACTCTACCACTTCCAAACCACAAACCCACAATTCTATAATATATTAACAAACAACTTTTACATAGATAATCTAATTACATCAGTACCAATACATGAACAAGCAGTAAAACTACATAACGCATCAAACAAAACATTCAATGACATCTCTATGGAACTAGCACAATGGGCAACAAATGACGAAACTTACGATCATTATTTGCTACAAAAAACGCAATTCAAAATCCCCCTGTTAAGATATTAGGAATTCAATGGGATTACAGCAAAGACATACTTTATTTACAACCCAAGATAAAAACACCAGACCAACATACCAAAAGAACGTTCGTCAGTAATTTCTCAGCAATATTCGACCCATTAGGTTGGTTTGCAGGATTATTAGTTCCAGCAAAAGCCTTTGTCCAAACTCTATGGGACCACAAACAAGAATGGGACACACCATTACCAACCTCTTTAATACCAATAGCAGAAAACATTATAACAGACATAAGCAAATGTAACGACATATGTTTTCAAAAAAAATTTTTTCAAAAACTATTTATACCAAAACAAGCAGAAATTCACGTATTTGTAGACGCCTCTGCAATAGCATACTCAGCAGTAGCATATTTAAGATACAAAACAGACAACATATACACATTAAGATTCTTAATAGGCAAATGCAGATTAACCCCAGCGAAAACACATACAATACCGAAATTAGAATTAATAGCTGCACTACTAGGAGCAAGATTAACAAAATTTCTTAGAGAAACACTACACATACCACAAGAAAAACAATCCTTTCTATGGTCCGACAGCAAATGCGTACTCATATGGCTTACACAAAGAAAAATCCCACCCCCTTTACACAAAACAGAGTCAAAGAAATAATAACAATTCCAAACATCACATATCAATATGTACCAACCAAAGAAAACCCAGCAGACATAGGCTCAAGAGGAGCAAACCTAACCTCCTTAACACAATCAAAATGGTTCACTGGACCAGAATGGCTAGCTCAAGAAAAAACAGAATGGCCACAAACAAATCTGCATACACTAAAAGATGAAAATTTAGAAATACAAACAGAAGAACAACACGAACAAACCTTTTGCACCATAGTGGAATCCTTACACAATTACGCCCAACCATACATTAACGAAACAATATTAAACAACACATACAATGATCATACATATACACGTAAACACAGACAAACACAATCCAAAAAATACAAGATTTCATATTACGAACAGATACCACAAATAAACAGTGACAACACAAATCTCGAAATAGATCATGAAGAAATAATCAACAACACACCTCAATCACAATACACACAATTAAACAACGAAGAAATGATAGATCACGAAGAAATAATTACAATCCCAGATCCCACAAATACACACATATCCACAACATATATATATGGAAACAATTTAACACCATTCAATTTAGATATTACTAAATTCTCCTCACTACAAATACTAATTAAAATCTTCCAAATTACGATAAAGGCACTGAAACAATTTAGACAAAAAACAACTCAAAAGAAACCTTACACAATACCATATCTTCACACAGACTACCAATTTTTTCAAATATTAACCATTTTTATTAAAGGAGAACAAAAGAAATATTGTAAACTCATCTTTTAACAATTACAACAAGCAAACCCACCCCCATATGCAATATTAAAAAATTCCATATAAAACTAGATAACAATGATATACTCAGATTACATAATTACCTACCACCACATACATTACACACACAAACCTATTCCCCATACCTCTTACCACCAGACTCATACTTAACTAAATTAATTATACTATACATACACGAAAAAGGTTACCATAGTGGAACCAGATATACAGTCGCAAAATTTAGAAAGAACTTTTTCACTACGACCATCAACAAACTAGTCATATCTACAATTTGAAAAAATTGTTATAAATGTAAAATACATTCAAATAAACCCTACAAACAACCACGGTTTTTGACCATACCAGACTTCAGACTCAATGAGAATGATCACCCATTTACACACACTGGTGTAGATATATTTGGCCCATTCTATACATACAATAAGATTACAACAAGCAAACAACCGCAACAGATATCACCATCAAAAATATGGATCCTCATATTCACATGCCTCACCATACGAGCAGTATATCTAATACCCATCGCGTCATTACAAACAGAAGAAATATGGTGGCATTCCATTCATTTTTCGCAGACAGAGGAACATCAAAACTAATACTATCAGACAATGCAGCACAATTCAGAGTCATCAACACAAATATAACAAAATTCTGGAACAACATAACAAATAACAACAAAATACAAAATTACCCATATAAAAATAACATACAATGGAAATTTATACCAGCTAAAGCCCCATGGTATGGAGGCACTTACGAACGCCTAATAGGCATTATCAAACAATCTTAATATAAGACAGTAGGACACCACCCCATATACATACACACATTTCACATTACTATCAAACAACTACAAATAATGATCAACGAGAGACTCTTATGCCCAGAATCAGAAACATCAACATACTCATACCTTATACCAGCCAACTTTCTTCACACAAACTTTCAACACACAATACTACAATCAGACCATACATCAACAGAAAAACATTTACAACACATATGGAAAATGCAAACATACCTAAAAAACCTATGGATACAATGGAAACAAAACTACCTCACATATCTTAGAGACAAACAACCACAACCGATACCAAATAAATACCACACAAATGATGATATACCAAAAATCGGAGACTTAGTACACGTCATAGACGTCGCATCCACACCCAACAAACCACAACTCGCAGTAATTAAAGAATTACATAAATCTCCAGACCAGATTATAAGATCAGCCTCCATTATGTTTCCAAATGGAGAACTCACCACCAGACCCCTTAAATATTTAGCACCATTAGAGTTAAATTCCCCAGATGCTTTACGACATACACACAAAAGTAGTGGCCCAAAAAACATAACATCTACGAATTATCATAAATAATTCGTAGCCCAGACCATCTTCAGGAGAATCTACTCTGGGTAAACTTACAAACGAAACAAATCAAGTTTGCAACCAGAGGACCCACTGTGGAACCAATATAAAGATTGGAGAAGCAGGTGACACGTAACAAACCAACAAACATAAACACTAGCCAACCATCTTTTATAAAAACGATGCAGTTGACGTGTTTATTAACAAACAATAATTATATAAAAATAATACATTTTATTCTTTTCACAGAATCACAAATATACTTGAAAGAAAGAGACAAACCAGAATAGAATAACAGCAGAAGCATGACACTGAACATAAATCGCCATACAAGAAACTAACTGTGATCATAGAACTTCAAACAGGAAACCAACTGTGATAATAGACCTTCAAACAACAGGAAAAGAAGGCAGATCTCAACATTTACCAATATTAAATAAATTTAACAAATAAACGTTCCTTAAAGTCAAATTAAACCTTCGCTCAAAATATGTGATAACAAACGTTCCTAAACCGTACATATGTATTATTATTTCCATAATTATTAAGTATTGTTATTTTCGTACATATAATAAATGATTTTATAATTTGTATATCTTGTTATTTATTTATTACAACATCAATAAACAATTCACAAACAACAAACATATTAACTATCACACAGCAAACCTACTAATACAAAAAACAAACAAACAAACAAACAAACCAAAACAAATAATAAACAATTCCCCAACCACTTCTACATGGAAGGACGACTGGGAAAGACAGACTTCCTCCCCCCCTCCCAAGTATTGTGAACGATGGTGTCGTACACGCCTCAACCATACAGTATATGGACTGGTAAAGCCCCATAAGACGTGTGTTAAAAAATTGGTCACAACATCCAGGAGTTAAAATAGGCAATTTCCAAGCAACTAAACAAGGAATGTGGCAAATTATCATTTTTATCAACCAAAAAGTGAAAAGAAACTACGATTGAGAATATTGTCAGTTGTTAGTTGAAGCTTCTTTGAAGATAAAATCATTATAATTTTCAAAAATTAGATTTCTTTTTATTTTAAAATGCGTTAAAACGTCTAGAAAATTACAATGAAATTTTTTAGTTATCTTTATTTTTGTTACCTAGTTTCTGTAGATGTATCATAAATTTATTAGTGAAAATAGATCTTCAATTTGTGTAGTTCTTTTAGGATCTAAATAGTTGAGTAAGAAATAATAGTAACTTAACATTTGCAAAAACTACTATAGTAATAAAATTAATTAAGGCTGTAACACTAATATACTATGACACTATCATAATTGTTTATTTTGCCATTTTCCAGTTAAGGTTGTAGCACATTTGCCTACTTTTGCTCCTCGATGTTGTTACCATTTTCCGCCTCACTTTACCAGTCCATTATACTGTATGGTCGAAGCATACACGATTCGATAACGATAATGAGACACAATATCGTTATCTCACTGACATCATTGATCAACTCTATGACGTCAGTAGAACAGACCTATCAAAACGTTGCCAACTTATACAAATACAGACAACACAGACAAGTTCGTTACAAGAAATAACGAACAACGTCATTTGGCTAATGGCGACGAACGGGAAAGACCACGTTCTTTTATATTTATCTCACTACACAGAGATGCTAACTAAAATCTCACAAGAATCACAGACAAAGTGAATCGGCGTTCGGCTGATGGCGATTCAGTGTAGCCACAGTTGGTAACAAAAGGTACAGCTAGATAAATGAGCTAGCATGCAGGTTTGCCAAAAGCATGAGTTAAATCAATACTTCCCCTTCAAACCTGCAGTCAATACATCGACAAAAATAAATAAAATATCACAAGTGCAAATATGTAAATATGAAAGGTATGCACTAACATTTAAATCACAGAAATATATGTATGTAAAAAAAAGGTTTATATAGATCCCACGAATTAAACAGGAGAGAACGAAATTTTACAAATTTGACACGACCCAGACCTATGGTAAATGTGTCGGCTATCTAGTCTGATGTGTCTATAGGTACTAATTTAATTAAGTTATTATAATAATATTTGACATCGAGGTGCTTGGACTTCTTCCTGGAGCCATTGGCAAACTTAATGCAATTGGCATTATCTTCAAAGACAGGGCACGGTCCATTAACACTAATTGTCATGTCCTTAAGAATGTTTACTGTTGAAATGACATCGATAACAGACTCACAAAGTGCGACAATCTCACTATCAGTAGACGAAAGAGTTACAAGTGGCTGCTTTTTACTTCGCCATAAAACAAGCGAACCATAAACGAAAATGCAATAACCACTTATAGACCTACGAGTATCAGGGCAATTTGCCCAATCTGCATCTACATAGCACTTAACAATGTCATTAGATGGACGAAACACAAGGCTCTAATCAATAGTAATGATCAAGTACTTGAGTACACGGAGAAGGTGAGAGAACAATACTTTGTTAGCTGTATTCTGAAATTGGCTGAAATAACTTATGGCATAGCATATGTCTGGTCTGCTTCCCAACATGATATACATGAGGCATCCTAAAAGTTCCTTGAATTGAGTTGTTACGTTATCATTTAAGTTATTATTCTCGTCCAGTTGAAGGTACAGCTTCTCTTCAATTGGAGTAAAAATGGAATTACAATTTTCAACTTTAAATTTTTGAGCTACTTTTGAAATTAATTGATTTTGTTTAAGAGACATTATTCTATTGTTTTGATCGTAGCAAATTTGTAATCCCAAGTATGACTTAATTTTACCTAGGTCATGAGTTTGAAAAGTGTCAGAAAAAGACTTCTTTAATTCGTCTATTTCTTTTTCGTTTTTGCCACAAATTAAAATATCGTCTACATAACTCAGTATAAAAATGACACTTCCATTTTTCTTTCTATAATATAGGCATTCATCATGTTTGCTGTCGGAAAATCCAAGAGAAGTAACAAACTTTTTAAATTTAACATACCATGCCTTTGGTGCCTGCTTAAGGCCATACAGGGCTTTATTTAACTTTAATACTTTAGAATTTCGATCTACGTTACTGTAAACACTGTCTGGGATCTCAAGGTATACTTCGTCAGTTAAAATTCCATTCAGAAAAGCGTTTTTCACGTCTAATTGAAAAATCGAGTATCCCAGTTTATTACAAACAGAAAGCAAAATCCTAAGTGTGCTCATCTTTGTAACTGGTGCGTATATTTCCCTAAAATCAAAAACTATTTCAACTTCGAAGCCTCGAGCCACTAACCTTGCCTTGTACAATTTCTTTCCATTAACATCGTTTTTAATCTTAAATAACCAGTGAGACGAGATAGGTTTTACATTATCGGGCCTAACAACCAGTTTCCATGTGTCATTAGCATGAATAGCTTTTACCTCATTGGAAATGGCTTCATCCCACTCTTTTCCATTTGCTGAGGCCTTTGCCTCACTAAGAGTACTAGGAGATTCGCTGATAGTGTGATATGCGTAATGACAGATGTCATTAATCATATCCTCATCTAGTTCAAAATTCTCTATGTCATCGACATTTACGTTACATTTTACATTAAATGAATTTCCACTAGCTACCTGACTATCATCAGATGCAACTTGATCGTATACATTACTCAAAACTTTACTACCAAACCTGGACTCATCAAAAGTTACATCCCTAGCGATCTGAATCTCATTCTTATTGGTATTCAAAAAACGGTAACCCTCAGGGTTATAGCCAACAAACGCAAGAGGTGTAACTTTACTTTCAAATTTGTCCTTGCGTTTACCTTTTGGTACAAGCGCATACGCATCGCAACCAAATATATGTGTGTGTGACAAGTTAGTGTCTTGACCAAACCAAATTTTGGCTGGAATTTCGCCTCGACTATTTAACGTACGGTTATAGAGATAAGCTGCACACATTATGGCCTCAGACCAGTACATAAAATGCATATTACCAAACAACAACATTGTTCTGGCCTTTTCAACCAATGTCCGATTGAGCCTCTCTGCTTTGCCATTCATTTGTGGGCAGTATGGAACAGTATTGCCAATCGTTATGCCCTTAAGCTGGCACTGCGTCTTGAACCTCATGTTAATGTACTCCGTACCATTATCACAGCAAATTTTGCCAATACTTCGACCAAACATGTTATGAACTTTGACCTCAAAGTCCAAAAACTTCTCGAACACCTAATCTTTATTTTCCAACAAGTAAACAGAACAAAATGCCGAAAAATCATCTAAAAAGGTTAATATGTATCTTTTACCACTGTAAGCAGTCGTCTGCATTGGACCACAAATATCTGAATGTATCAGTTCAAGTGGACTAGTAGTACGACGTTCCACAGATTTGTGTGGCAACTTATGTTGTTTTCCTGAAACACATCCTTTACAAAATTGCATATTGTCATAAATAAAATCCTTGATCAGTTTGGCTTTACTAATTTTACGCAAAATTTCAATATTAGGATGACCAATTCTAGCATGCCAAATGTTAACATCAGATTCATTAACGGAACTCATCATTGCTAAATGTTCAGAAAATTGTACAGGGGACTTAAAAAATTTTGTGTAATAAAGTTCAGAACCAACGGATTTTCAATAATTTAGCAGCTGGTTGTCTTTTTCTTTGATTAATTTTACGTTACCATTTCAGTCAAATGTTACGTTAACTCCACATTCACCCAGCTTTTTAATCGATAACAAATTTACAGGAAAATCCTCTGAGTAAAATACATTTCTAATTACGCACTTTGCGCCTGTTTGAGACCAGCACTCGATGTTCCCTATCTTAGTGGCGTAAACAAAACAGTTACGTTTATAAATTTTGATACGAATTGGCTCTTTAACGTTATGCATTTGCTGACAATCGAGTCATCATTTATGTTATGGTATGTTGCCCCTGAATCAAGTGTGAAAACAATTACGTCGTTATTACTATCCGACTTGACAGAACTACTACTAGTATTACACATAAGAGCACAAGCGTCTTCCAATTTGTTGTTACTAGGCATAGGACTGGCTGATTTAGCCGAATCCTCAACAACCAAATTAGCTTTTGGATTACAACAAAACTTGGTTATATGCCCTATGCGATTACATTTATAACATTTATATGTAGGCTTACTATCCTTTGACAACTGTAAACGGATGAGACCCATTTTGCCACAACCAAAACACTTAATTGAGTGACTAGATGATTTACTGAACTCAGAACCAGCTGACGACTTCCCAGCAAACATCGTAGACTCGCTTTTGAAATTCGACTGTGAATTATTCGCACGTTGCTTAGCAAATTCATTCAGCAATCTCATTTTTGCCTTCTGAAGATCTAGCTCATCGTCATTTTCGAGAACAGCCACAGTTACGTCGTAGCTCGAAGGTAGAGACATTAGGAGTTGTTCAGCGACATCTTCCTCTTCAAGTTTCACACCAGCAGATTTCAGCTTCACCACCAAGTCCTCAAACTTGCAAAAATGCTCCTCCAGATCACCGTTTTCGTGCATCTTGAGTTGAGCCCACTGACGTTTCAAGAAAATACGACTCGCAGTACCTAACTTCATATACACAGCATCCAATTTTTCAATTATCTCGTACGGTTCTGTTGCATCTTGAGCAAATGACAAGTGAGAATCGGCTAAAAAACGAATAATGATAGCCATGCATCTGTTTGCATTCTTACAATAGGCTCGACCATTAGCAGGAACTGTATCTCGATCGAGGTAATCAAACAAATCTTCACCTCTAATAACACTAAACAATCGAAATCTCCAATTATCATAATTCGTACCCACAAACTGTTGGATATGTCTTCGTTGTTCTAGATTCTCCAGTTTCTGTGCAAACCAGTGCTGATTATCCATTATGAACACAATGGAAGCGTGCTTGAAAACAAAAGAAGCATGGGTACACGACTGGTCACCATGAGCTTTTATCGATCACTTATAACATTTCACATAAAAACGAAACAACCTGCATTTGGTACCCGTTTACACTGCTGGGCCCATAACCTGTTAACTTTGCGATCAAATTGAATGAGAAAAGTATCTTTTATTAAAAAGAAAACAAAATTCACAACACCATATTTTATTAGATATATGTCAGTCGACGTTAAGATTCGAACAGCTTATTTTATCACAGTAAAATTACAGAGTCAGAGATGCTAACTAAAATCTCACAAGAATCACAGATAAAGTGAATTGGCATTTGGCTGATGGCGATTCAGTGTAGCCACAGTCGATAACAAAAAGTACAGCTAGATATATGAGCTAGCATGCAGGTTTGCCAAAAGCATGAGTTAAATCAATAACGAAGTACCCCAGACTGAACACTCAAACCAATCAGAATCGAAAATCGGTGTAAAAGTGAGGTACTTCGTACGCCAGTGTTTATAAACAAATGTACCAAGCGAGATTTTCCTCCAATCAGATATTTAGATGGAAGTACACATGTTTGTAGACGCGCTTTCTATACATTGGACACCAAAACTGCCCATGTGTTGTCATCTCCATCATATATATATCCACCAAAATTCGCCTCATAATATGATATGAGTCATATTATCACAGTCTGAAAACAGGGCGATGTATTTTTCCAGAAAAAAAAGAAAGAAAAGAGTTAAAAATTTGAAGTGAGGTCTTTGGATCTGAAGAAAGTGAACAAGTCAATTTAAAATACAATAATGCATTAGAAGGACAAAAATTATACGAGGATGAAAAGAAATCACCAAAAAAGAGACGGCAATCTCCCTCCATTACAAGAAAAACATTCAAGTGGGAAAAGCAAAAAAGTATTATGATGTGCAAAAGATGAAAGTCATACGAGTTACATAACCTGATTGAGTAGTACCGGCACTCGAGTAAAGTGTCTCTAGAAGTAATGAGTGTGTTAGTTTATTAGCTTTATTTGGAACACTCTCACTACACTTGTGTTGGTTATATTGAGTTAAAACGCAATGAAAAATGGTAAAACACAAGAAATACGAGAAGTTTACTCAGACCAAACTTTATTAGGTCTGTCCATGATGGACACGAAATTCGAAGTACAGAACAAACTATCATCAATGATTATCACATAAAAAGAGCTGTAAATAACAAGGTTCCAAGAACCAAGAACCGAATACAAAACAAACAGGTTCTACACCTAGAGATGGGCAAGTTTGATCAAATCATCACTTCCCCCAAACTAGCAATTAATAAATTATTTCACAGAATATAAAAACATATCACAGAATAAAACAAATTGACATATACATTAAAAATCGTATCATCTAGTAGGAACATTAAAATTTCAAAACGACTACAAAAAGTTACATAAATGGTAACTGTAAAAAAGCTAAAACGCATAAAAGGATAATCATTGTGAGCAAAACAAAAACAATAAAGAGAATAAACACAGTGGTAATTTCAATTTAGATCCGATAAAAACTGATGACATACATAAACATGACTAACAAAAATACACTGACAGGACAAACACGACAGACAACCAACACAAGAAGACTTGGAGCTGAGGGTTGTTCCCAAAAGGATCGAACTAACGATCTCCAAAAAGCAAAGTTCTAAAACTGCTGAATTTTGCGCGTCCAAGTTCCTTGGTGATAACATCAGCAATCTGATCGCCTGTAGCTATACTTTTTAAACAAATTACATTATCGGATACATGATCTCGCACGAAATGGTATTTGACATTGAGATGCTTCTTAAACATGGAACCATTGGCAAACTTAACACAATTTTCATTGTCCTTGAAAATTGGACACGGAGACATAACATTAACATTTAAATCACATAATAAATTTTGCAACGATAAAGTATCTAAAGTACAATCACACAGAGCGACTATTTCCGCATCTGTGATGGACAATGTCACCAACGACTGTTTCTTACTTCTCCAGAGTACCAGAGCATCGTGAACAAATATACAATAACCACTAATTGATCGGCGAGAAATTAGACAGTTAGCCCAATCAGCATTTACATAAGACTTAATGACATCAGAATCAGGTGAAAAATGGTAGACGAGTTCATAATCTCGAGTAGTAACTAAATACTTCAACACTCGTAGCAAATGTGAATACACAACATTATCAGCATTAGATTGAAACTGACCAAAATAACTTACAGCGTAACATATGTCGGGTCTAGTACCCAACATGACATACATTAAGCATCCGAGTAACTCTTTATATTTTGTTATTAAACTTTCTGACTTTACTTTATTTTCTTCTATTTTCAAATATAATTTTTCTTCTATCGGGGTATAAACCGGGTTACAATCTTTTACTTTAAACTTTTTATTATTTTATCTATTAATTGTTTTTGATGTAATTTTAATACTTTTTCTTCTTTATTATAATCTATTTGCAACCCTAAATAAGATTTTACGGTGCCCAAATCGTGGGTCTTAAAGGTGGTGTTCAATTGACTTTTCAACTCATTAATTAATTCGATATTTTCTCCACATATTAACATGTCATTGACATAAACCAAAATGTACACCAAACCTTTTTCATTTTTCTTATAGTAGAGGCATTCATCATGCTTACTATTCTTGTATCCTAAGGAGAAGACGAAATTTCTCCATTTCTCATACTAAGCCTTAGGGGCTTGCTTGAGACCATATAACAATTTATTTAATTTCAAAACTTTATTTTTACGGTTTACTTTATCATAAATACCATCTGGGATCTCTAGATATACATCATCATGGAGTATCCCATTCAAAAACGCATTTTTTATATCAATTTGTGAAATATTATACCCTCTTTGATTACACATTACTAAAAGAGTTCTCAGTGTACTCATTTTTGCTACTGGAGCATACAACTCCTTAAAATCAAAACTTTTGTCAAATTCGAAACCTCGAGCGACCAATCTGGCTTTATATAATTTATTACCTTGTCCATCTTCTTCAATTTTAAATAGCCATCGAGACGAAATTGGCTTCGTATTAATGGGACGATCAACTAAGTCCCAAGTGTTGTTTGCATGAAGTGCATCCAACTCTTTGGAAATGGCTATCTCCCACTCACGTTTATCTAACGACAACTTAGCCACTTCAAAGTTAGAAGGAAACTCATTAAACACATTATAAGCGTAGTGACATGTGTCATCTACTTCAGGTTCATCAATTACTATATTTTCTATATCATCTAAATTTACGTTATTAGGGACCTTTACGTTAACATCCAAGTTTCTATTTACGTTACTGGAGGCACTTGGCGAAGAGACGTTTTCCTTATTATCGACATTACTTTTAACAAACCTACTTTCATCAAACGTCACGTCTCTCGCGATTATCAATTCATCGTTGTTGGTATTCAACAAACGATAGCCTTCTGGATTGTAGCCAACAAACACCAGAGGTATACTTTTACTTTGAAATTTATCCTTCCTTTTCTCTTTTGGGATCAAGGCATAACCACAACAACCAAAAACTTTTACGTTACTTAAATTTACATCATTACCATACCATGTTTTCACTGGTTGCTTGTTTCAACAGTTAACTGTTCTATTGTACAAATACGTGGCACATAACACAGCTTCAGACCAATACTTAGTTTCTAAACCAGAGTGAATTAACATAGTACGCACTTTTTCAATCAGCATTTGATTCAATCATTCGGCGCATCTGTTCATCTGAGGACAGAATGGTACAGTATTCCCAATCGCAATACCTAATAACCTGCATTGGGTCCTGAAACGAGTATTAATATATTCAGTACCATTATCACACCGTATTTCACCGATTCCTCTGCCAAACATATTCCTAACACGAACTTCGTAATCCAAGAACTTCTCATAAACTTGATCTTTCAACTCAAGTATGTAAACAGTAGCGAATGAAGTAAAATCATCTAAAAAGGTTAACATATATTTCTTATTATTATACGAAGTAGTTTGCATCGGCCCACAAGCATCAGTATGTACTAATTCCAACGGACGAGTAGATTTTCTATCGACAGATCTGTGAGGAAGCTTCAATTGCTCACCATCAACACAACTTTTACAAAATTTAGCATTATTATAATCAAAATTACTAATTAGCTGGGAGCGAGACATGCGTTTCATAGTTTCAAAATTGGGATGCCCCAACCTGGCATGCCACAAATTTACATTTTCATCGGACACAGTAGCCAAACTCTTAAAATTTTGATTTGGGTTAAGATAAAAATTAATATTATATAATTCGTTGTCCGGTGATTTTCCATAATTTATCAGCTGGCCATCATGCTCACGAATTAAATAAACATTACTATTACAATCAAAATTAACCTTTATACCTGACTGGCACAGCTTTTTAATTGAAAGAAGGTTGGTTGGAAATTCCTCTGAATAAAATACATTATTTATCACGCATCTAATACCGGTACTTGACCAACAAATGATCGTTCCAAGTTTAGTGGCGTACACATAGCTGTCTCGCTTGAAAACTTTTATTCTAATAGGGCTTTTCATTGTAATATACTTCGCAAATAATTTATCATCGTTTACATTATGATTCGTCGCACCTAAATCAAGCTTAAATTCGACGTTTCCACTCATTTCTGCGACGTAAATATTCCCGACATTACTAATGAACGAAATTGATTCATCATTTTTCGATTTATTATTACTAGTACCGCGATCGATGTTCATATTTTGCGAGAAATTCGCTTTCGGATTTCTGAAAAATTGCGCAACATGTCCGAACTTTTGACAATTAAAACATTTTATTTTATTTTGCGTATTACTATACGTATTATTTTACGTATTATTCGATGTATTACTAGACGTAACGGAGCTACTAACATTTTTAGCGAGACAATTTTTACAAATATGGCCAATTTTTCCGCATCCAAAGCATTGAATTATTTCAGACGAATTACTATGATCGATGTTTCCGCGATCGAATCAACTGGCGACCAAAGCGGATTCGGATTCTAACTTAACGGTGGTAGACGAAATACCTTTTTGTTTCGCGAACTCATTTAATAATTTTAATTTTACTTGTTCTAAATCCCGGGTTGAATTCGTTCTCAATGATCGATACAACAACATTATAGGTCTGAGGCAATGACATCAGAAGTTGTTCTACGATGTCTTGTTGCATTAATGATACATCAGCAGCCTTCAACTTAACAACCAATTCCTCAAAATGGCGAAGATGCTCCTCCATATTTCCATTCTCTTTCAAACGCAATTCCATCCATTGTCTTTTGAGCATGATTCTGCTTGCCATTCCTGACTTCAAATACACACGATCAAGTTTTTCAATAATTTCAAACGGTTCAACAGCATCCTGTGCATATGATAAATGTGAATCTGCTAAAAAACGAACTATCATTGCACTACACTTATCTGCTTTTCTCCGGTAATCCTTTCCGATTTCATGAGCTGTTTCACATTTCAGCAACTGAGCAAAGCCTTCGCCACAAATTGTCATGAACAAACGAAAACACCAGCCATCATAATTGTGTCCACTAAATCTGCCAACACCATTGCTACATTCTAGCGCATACAGCTTCTGAAAGAAAGGCTGGGACTCTTCCATAATTTAAAAGAGCTTCACAATGGAACACCAAATCATAAAACGGACATGAACATCGAAGGCGTGCTCAAACAAAAGATCACTGACTTTGTACAAACATGAAAAGTTCTCTTTGAAGCATTTGCCAAGAGGAGAACATAACTTAGTAAAAAAAAAAAGAATAAATATTAAAACAAATACATTTTACCGGAACATAACTCTGGGCCCATAACCTGTTGGTTATATTGAGTTAAAACGCAATGAAAACTGGTGAAACACAAGAAATATGAGAAGTTTACTCAGACCAAACTTTATCAGGTCCGTCCATGATGGACACAAAATTCGAAGTATAGAACAAACTATCATCAATGATTATCACATAAAAAGAGCTGTAAATAACAAGGTTATGAGAACCAAGAACCAAATACAAAATGAGCAGGTTCTACACCTAGAGATGGGCAAGTTTGATCAAATCAACAACTTGCTCACTACTAGCGACACTACACACTTACACTGGTATTACTCATCCAGGTTGAGTAACTCTTATGACCAAAGTTGTATAGATAAGAAAATTAGTTCACTCCTATACATTTTCAATTTCAAAAACGTCAAATAATAGGATAGGGAAAAACGCTCTCGCTAGCAGAGCGTTGATCATTAAGGATTTTTTTTCAATTGATTTTATCAAGATTTTTTATATAACTTTGTTATGTACCACATTTACCCTTCATTTATCCACCATTTTTAAACATCTTAGTACGTATTTCTAGACCACTAACCATTTCCTAGAACCAACGAGCAAAATCAATTTCCAGAGAGAAATGACCTATGCTGGCTGTCTTAGGACCAACATTAGGCTTATTTGTTGGCTGTCTTAGAATCAATATCTCTTTAATTTAATTTATTAATTGGCATTTAGCCTCTGGCATAGAAGCCTATATCATTTTCTCATTGTGAAGATAGTTAATGTTAATATTTACCTGTTTTATTTTAGCCTATCATAAAGGGATTTAGAATTTTGATCGAGCATTTCTCGTTTACTTTTGTGAATTTTAAATTATTAAAATTCCTCATTTTGAGGAAAATAAATTTTTTGTTTCATTTGTCATCAAAATTGTCTCTGGTTGAGCCTCTCTCAACACAGGACAAATCACATTGCTTTTGCCCCATAACAACTTTTATGGTTCTGGTCAAAACAATTTTTAGGAAGATAGTTCTGGAATGTTATCCTCCAAAAAGGTTGGAATCAGTTATATTATACCTATAATACTCTTTATGTTTGAAAAATATCTGGTCAGCCTGTACATAATCAATGCTTTTGAAAGCTATTCCTCAAAAACCGTAAGTGGTAGGAAGCTGAAATTCTTAGAGACATCTAAATAGGTTATTTGAAGATTCTCTGAAATTTTGACTGAAATTGTATGTTTATTTCTTGAGATATCACTGAAATTCTATTCAAATCTGGTTATTTCAATGATGAGAATTCAGTCAAGTTGGGGAATATCAATAGAATTTCAATGATATCTCAAGAAATGTTTCAACCAAAATTTCAGTGAATCTTAAGATAACATATGCAGATGTCTCTTGAAAATTTAAATTTTCTACCACTAACAGTTTTTGTGTAATTGCTTTCAATAACTTAGATTTTATGAATTCTCTTTTAAAGCAATGATAAAAATCTGTCCCAATGAATCCAGTTTAGCGCATATGCCATCTACCAGGATAAATTTTCTCAACTTGATTATGTGACACTTTTTTTTTTATCAGAGTGAACTAATTTGTCTTTCTATACATCTTTGCTTACAACACTTCATATCTCAAATACCAATAACATTTTCTCGCCTTTTGGCACTCGAACACTTTTTGTGTAATGGAGGGAGATCACCATCTTCTTTTCAGTCTATTTCATACTTGTACAATTTTTGTATCTTTAATGCATTATAGTATTTCAAATTAACCTGTTCACTTTTTTGGATACAAAAACCTCACTTCATGGTTGCGAGAACTTTGATCTGTTCAAGTCAATAGGAAGAAATTACTTAGGCATCCATTTAAATTATTGTAATATTCGTATTTGAAATTGCAAGTACATTTTTCATTAAAGGGTTACTTTTTCAATGGTTTTTAGTAAGGAGTGATTAACTCAAGTTACTGTAATTTTTTAATTTCCAAAAGTGAAATTTAAATATTTTGTGTCCATCAAATAGAGTCTTCAAAAAGTTATTTCATAGATTGTTTCATCGTTGGTTAAACTATAAAAAAATTTGTTTGCTGCTGTTTTGGCATGCTTTATTGAAACTGCCATTACTGCTGATCTTGATCATCTGCTACTGTAAGGTATTTTATTTTGAACTTAAACCAATTGTCATCATGGGAATTTAGCTTAACTTTGGACCTGGATCGTTTGTTACTGTAAGGCATTCACATTAGTTTTTTGTTCAAATTTGCTAAAATTTTGTTGGGAATCTTAATAGACTAACATCAATTGTCACTTCACCGTTTCATTCGTCATTTTTTGTTTTTTCTTGGATTGAATCATCAATTTTTGGAATTGTCAACGTTTGATTTTCAAATGAATCCAGTTGTTCGCATGTCTGAAGAAGACGTAAAGTTGTTTAGATTATTTCTCACAGTAAAATTCTGCATTTGTACAAACTGGTTTGGGGAGAATTTGATGGTATTCCACAGATCAGAAGTAATATATTCTTTGATAATTTTTGTGTGTATATTACTAGGGTGTATTTTGGGTAAGTTTATGGGACATTGAGCATCACAGAACTTAAACTTTTTCACTCATCACAGACATTGATAAAATTAAAAACTTCATTTAATTGTAGTAGAAATTTAGAGAAGTCATTATGGGAATGAATTTTTGTCTCTTTGTTAAAGATTGAGTGAAAGAATTTTGAATGGTTAGGCTTTCGAGTGAGTTTGCAAAGTGTCCCACAAACTGTATAGGCATCGCTCATGTTTTTAAATCAGATCTTAAAAAATTGGAAATTGTCTTTGAAGATGAAGAAATAACAAACATAGATAATAATATTAAAATTTTCCTAATTTTAAAACAATTGAGGGGAAAATTCACCTCAAAATTTTTTCTGTAGATATCAGTGGGCTCATTGAAACTAAAAATTGCACTGAACAAGCCAAATTTTTGGAAATTTCAAAAACATTGTCTCCAGACTCCTAAATTCTCCAGAAGGAATCCAAAATATTTTACAATGTTTTTAATAACAAAAAATAATAGTTAAAAATTCACAAAAATACATATAGTTAAACATAAAATTCATGTTCAAAAATAAAATTTAAGATTTTACAAGAACAAATCTGATAAGATAAACCTCTTTGTTCAAGTTGGACGAGTTTAAGTTTGCTTTTTCATACACAATAGTTTCTTTGTTCAAGGTTTTTCAAAACAAACCTGAACTTTTTAACACAATAACCTTCACATTTCGTAAAATACTTTTCAGATTTTAGTTTTTATTTATCAAATTTTAAAATTAAATTAAATTATTTTATATTTTATATAGGATTCCATATAATTTACAATATTAATGTTTATCCTTGTTGTTTCTTCATCTTCTAAGAGAATTCTAATTTTTCTAGATCTAGTTTCAAAATTTGAGCAATTCCAGTATAATTTGTGAGATACCTAGTTTGCAAATTCACTCCAAAGTCTAACCATTCAAAATTTTTAAAATCACTCTTTGACTAAGAGAAAAAAAATTCATTCCTATGATGACTTCATTAAATTTTTACCAGATTTAAACGAAGTTTTGAATGTTAACTTTGTCTGCGATGAGTAAAAAATTAAGTTCTGTGATACTTAATGTCCTATAAACTTACCCAATACACATCCTCAAATTTAATCGCAGTACAAGAAATATATAAACGAAAATTATCAAAAAATATATTACCTGTGATCTTCAGAATACCATTGAATTCTTCCCAAACCAATCTATAAGATTGCAGAATTTTATTGTGAGAAAATAATCTTAATAATATCATGTCTTTTTTGGACTTATGATCAACTAGATTCATTTGAATAAAAAAACTGATGATTGACTAAAGATGATGGTCTACTCCAGGGAAAATGAAAAATGGTGAACAAAATGATAAAGAGACAATTGATGTTGAATTATTAAGATTTTAAGATTTCAACGAAGTTGAAAAAAAAAAAGTGAATGCCTTACTGTAACAGACAATCCAGGTCAGCAATTAGCTGAATTCTATCGACCATAATTGATTATAAATTTGATTAAGAATGCCTTGCAGTGGCAGACAATCCAGATCAGAAAAAATGGCGGTTTCAATAAAGCACATCAAAAACAGCAAACAAATTTTTTAATGTTCCACAAATGATAAAACAATCTTCAAAACAAATGTTTTGAAAAAACTATTTGATGCACTAAATTAAATTTCAAAAGTTAAAATTTCAGAATAACTGAAGTTAATTACTCCTTATTAAAAAACATTTATACCGATTTTTATCCATTATCCTGTTTCCAGCAAATTACTATTTTCACCACCAGAGTTCATATCTGTTACCTCCACTTTCCAATTCCTTTATATCCAATGCAACAAATGGAACAAGTAAATTTGATGTAGTTTATCTGATCTGGCATTTTTATTGCCGTGACAAGAAAATATTTTCATTTAGTACCATAGCCCAGTGGTTAAATAGCAGATGATCATTTTTGAGATATGGCCAATGTGGGTTCAAATCTTGAATTTGGCAATTGAATTTTGAAATGTTTCTATCAATTGTCAACTGAGGTATTTTTTAGGGGCAGATTTTTTAATATACAATGTATATAATGTTTTATAAAAAAAGCAATTACTCAACGCCTTATTTTCTCTATTCATCGCTTACACGCTTTGATTATATAGTACTGGACCAGTAAAGCTCCACAAGACTAATGTACTTTTTAATATCAAGACATGCCAGTGAAAAAGTAGGCAACCTTAGTGTACCTTCTACATATTTTCAACATTTTGCTTGAATTCACTAATTTAGAATTTATTTGATTAAGAAATCCCTTAAATTCATAAGGATAGCATATGTAAACACAAAGCAAAATACATTGAAAGGTAAGTTCTCGTTGACTATCTAGTGTCAGTATATCCAACTAAAAATTATCTTTCTTTACTGGTTCAGTTCTATATAGTGAAAGGTTACATGCAGGGATTCTGGGATGGTATTCTAAGTGTAGAATTCAATATTCTACATTTGTGATGTAGAATATGTAGAAAATGAGTAGAATATAAACAAATTGATAACTCTTATCCAAGTTATCACTACTTTGTCAACTTATCAGTATTGTTTTCTACATATTCTACATGAAATAGAATACGTGTGTAGATGTAAAATTTAATTCTGTGTCACCATCTCTGGCTATATGTAAGAAATAGGTATATGCAGTTGGCACCAGTGTTGGACATAGAGATGGGAAAATTTGGGTCTTTTAATTCTCTATGTGCAGAGTATGTAGAGAATGTAGAGAAATATAGAGAATGTAGAAATTGTAGAGAATGATAAAAATTTTTAAAATTTTGCCATTTTCTTATCCCAGTTCTCATCTCATTCTCAATTTCTTATCTCATCTAGTTTGTTTTATTTAGTAAAAATTGAAAAACAAAAAATGTCTTTTCTCAAGTTCTCATAGAACAACTTAACTTGGCTATCAAAGTTTACAGGATCTGGCTGAATACCAAAAAAAATAGGATTTTTACAAAAATTACTTCAGATGTGTATGAATAATGCAGTTGCATTTTGGACAGTAGCCAAAACATCATATGAATTATATTATTTTATGTTTGTTTTATTTACCATGAGAAGGTTAACCTAGGATCAGCACTAAACACCAACTGAGTTAGTTTTGATGTCTCAAAATTAAGCTCAATGTCAACACGAAGACACCAACCTGACACCAGCTCAAACCTCCTCTTGAGTGGGTATATGTTAGTGTCACCTCAGGATAACATTAGCTCTGTTTGATAGGACTACATCAACTTACACTAACCTACACTGGGAGGGTGATTCCTGAAATGTAGGATTGTTGTATGGCTTTACTCGAAGTTTTACTTGAATATTCTGGGAATAGCCCTACTGGTGTAAGTTAGTGTAATCCAATCAAACAGAGTTACTCTTGACACTTTTGTTGAAAAAAAAAAAAAAAAGACAACCCCCAACAAACACCAAAACAACACTGTGGCAAATAAAACAAACCTTATTCCTTAAAATAAAACTGACAGAGAAGAATAATACAGATGAGTAATAACTATTAATATTGTTATTGTTATTAATATTGTCATTATTGCTATAATTATTTTATTAATGAATAAAATTTAAAACGAATATTAAAGAAAAAATATTTAAAAAATGAAATTCTCCACATTGAATTTCTCTATATTTTGAGTATATATGTAAAGAATACACGTAACCTAGACTTCCCATTTAAAAAATTAAAATACATACAGAATATGCGTTTTTATTCGAGTTTTCAGCCATAGTTATCTTATTTCATGAGATAGCTATTTTTTTTTTTTTTTTTTTTTAATAAATGAAATTTTAGAGAAAGTTTTAAGAAATAAAATGAACTGAAGGACAAGTGGAGAAAATTGGAAAAGAAGGTGAAATTGTGTATCAAATTGGCTTAATATATTTTATCAGTAAACTTTACCCTAAAAAGAATTAATTATAACTACTCATTTTCATTAATTCGATGTCATTGAGCCTTATCATCAGGAAGGCGTTTATGACATGTTTATAAAGCTTACAGACATATATATACTTCTACAAACCTCCTTAAAACTGTAAGGTGCTAATTTTTATCAAGTTTTATGGACACCCAAGGAGGTATCTATAAAACAAGATAAACAGGATCACTTCTAAAAATCTTTATAAACCGGTATTTCATAGATCATCACATTATTTGTTGTTTTTGTTCTGTGATTTGGTATTTTTATCAACAGTTTATATGGACTTGTTAGAAACACCAAAAAATGTCTATAAACTGAGTTAAATTTTATAGACATTTTGTAAATACCTTCCAGATGTCTTTAGGATTAAGTTTCAGATAACATTGAATTAAACCAATTTGATGTACGATTTCATCTTTTTTTTTAAATTTTCTCGGTTTCTAAGGCATAAACTTCTTGTTCTTGAGCTTACTTTATTTCTT
This sequence comes from Ericerus pela, assembly GCA_011428145.1. NCBI lineage: Eukaryota > Metazoa > Arthropoda > Insecta > Hemiptera > Coccidae > Ericerus > Ericerus pela. Next base: position 544,711 of record WOFM01000294.1, on the reverse strand, counting down.
GAAACCTACTCTAAAATTTCATTTATTTTAAAAAGGAAGATATCTTATTAAATAAGAGAATTTTGGCCAAAACTTTCGGTAAAAATGTATAATTATTTCCTATGATTGTATTTTAAATGGGGCATATAGGTTTAATAGAATGGAGGTAGCTGGCCTCATTGAATGTTATGTAAAACATGGCATATTGTACACAGGGGCGTCAACTATTCTGTTGCATAATATGTTGCATGTGCAACACATAGGAAATTTTTACAACACGCAGTATTTTCTCAAATTGATAGAACCTAAAAATCAAAATAAGATATAATTTCTAAATTCTAATATTCCCCTTTCTGAGTGTGCAAAGTCTGCTACACATGGGAAAAATCCAAGTTGCCGCTACTGATTGTGCCTCTAGTGTTAATTCATAATATACTGGTTGAATCAAAAATAGAAATGTATCAAGTTCACTGATAACATTAAGTTAAAATATTTTCTCTGCTTCTAAGGATTCAAATTTCTTGTTGTTCGACTTGTTTTATTTCTTTAAGCTTCCTCCACAATTTCAGTTAAGTCATACATGTAGCTATCTCTTGTTTTAGGACAACTACAACCAAAAATTTGAAGCCCCTCCTACAATCTATACTACCATACTCTTTATTAGTACCTATCTCATGCCACCTAGTGAGATTACATCTAAGAATTTTGACAAGTACCTATAACTAAAGCTTCAATTTTTTAACTTTTTGCCACAGATAGGAGATGACCCAGAAATTGGTATGAAATTTTGTGGATTCATTATATTACACTTTGGCTTGTACTGGCCTGGTAACACTGATCAATTCGTTATTAGGATGAAAACAACTAAATACTGTTAGCTGGCGCATGCTCCTTGAATTTTGTCTTAATAATATTCGCTAAATTTTGTCTGAATAATATTAGTTGAATTTTGACTTGATATTTTGGTTGAATTTTGTATTAAAAAATCGGGTTATACGTTTATTATAATAATGGTATATTAAGGGAAATATATTATGTTTAAACGAGGAAAAAATGTCAAAAATTGTTTTTGATGGGATGGGGTCAGAATTTATTACATTCTCCCCCGGGGGGGCTATGTACTTTTTCTCTTGAAATGGCCCATCTTTCTTTTAAAACCTCAATCGTGAAATTTGGTCCCCCCATTCTCTCTAACTTAGTGACACAGCAAAAAAAAAACAAAAAAAAAAAAAAACAAAAATAGAAAATAAGATACAAATTATTGAAAATTTATTTACAAAATATAAAAATTAAACATACAACTATACAAAACCCTAATTACAAATTAAAGTAAAAATTAAAATAATAATAATTTACAAATATTACCAAAGATAAGTACGAAAATTTCACTCCGAATGATAATTTCCAGTGGACTAGTGGTAGGCTAAATTTATTTAGGAATTTTCATTTGCTGAGAATTTACGTAATGCGTAAATTCGCCGAAATATTCCTTCTCCTACTGATCATTCATATTTCGTCTCAATTCCTGACGATTCGTCATAATGAAGATAGATACTTTCAGCTTTCACTGTAACATTAGGCTCGCACTGTTCGCCAGAATTTCAATAAATTATTCAACAGATGATTGATACTTTGCAAAAGCTCAATTTTCGTATCCCAAAGGTTTGAATATTACTCCGTAGAAGAGGAAGGTTCTGGCCGCCTTGTGGTAAAGGAAAAATATGTAGGGTTTGTCAACGATGAATTCGATAGCCTCGGGATCGTTGACTTTTTCTACAGACGGACTTTTCTTGGCCTCCTCCACCACACATCCTCCCGCTCCCTCTTCGTTTAATTCGATTTCGACGACTTGTTCTAAATTAGTCAGAGTAAGACGGTCGGCGATTTCATCTTGCGTCACATTATTTATGCCCGTTTGTTTAAACAGCGCCATTTGATCCACGTGCGCTTCGAGAAGCATTTTTGGAATATGATATTTCACCTTCGTGGGCTGCGCAGACTCGACGATATTCATGAGAATATTCTTATTGGGATGGTCGACGAATTGTTGCAAGTGAATTATTTTCGTGGGGATTACGAAGTACAGTAATAAATTGGGATCAGAAAATTGTACGGCGATAGCCTCGAGATTGTTTTCCACGTCCTTGTAGTAGGGAACGGTTTGCAGATTCATCATGAGGCAAATATTGGTGTCGTCGCAACCATCTTCACGGGTACGGAAAGCGGTTCTGCAAAGAATTACGTAAAAATGGATGAAACCAATATCTGATTCAGGCCTACGTGAAAGAATATATAATTACGATTCAATTAAGGTTCGGGTTTCCGGAGCCAGTGATGAAGAGGGGCCGAATACAAGACCGATACTGAAGTAATTCTCACATTTTCCCCATTATCAATATTATATATTATAATTAAATACGTAAACATAACCTACCTGTACATTATAATATATAAGGTAAATGTGAATATGTTTGTCTGTCTGCCTGTTTATTTGTAAGCCTATCACTTCAGAACTGCCCAATTGATGGAGCTTAAATTTTTAGAACTTATTTCTGTTGTCTCAAGAAATTTTTCAAGCCAAGTCCGAGGTTCGTATCTCCCATGGAGGCGAAGTTGTGGATTTTTATCTCTCTCACCACCCCAAAATAAGTTGGTCGAAAGCAGGTTTGCTTTTATTTTATTCAGTTCATAACTTGCGAGGGTACATTTTTTATAACTTCGCAATGCACTTCATTTTTTCACTTCATTAAATAATATACTAACCCCTGAGGCACAGCTTTACGACGATTTGGCTTGCGCTGGTCCTGGATTTTCGCTGGCATACCTATATATTTACTCAGAAATCCAAATTAGCACCCAAATTTCAATATTATATGCAATATTGAAGACTTTTGAGGAAATAGAAATTTAGAAAAATGTATTTCATTTTTTTTTGTGACGTAGAATATGTCGTTAGCACGGTGAGAGGGGTTAATTTTGAGGAGGGTCTGAAAGAAAAGTGTCGCTCCTGGTGACGTCATAATTATGAACTTGAAGACACGGCGAAGAGCGTGAGGGGCAGCCTTATGAAGGAAATGTTGAGGGTGCGTGAAAAGCAGTAGCATAATTTCACAAGTCCTCTGCAAGTAGCGGGCAGCTGCGGCGATCTGTTTTTCTCAAAATTGACTTCATAACTAAATCAGAGAGGGTTCGCTGCATCAATCTATGCGTACTTTTTCAAATATGAGCCAAACAATCGTGAGATAAGAACTGAGTAGAGACATACAGCTAAAGAGGTCTCCAATACCCGATAGAAAATACGTTAAAGATAGAATTTTCTAAATCAGGATATTAGTTACCGCGCATGTGTCGTGGCTTGATAAAATTCGTATTTATATGGAGATGTTTATTTTCACAACGTTACAGATAAAAATGACTTCTCATCACAATGATAATCTGATGATAAATGGGCATCTTTGGATGCGCACAATGTATAACTTCAATAGCTTCACTTTTATCTGGCACCCATTTTTGTATCACAGTGTATATAGGGTAAGCCTCTGGTTCGAAGGGTGGCTCCAACTGGAACCGCAGAAGGCCATGGTCCCTAAAATTATACGAAGATATTTTCAATCCGTTTTTTTTTGGGGGGGGGATGGGATACCAGTTTGCGGTGAAGGTGACCTAGATTTTTCCAGCTAGTGCACTGTGAACCAAACGAAACAATGTTTTTTTAAACATTCGTTTCCCCTTTTTATGCAGAAATTCCATCTGGTTTAAAATTTCGACGAAGTGCAAAAAATTTCAACGTATTGATAAAGCACCACATTGCACCAAATCGTCGCCACTACTGCTGATAACCTGACCCACCACCCTTCGCAGTTTGATCCCCTTCAAAATTTAGTCATGGAGCTGCCTCCGCTCGGTCTCGAAAACAAAATAGGAAGACATATTTGCATACTTTCGATTAGACCTCGACGAAACAAAAGAAAGTATCCTTAATACGACAGAAAGGATTCGAAAAAACGGTCTCTAGTCTCGCTGTAAATCGGATGGAAGAAAATGTACGAAATTATCCTGCTAAACCTGTACGTGTTAATGATTGGCGATCAACTATTGTTAGACGAAGGAGAAAACCACAATTCGAACTTCGAATTATAATAGTTACCCTTTGTCTGCGGTTCAACTCACTCGTATGTATCATCCGGATTAAACATGGCGTGCCATTTCGCCACAAACGAAAGAGAGCTCGGTACCACTAACTGGGTATCAGGTGACACAGGATCGAGAAAAAACTTGGCGATTCTCTGATTGGACACTTTAGCAATATCACTGGGAAATGAAAGAAAACGACAAAAATAAGTATTATGCATAGGCTGACGTATAGGTACTTTGCAAGCTCGTATTTGATCTAATAACAACGTAAACAAAAAGATTATTACAGCCTAAATCGGGCAATTTTTCCTGCCCATATGACTGTACGTAACAACTGTACACAATTGTAGGCTAATATAGTACAGCCACACTGCCACACGTAGCCCTATATAATACCTGTACATATTGGAATATACAGTGTACTTGTATTCATTCGTTTCGAACGTATCCCATATCTCGGCTACGAAATACTGGATTCTCGATGGTCATCGCGCTCAATATTTGTCTACGATAATATTCCAATATGGCTTCAGATGAATCGCCACCGCCAAAAAAATCGAAAAATAAATTCTGATTCGTCTGAATACCACGTTCGTGGTCGACGATCACCACACGCGATTGTTGCCGATTACGATTCGCATTTTCGGTGTCCAAAAAATTAATAATAGCCGGTGGCGCCGACAGCATTCCAGTTGATTGCTGATTCGTCGAATTAGCTGTTGTTGAGGCTGCTGCTGCTGCTGCTGCTGCTACTGGTTCTGCTGCAGACGCTGTTGATTCATTCTGCCGAAGCTGAAACTGCGCCTGTTGCTGCTGCTGCTGGTGTTGCTGCTGCTGGAGCGAGTATGCTGCAGCTGCTGCTGTCGCTGTCGCTGTTTGGTTTGTATTTCGACGACGACGACGGCGACGACTGGCGATGCTGCGAATAAGCGCTGTGGCATGCGTATTCTCGTCACTGATGATATCCTGGACCAGCTGATCGTAATTCTCTCCTACATCGGAAAATGACGATGATGAAGCTAACGGCGAAAAACGTAGACCCGTTTCGTCGTCGGCCAAGGGCCAATTCCATAGAGGAATGGTGGAACGCCCGCGTGTGTCTGGCGAGCTGGTATTTTCTACGTTGTCCAGATCATTTGACGAGAATGGTGTATTTGATACGCTCATGTTGTCATACGAGCAAATGTCGAGAAAGATGCCAATGTGGTGGCCAGGCTTGCGTGTAACATTTAAACGCTTTTACCAGGCAATGCGTGGAAGAGTATAGCCTACAGATAGCCGACTCGAGCACTCATACACGGCTGGCAGGGCTCGATACATTTATGTATTTACCCGGCCAGTTACAAAACTATTACCTATTAAGCCGTGAGGTGAGAATTGCAACGTCGCAAATTTGGGTTCCCAGTACCAAATTTTGGTAATCCCGAGATTTTTATAATTTGTTTTAAAATTCCTTCTGACAAACCATACATTATGCTGATCAGCCTAGGTCAGAGACATATAGCTAAAGAGACGTCCAACTCCCTATATGCGATGTGGTACAAAAATGTGACAAAAATCTTCGACCATTATCATTATAATTAACCTGGGAGGATATATAATATATGATGGAGACAACATAATATTGGTTTTGATGTCACACCTATGGATCGAAGCTGTTGATGATGCCACGTGTTTTGCTTTCCAAAAATCTGATTGGAGGGAAAAATTGCCACATACATTAATTTATTATAAAGACTGGCATACAAATTACCCCATTCCAGAAAATCTGATTATTCTGATTGGTCGATATTGATTGATGCGAGGTAATTTGTATGCCAATGCACACATCCTTAATGTAGATGTTAACGACAGTCGATCTCATTGTAAAGTGCAGCATGTTGTCTCCATCATATATACGTGTGTATATACATATACCTATCCTCGAAGTCATCAATAAAAAGTCAACTTTGTTTAACATTCTGTGCAGCGTTATGAAAACAGACATCTCTATATCAATACACACACACTTTCAAGCTATGACAGGTGCGCAGTAAAGTAAACGAAGTTGAGAAATCATTTATAATAATGATGATAGTTGAGATGTTTGTTACATTTTTGATTACCAGTTGGAGATCTCTTTAGCTGTATGTCTCTGACCTGGGTACAGTCCAGTCAGCTCATATTATTCATATTTATTGTCACTGTTGCACATAGTCTACATAATCGATTGGTTCAACTTACTTGTTTATGAGGTCTGTTGATGCTACATTTTGCATTTTAAAATCAGTACACTTTACTTCGACACCAAAATAATTTCTCGCATCTTCAATATACGTGCTTTTGATCGCGTAATCATTGTAAACGTAAACACCAGCTCCAGTTTGAATGGATGCTAATGAACTTTCCTTAGTCTGGTTGACTATGGCACCAATGGTTCGGTATATGTCTTCCATACTACAAATCAATCAGTAAAAGAAATATTAGGATATAGGTAGGTATATAGAAGAATGTGTTTCGAGATCAATTGCATAATCTGATTGAAGTAGATTTTTATTAGGGGAAATTATTGGTATCCTACATTGAAGGTTAGAGAGACCAAAAATTAGATTTATAAAATTTGGACCCTCCCTTTAGAAAATTCTGCATACCTCACTGTGAACTGCATACAATAAGTTGAAAAAGTTTTGCATCTGAGTTCTAGGTTCTCAGGACTAGAGAGAAAATCTGTGTTCAGGGGTCATGTAAACATTGGTGTTTTGAAAAAAGTTTTGAGTAGGAACTTTATTCTGTTTAAAAGTAGGGGAAACTAAGGTACAATGGAACACTTTTTTCTCTTCTTTTCTGGTACAAGCAAGAATTGAGTTAGAAATTTGGGACCAATAACCTGAAAAGAATTAACCTTGATCTACAAACAAAACCAAAAAAAATAATTAAAATGCGATAGTTTTTTTCTAATTCCATCTTAAAGGGAGTAACCTTTTTTTTCCATAGTACACTACCCCAATATACTAAGGAACTGAAGATGGTGTACCATGGTACACAGTAAATTCCATGAGAAAAAATTATTTTTAAATTAAAAAATTTAATTAATTTTATCTAATATAATATGAAATGCACTACATCTAAAAGTAATTATATTTAGATAACAGATGATATCTACTATTTGAATTCTAATAATATAATTAATTTTATTGTGAAAACTGATTGTTTTTCAACTGTGACACATTCATCATGAAATTGCTAATTTAAGACATATTTTTCAGTATCCTAAACTTTATCAAGATCCAATGTTTCATGTTTTTGAAAAATTTTAATTAGGAAAATTATTTTTAAAAAATTGAAAGGTATTTTTAACATGTTCCATGGTACACAAGAAAATTTACACCATGGTACACTAGGTTCACCTTCTTACTAGAAATTAACATTATATTTAATCAAAATTTTTTTGAGTATTGATAACTCTGAATAATTAATTACCGACTACTAAACATTTTTGAAACCCATCCAAAAATTTAAATGCACAACTTTTCTCCCATTGGTGACACTTTTTATGAGTTAAAAAATTTTACATTTGGTATAATTTTGATAAATATTGCAATAACATTTAAACAACAAACTGGATAACGATAGTAAACAAATGAAGTATTTACCAGGTATATGATGTATAATGCTAAGGGACCATTTTGTCCAAAAATTGAAGTGATTCGGTTCTATCAATGGTGCACTTGTTCCATGGTACCTTGGTCTCCCCTACCGATAAAATAATAATTTTGCGATTGAAGGGAGAGAAAAAAATTTTCAGATTATTTTTGTATTCTAGAACATTTCAAATTTATATAAATTTTTTTGTTCTTCAAAATTACTTGAAAATACACTGCATACATTTCTGTTTAGAACACTCTTGCATGTTCCTGAGGACATTATAGAAAATAATACTACAATTTTTTTCACCAGATATACAAAATCTGGGCATGAGAGGAATCACCCTTTTTTTTTTCTCTCTCTTATCCTGTTTTCTTAACAAGTTCCATTAAAGGTGAGCTTTTAGTTCAACCCCAAAGGTCATATTCAGCATGAAAAAAATATGAATTTAGTTGAAAATGTTCTCTTGATGTTATAAAACACCCATTGATTTTCTTTGTCTTGGTTTAAAATCAATTTCAAAATTACCCAGATCAAAATTAAATTTAGTATATGTTCACGATGGACATAATTATTATTTTCATAATTTCAATAGCCTACATAAAGACTGGGACATTTTCTTCAATTACAAATTAAAACTATATTGCCAACAATTTTGTTTCCTAGAGGCAATGTCAATTCGAAGGATATTTCCCCCGGGATGAACCATGGTTTTTGATACATGAAATATTAACATAAGTCCCATTAAAAAAAATTCCGGATTCCCCCTTACGGGGATAAGGACTCCCTTTTCCCTCCTTTATGGGCTCAGACCTGTTGTTGACAGACGAGGCTGCGGACCATCTCCGGGGCTTGAATAATTAGGTAAGGCATAGCACCTAAAAATACGCACGTCATCTATACGAAAATATAAACAATGGTGGTTACATAAATACTTACATACCATATATGCCAACTGTCAGTATGTATGTATTTACATACTGCCAGATATAGTACGTGATGCTTGCACCTATGTACACATAGCAGGACAACATTCACTCTTCTTGTGATTCTATGCTGTCAAGTGACGTAGGCACTAAACGGGCTCGCACTCGTACCTCAAAATGAGATGTTCCCAAACACGTAGAAAACCTTCTGATAAATCTAAAGGCTGCGAGTATCTATATTACCCACACTGCTTGATTAAAATTAAGTTTTGAGTTCATTGTATCTGATTTAGACTGAATATTTAAAAATTTCAGGATGGGCCTGGTCCATCTGCAGTTACACCAATGCCTAGAGAATTTCAATTATTTGAACCATCATCTACAATTAACGTTCTCATGTTTTTTCGTACTTATGGCCTACTAGTAACAGAACTCGTCCTTCAGGCAAGGTTATACTAAACACTTAAAACTATTAAGAAATTTTGAGAAACATCTGTAAAAATCAGTGGTCTCCAACGCGCAGCCCACCTGCCGCATGCCACACACATAGAGATTTTTTATAAAAATAACAGACGCACACCTTGAAAATACATTGAGAGTGACAACAAGCAAGGAGAAAGTGCTGAATAATAAACAGTGCCAGACTTCGCACTAAAAATAAATGTTGGCACTTCAAAATATATTTGACTTTTAAAAAGTTCAAGATCCCTTGTATAAAAGTTTTAAAAAATATCAATAAAATCCATTAGTATATGGTGAAGTATTTTAAGGATGAATTATAGAAACTAGAAATGCTCATGAAACACATAAAAATTATAGTTTATACGTATTTTAGAAAACATACAGAAAAAACTGAAGTAATATATACAATAAAATGTGAAAAGTCGAAAGTGGTAAAGTTGTATTATTATGTTCCGCCTAATTAATGTCAAAGACTGACAAACAAATAAATTTTAATCTGAAATTACAACTGAATTACAACTTTTCGAACTTTTGTTCAGCTATAAACCACTTTCGAGCCTATTCGCACTTTTCAACAAAATTTCAAAAAAATCAGTCCGGGTTGTATAGGCGTCAAGTTGGGACAAAAAAAAAAAGAAAAAAAAAGAGGCTCAGCCCACTGGAATTTGTATAATAGAAGATAATACCATAAAATTGATTTAAATTTTAACTAACCTCCTAGGCTGCTGTCGACGTCGTCGTGAATGAACGTTAGGACGTGGTTCTTTGATGCCTAAAATATTTCCTAATCTTCTTCGTGAATCTCCACTTGATCCTAGATACGTTAAAGCAGTGGCGGTGTATAAATCGAATGGAGAGAAGAAAATATTTTTATCTTCTTCCATATTTTTTGATTTCATTATTTTCGCTGCCGTTGTAACCGTAAAACATGCCATAGAGTCTTGAATGATCTTAAAAAAAAAAAATACAAATGAATACCTAGGTATATGTAGTTTCTCAGTACGATTACATAAGTAAAAATGTACCTACTTCGATAATAATACCCACACACATTCATCAAACATTCAGGCTACACATAATATTCACGTCATCACATATTCGTACAGTACTCTGATTTGTGCTAACCAATTATCCTTGTTTCTGTTATAGATGTACTTTATTCAGTATGATGCGCTTTTGTCCTTGTGCCTATCTGGTTTATTCTTTCTTCCTAATTTTTTACATCTCTTTTCCTCCTTTTCCACACGTTCTTTGATCACAAATTCACAGCACAACAACTCTTTTTCTACGTAACGCTATTTCTTCCCCAATGTACTTAGAATAACATTTTTTAATTTTTTGTTTTAAGTATAACTTTCTTTGGGTTTTAGTTTGCGGGATACATAATATATTATGTCTTGATTATTTAACCCAGGGACACAGCGTCCAGTATGAATAAAACGAATAGAGGACTTTATATTGTATGAAGTATTACCTCGTAATTTTTGATGAGAACACTCCATGAGACCTACATAATATAATGGTACGCTAAGGCCCGAATGCAAGAATGATGCTTAAGTATCATCAGTGATTTAAGAATTGCTTATTGTGGGGACATTACTCGTATGAGGTTTTAGGGGCTCGCACCCCTCGACGACAGTCGCCGCCCAAAGGCTGGCAATAATCGTCTCTATGACGTTAAACTAATACACACAAATGCGTTTGTATGTTCGTACCTGTACGTACGTACAGGTAAGATACATCGTACGAGTCGAGATCAATTACCTGATAACGATCTCGGTAATGTCACGACTCGGTACCAAACGCACTGCGTCGTTTCTTATCATCTCAACGGAGACAGGAAACGACGCAACGTATGACATAATTACGTATACATACGTACGTATGTGTGTCCGTGTGCGTGTGCCAAATTCGGTATATAAACTCTCAGAACCGGCTCAAAAATCGCCAGTGTTTGCCGAGGATTTGGCTCTCCCATACCTAATCGTATGAAGTGGCAGAACACGCAAAATACTGTTGAAGACCTTCTAGTGTGAATATCTCTCACGACAAGGTATTCCACACTTATCTTGAGATGTTTATTTATAGATGTGGTTGATAATGTAAAAATGTAGGAATTACTTATCAATGAAAAAAATTAAACTATAGAGTTTGTAAACATAAATTCGTGCTATTCTTCGTCTTCAAGTCTTTGCACCCAGTTTGCTGGCAAACGGAGTGTTAGAATTGACCTCACAAATGAAAATTGTCACCATTAATCATTCTTAGGTATGAGCAAGTCTCATACGAGTTGGTGCATAATAGTTCAGTAGTTTTTGAGAAAAGTGGAAAAGAAAAGATTGCTGGAGAAAATTTTCTGTTCATGGTTTTGAAAAAATTACAGGAGGGATGGGGCTGAAATTTTTATGAAAATTAGTCCTTATATGGGACCAGGTCTGATACGAGTTTAGTTTCTATTGATTCAGTAGTTTTAACATTGGAAATGTTTAACCTGAGTTACATAGTAAGAAGATGACGTCATGTGCAACGAAAAGTGAAATAAATGTTTGCAACAGAAAGTGATAAAAATGTCAGAATCCACACAAAAAAATTTTATAGGTATCTTATTCTATATATTCAAAATCAAATACGTCAAATCCAAGCGGTTTTTGAAACAGGCTACTAGGTACCTATAAAAAAATCATGATTACAGGATGCTTTCAAGTGGGGATAGCGTTTATTTAACAAAATGAAAATTAAATACAAAAATCATTTTCAATGTATCCTCAACTGTGCAAGAAATGCAAATCGTGTAAATTTTTGATAAAATTGGAAAAGAAACAATTGATGAGAAAGTGATTTTTTCAGGATTTTGAGGAAACTACGAAAGGTATAGGGCTGAAATTTTCACGAGGTGTAGTTATTATGTAGGACCAGATTTGATAGGAGTTTGGTGCCTAATGGTACCGTGTAGTTTCCAAAAAAAAATGTTAAACAAAAACAAATGGCTGGAGAAAATTAAGTTACCTTGTATTGCATGAAGTATCTTTTCCGTATTTACGGCGCAAGGGGTTATTTTACTTATTTTACTGACAATTTTAACAATGAAATATCGATGTGTGTTAGATATCGATAGCTATTGATATTTTTTTGCAATTTTTTCATACATTTGGAATTTAGGATCGTTTTTTGAATTGTAGCCTAGGTGCAAATTGGCAAATTGGGTTTTCTAGCGAAGTACTGCTGGGCTAGAGTTTCTTTTTATTTTTAGGTTTAAGCTTACTGATTTTTAAATAAAGTCTCTCCTTATGCGCATTCCAATCAAGGATAAAGGATTAATGCACGTTGAAATATTTTTTGCACTTTTGCACTTTCTTGACACCTCCAAATCGTGAAATTATTTGGACATGTTCGCTTTTCCAATACAGCCAAAATAATACTGATGTCAGAACTTAGTCAAAACAAACTTTTGCCTCATGCATCCTTTAGCCCTATCTCATTTAATAATTTTCTTCGAATTCTTTGCGAATTTTTAAATCCTAAAAGTTGACTGGATTTTGCAATAATAATACATAATATATAGTTACCTGTATAAAAACTAATAATAAGTTAGGTTAGAATCATGTCATTCACAATATTATTAACTTACCTGTCCAGTTTCTGGACTGTAAATCATTGGCGACGGCGTTTCTTGGCCTAAACTGTAATCTGTTAGCAATAGTAATACTACTGCCACATAACATAATTTATTGTAAGCGGACCACATCTGAAAAGCAAAATAATTATCGAAAAGAAATTTTAAAAAGTCGAAGAAAATAGAGAAATTGTAAATAAATATTGTCGACTCAATCGACCGAACTCTGAATTAATATTACAACGTTTTATACGTTCGTGATTCTAAACTAGGCTACTATACCTTGGCAGAGGCTACGAAAGGCATCAAAAATGAATTTTACTACGTTTAAACAAAGTATAATAATTATTGTAGATACGTGTAAAACAAAAGGACGATTACATCCAAGTTCTGGGATTTCGAAATATTGAGCTTTCGATTCATTCTTCCTCGAAACAAAGGTGATTTATGAAGGTAGGTATGTACGTGTCTACATGCGACAGCCTCGTGTATTGGTAACTTATTGTAATCGTATGGGCGTGCATTGTCGATTGAATTAGGTAATGAGAGAATTTTTGCTGCGACATATAGGCGCAAGAAAAATGTAAGTATGGAACCGAATTAGAAACGAGATGTTAAAGAGAACTCATTCTCCTCCATCAGTTGTAAATTGTTGTGCATGAAATATGTCGGATATTACAACAGTTTCATTGGAGGTGATACACATTTTTTCGAGACTTTCGGTTAAGCAGTTAAAACGTGTGCATTTGCAGCTTTGAATCTACGATTTGGGCTAAAACACAAGCGAATAGGGGTGGGGCGGGGTGGGCATCCTTTAGAGACGTAACTACGTTTCTTCGTATGGGGAGGGATACAACAAATTTCAGAGGCCCGAAAATTCATCCAACGAGAGAAGCCAAAAATGGAGAGTGGTAGTGGTTTTTTTTTTTTTTTCATACAATTATATTTTATTAATTTAATATTTTTATTTATTGTTGCTCATAAATTAATAGAAAAATAAGTATATTATTTAATTGTATTAGATCAATATTCAAACATTTAAAAATAATTAACAATGAATTATATTTTTGAATACAGAAGTGTTACTAGGTAGGTAGGTATATTGTCTGTAATGCATAAGTTTATTATGGGTAGGTACCTATGAAAATTTTTTTTTTAATTTTTTTAGTAAAATAATAATTAAACACATTAGAGTGAAGTAGTAATAATTTGGTGAGATTTTGTTGAAATTTTTGTGAAAAATAGTCCTCATAGAAGTAAATGTTGGATAGAAACTTGGTGCCTTATTAATACGTAGTGTGATGGGTTTTCTACAAAAATGTAGAGTTAATAATAATTTATGGAAAAATTATTTTTTCAAAATTCTTAGAAAACTTCAAAAAGGATAAAGCTGAAAGTTTTACAAAAGATGGTCTTCATGCAGGAGTAAATCTTATAGGAGTTTGATGCCTATTGACTCAGTATTTGCCGAGAAAAATTTTAAAAAGAAAGTGTGTACTGGGACACGATGGAAGTGAAAGTTGCTTTGTTGAAATTTGAATTTTGAAGAATGAATGTTTCGTTGACAGTGTGATTTTTCATTTTTATTGAAATGCAGAAAAATTCATATAAATTTAAAAAACTTTAGTGCAGCAAGCCTCGCTGGAAAAAATAGGTTTTCGAGAAAAAAAATTATGAAATTTGATGGTTACATTAAGTATCTGTAAATTTATATGCGTTAATGGTATGTTATGATTATATGAAATGTGTTAGCTGCTGATAAAATATTAAACAATGTAAAATTTAAAAGCATTATTTCTTGAGAAATTGAAAAATTAATTTTGATGATAAAATATAGTTCGTATAATCATATAATTTATAAAATCAAACCAAAGAAATATAATAAAAGTTATAAAGTAAAAAAAATGAAAACATGAACATGTTGTTAATTTTTATAAACAGTTGATGCAAATTAGAAACGAAAAGCTTTGTCGGAATGGGGAGGTCAATTCGCACCAAAATTTGTAGCATGCTGCAACACATTATAATGAATATTTGAATATTTATTTCAAATTTCGTATATATGGCTCCAAAATTCCGCATTTTATGACCAATATAAAAACAAAAACTCAACGCAGCAAGCCTTGAGAGAAAAAGTAGGTTTTTGAGACAAAGAATTATGAATTTTGATGGTCACATTAATTGTCTGTAGGTTTATATGCGTTAATGGTATGTTATGATTGTATGAAGTGTGTTTGCTGCTGACAAAATATTAGACAACGTAAAATAGGCCTATAACAGAATTTTTTCTTGAAAAACTGAAAAGTACGTAAATTAAGATGATAAAGTACATCATAGAATTTGAAATAAAACCAATGAAATATAATAAAGTTATGAAATAAAAAAAAAAAAAAGAAAACATGAGCATGTTAATTTTTGCAAAAAAAAAAAATAGTTCATGCAAATTAGAAAAAATAGGGAAAAAAAGGTTTACCGTCCCGTCGATCCGCACCAAAATTGATAGCATGCTACCGTAAATTTTATTGAATATTTATTTCAAATTTCGTATATATGGTTCCAAAATTCCGTATTTTATGACTAATATGAAAACAAAAATAGTGGTACCGGAAGTACCGTCCAGCCAATCCGCGCCAAAATTGAAAGCATATCACAACAAATCAAAATGAATATTTACTCCGAATTTCGTGGCTATTGGTGCAAAATTGAGCATTTTATAATTAAAATAAAAACAAAATTAATGGCACCGGAAGAACCGGCTGGCCGATCCGCACTAAAATCAATAGGTCTGGTCCCTGGCTTAGTTGTACTTACTAAATTTCGTGACTATCTTATGAAAATTACAACCTGCACTGTA
Source organism: Ericerus pela (assembly GCA_011428145.1). Taxonomy (NCBI): domain Eukaryota; kingdom Metazoa; phylum Arthropoda; class Insecta; order Hemiptera; family Coccidae; genus Ericerus; species Ericerus pela. Next base: position 529,119 of record WOFM01000294.1, on the reverse strand, counting down.
GGAACAAGAAATGGACTTGTATCTATTTATCCATCTATGTATCTATCTATCTATCTATTTATCCATCTGTCTATCTATTTATCTATCTATCTACCTATCTATCTATGTATCTATGTATCTATGTATCTATGTATCTATGTATCTATCTATCTATCTATCTACTATCTATCTATCTATCTATCTACTATCTATCTATCTATCTATCTATCTAACTATCTATCTATCAATCTGTCTATCCATCTATCTATCTATTTATCTATCAATATGTATATATATATATATATATATGAATTTGAGTTATTAGTGCCAAAATTTTCCCGAGATAATGAAACGAAAAACGTACCCACATCCAACCCTGAAGGTTAATACCGCACCAAGCGTAATAAGTAGATTTTCTAAAGAAACCTATTTAAAAATTGCTTTCACAAATTGATCGAGAAGACAAGGAGGGAAATGAATCAAATAAGAGTTTAACGGGCCTAACTTTCATAAGGAGGTCAGCAGTAACGTTTTTTCGTTTCATGTGCTTTGTTGCATGACCGTTTTTAGTTTACTACCCAGGGCAAGGAAGTATCACTTCAAAAAAATTTTCAGAGAAAATTTCATTTTCCTATAATTTTGAGAAAACTATTGAAGACATAGGGTTGAAATCTTTACGAGAGATAATTCTTCTAAAGGAACACGTCTTATATGGGTTTGATGCATATTAGTTTCGTAAATTTAAAAAAAACGTTTAAACGAAAAATTGCTGGAAAATCGTTTTTTATAGGATTCTGAGAAAACTGCTTAAGAAATAAAAATTTTTTTTATTGATAGATGAAAATTTTGTGGTTATTGTCTCAGTAGTTCTCAAAAATAATCACAAAAAGCTTTAAAAAACATTAGTAATATAGACAGAGTTTTGTATATTCACAGTCCAAGGAGTTGAAGCCAGTCCCTCGTGCTGTTTAATGGATCTCTTTTCTTATTCAAGACGCAGAGGGTTACGATTGTATTTTCTGCGTTGAATTTGGTAGAAATTTGGTATTTTTGCACAATGGGCGGGGATATCAAAGGGCGCTTCTTTTTAATTATATTTCAGGAGATAAGATATTTCGGAAAATTGGAGGCATAAAATATTATTTGAGAATTCATATTATCAATTAAAGATTAAGTAATTTGATTTTTTTTCTTTTTTTCAAATTTACTTGTGTGTTAATTATGTTTCTGTAGCCTACATTGAGGTTAAATTTTAATCCGAAGATATTTTGAATGATGGATGAATTTGGAATCTCGATTTTTTTCGGTTCCAGCGAAGTAAGTTGCTTTAGAGTTTTTTTTTCTAGTATAGAGTATATTAACTATGCTCTGTAAATATCCGATTTAATATAACAAAAATGTGATAAATGGCACCCTTAAATAAGGTACTCTTTAGCTTTTTTTTTTTGGGGGGGGGGCGTGAAAATTACACTTTATACCTTCCACTTTTCATTGAAGGGGTACATTGTACTCTTGTACCCCTTATTGTTATACCACTGGAATCCCTCGGGTATATTTGGCTTCCTCGCCTAACAATTTGAAAGAATTCTCATCATTCAAAATCTTGAAATCACAAAAATTTCAATGTAGACAGCTAAATAAAAGTTTTTCGAAAAATACTGAGGTTCCTTAAAGGTTAATGATTAGCCAATAATATTTACAAGGTGAAGTACCTATTACATATTGCATGAATCAATCTTAGCTGAGTTAATCTCATGCAGAATGAGCCAGAGTCAGAATTTTTCTTAAATTTCTTCTATTAAATTAAAATGAATTTGTGCTGCTAAGGTGAACAACCCAGCCGAAAAAAGACGATCGACTCGTAAGTTTAGGCTGATAAGATCTGGTTTAACGTAAAATTGTATTGGAATCACGAAATAAAAGTTTGTGAATTGACTACGAATTATTAAAGTTAATGTTATTATTTTAAAACTTTTCCAAAACATTTATTTACGTTTTTATATTAGGTTTCTCAGTCATAATATCATTTTATTTCGCATTAAAGTGCATGTTCGAAGTGACGACTACAACTCAACCATACTACTTTGTGTGCGTCAACATTTTTTGATACGAACTGAATATGAATTGACAGAAAACTGTATTTCGTACTCTTCCCTCCCACCTTGCCAGGAAAATATACCATTTAATTTAGCCAACACTCAAGTCTGTACGTTTGGTACCTGTAGCTAAGGTAGGTACCGTTTAATTATCTCGACGGCGATCATCTTCATAAATTGATATTCAAAACAAAATAATAACGCCGTAACGGTAAGTTTTTTAAGTCGAAATGATTAACTAAGAGAAAGTAGGTATAACAAAAATATATTATGATTTCATAATAACTTGATAAAATATAACAACTCACTTTTGAAGCGACGAAAACTGACAAAAATGCTTTCGAAAAATTGAGCACCACACTGTAGCACTTTTTCACGATAAAAAGAGCTTTTCTATTATGGTCATATTTCTGGATGTCTCCGCATTAATATTACTAAATATTGTTTACGATTTTGCAAAATTAAATAATATCGTTGATGTTATAGTGAGATTTCAAATATAACAATGAAAACGAATTACGAAAATTTTTGTATATCTTTAGACCGTTGCAAAATGTTGTCATTATATATATATATATATATATATATATGCATATTTTCTATTCGATTGTTTTTCATTCGTTTGGACGGTGACTTTGTTTTTAAATTGGGGGACAATATTTTAATATTAAGTGATAATTTATTTGAAAAATTGTGGACGAACGCCGTACGCTGCTTTAATAAATTTGCCCAAATTCGAAAGTCTATACCTACTAACATCCTTTTATTATTTAGTATTTGGTTCACCAAGCTTTGCTTGGATGAGTAGATGTGTACTAAAGAGTGAAAATCCATACTCTTAATTCAATACCTACACAAATTCGAAATTCATTAATAAAATCGAAATTGATTAATAAAATTCACTTATGAAAGCCAGTAATTAAATTATTAATTCAGTATTCAATATGAGACATTTTATATCCACGGTATTTAGCATTAATCACAAAATTTGATGTTAGGCAGATTGTAGAGTGCAATTGCTTTTTATAACCGAAATGAGCAAAACCCTATTGCTATACATCTCTTCTCTTTGACTATAATCGCAGGATAACATACACGAATATTAAAATTACTTGCAATTCTTTTGCAATCATTGCTCTACAACTAAATGCTTGCATCACATGTGGAAGGTGAGAGGTTTAAACCCCTTGAGTGCCATTGATTTTTGTAGAATTTCTTCCCATTCCTTTTTTTTATTTTTTCATTCTGTTATGTAGGTAGCTTAATAAATTCTGTAATAAAAAAAAAATTAACTTTTAACTTATCTATTATTTTTATAATATCCATGCACAAACGCACCTGACAACATAGGAAAGATTGCTTATCTTAATTACAGAAAAAAAAAAAAAACATGATTATAGATCTAAACAATCTACATCGCTAGATGATGTGGCAACATGGTTTTTGCTTTGTTTCTATATGATTGTTTTTCTTTTTTTTTTTAGGTTTTTTTTATTTGTCATGAAAAGTAACCCTAGGATGACACCATTAACATCAAATATAAATAAAAACTGGAAATAAAAAAATATGAATAATTGACTAATTTCAGAAGTACTTTCAAAAAGAAGAGAACTTTTGAAAGGAAGCATATAGCAATATGTTTCTATTAATAAATAGGTACTTAACGAAACGGAAACAGTTAAAATTGAAACATTATTGTCAATTGTCACATTTTCCATAAATTTATCGCAAAATTATAATCAAAAAAGTAAATAGCAACAGATAATATCGTATAAATCAATGAAAATTTTAGTTTCATTTTTTCACAGTTGAAAAAGAAAACAGAACACAGGCTGAAGGAAATGAAGAAGGAAAAGAAGAAAAAAAGCAATTTTAATAGGATTTTTGCTCGCAAAAACCCTAAAAAATGACTGCTCCAATGGCGTTTTTCATCGTTTAATTTTTATCACTTTCTCCACTAGTCGAAACTACAAATTCTAGTGTTACTTATATGCCAACAAAAATCCGGGACTGACACAAGCCAAACATGTCTCAGGGCTTATATCTACACATAGTCACAGAACTGACTACCATTAAGCATTACCCAGTCAAATTATTTTGTTTACAGTCAGTGGGCACCGTTTTCAAAATGACTATAAATTAGGCTAAAAAACAATGTTTCTACAGGATGTGAAAAAATCGATTAAGCGAACCTAGAGTCCTATAGATACAAGTGCGGCAATACGCCATTTTGTATCCACAATTAACCCTTCCAGAATTTCAGCTTTATTTCAAAAACCAATGACACGATTTCGGCGAAATTTTCACAGAATTTTTAACAAACATATGTTAATGTTTCCTCAAAATTTCAGCTTTCTAAAAAAAATGGTTCTTCTACAATTGCATTCGATAACTCTGCATATTTTTATCCCATAAAATTCTGTACGAAAATGGGTTGTTTCTTTGACCCTTCAATCTGTTGGGCGAACATAGATTTCAGGTAAAACAATGAAAAAGATCTATAAAATTAATAAAAAAATTTAAAACCATATGACAAGGAATATTTTTGTTTGAGTAATAGTCGACAGATGCAGAAAAAGTAAGGCAAAAAGTAAGAGGAAAAGGCCGTTACTAGAACTTGATATTAGAAGGAGCAAAGGTCAGCACGAAGGGGACATAATTTTTTAAAATCAAAAATCAAAAACAAGCGTGTAGGTACACGCCTTATAAGCAGGGTAAATGTACCTGTTATGAGGTACGCACCAAATGTGAGATATCTACTCTTATTTTTTATCAACTATAAGTGCACTATGTATAGAAAAAATTGAAGAGAATTCTATTGTAAAGGCCAAATGCAAGAAGATATATTATAAGTAATTCTCATATTTTCCCATTATCAATTATGTTTATATTCATAACAATATACAGATATAAATGTTTTAAGAAAAGTAATACTTAAGTCACTGTTGATACATAAGTATTGTTCTTGCATTTGTCCCTAAGAATCTATCCGCAAAAAAAGTCAAATGAACAAACCCAAAATGAATTTTTTGTAACATGTGCATGAATTGCTCAATTTTTGAGGCATGTTCAGCTTGCGTAAAATGGCCTACTCCGGAGCAGTGCAGAAATCTATATTATTTTTCCACACGCTTCTCCAATACTTTCGATAAGCCACTTCCCGCATGACTTCTTCGGATGATTTTTTTTTTCTATCATCGTATCATTAATCTCATATTCTACACCTTCAATTGGGAGAAATCAATTTATAATTTTTTTTAATTTTTAATTTTTTCTGAAAAATGTTTTGACCTGACAGGGATTTGACCCTATCAATTTTCGTTCATTTGATTTCTGTTTCGAATAACAGTAAATTTTTGAAATTCAGTGGCCTCAACGAATGTTTTCATATGTAGAAGGGAGGGGAAGAGGTTTCGTATTTTATTTTCTAAATTTTTTGTAAATTATTATTCTGTTCCGTCCCATTTTTGCAGACGATTCAGTTCGTCTACAAAAACGTGTCAAACAAATTATAGACAACTATTATTCCTAATTCTCGGAATAATAGCTGTCTATATTTTACCTTGCTTCTCACAAATGGACACCACCAGATATGCTGACAATGAAGTGTCATCATATTTGGCAGATGTTCCGTATCACGCCACCTTTTGGGTCGGCCATCTTTTAATTGAAACAAAAAAAACAAATGTAATGTCATATCTTCATCTTGAAGACATGGTAATTCCTAAACCTGAAGTCAAGTAGAGATGTTAGGCTCCATACTAGTTGCTATGGAGAAATAGAAATAAGTGTAATTTTAAAGTGTTTATAATAATTAAAGTGAAACTCTAATAAAAGATAAATGTTTGTAACTTATCTTATTTGTTGAAGTAATTTAAGTATTGAATTACTCTCGCAATGAATTGGCACCCAAACAAAAAAACCTTCGGAAGTAAAATTTAAAATCATAGTAAAAACTTTTTTTAAATAAAGAATTTCGCTTTTCCTAAAATAAAAATATTTTCTGATTGTGTAAAAAAAAATTTTTTTTTAATATCTATCGCGGATAATTAATTCAATTTTGCTGGAGCAAATACTTTCGCGTAATATCAAAACAAACCGTGGCTAAAATAATTCAAATATTTAAAACAAAATTAAACAAATGTCTACGAAATCAAATCTTTATTGCAGAGGACCGCAAAAAGCTGATTAAGACAAATAAAAATAGTTTGCCCAAAAATAAATTAATAACAAAAAACAAACATAAAAATAAACTTAAAAATAGACCAAAGATCCAGATCCGGTTCCTGAAATTCAAAAGAAATAAAATCAGCCCAACCGGTATCCAAAACCATAGCGCAGAGAACGAGAAATCACTCACCAACGGCGTCCATCCGAACGAAACTAACGGTAAACTACAGAAGACTACAGTACACTATTCGCTGTCCAATTGTAAGCAAATTATAAATTTATCTTCCATTACATCAGAAAAATTTGACTATATTGATATCGTAAATAATATTGTAAAATGTAAAATTTCCCAACCCTCGCGAATGTCTGAAAAAAGTGAAAATACGAGTACATCGCTTCCCGATATTTTAGACTCAAAGTCCGAAGAGAATATTTTGGAATTTGAAAACCATCCTAAAAATCTGTATGAGAATCTGTCTGAAGAGGAAAATTATCCACTCCTTGGTAACCATTGGGGAAGTCGAGTATCCACTTCCTTTCTCTATCGTGTGCTAAAAGCGGCAAAAGTAAAAAGGATAGAAGGTAGAACACGTATCGAACTTCAGAAAAAACTTTACAAAGGTAGACACTCTAAACACTGGTTGTTATACATATTATACTCCAACCCCAACACCGAAAAATTTTAAAGAACAAGTAATTTTGATAGACTAATCGAGGAAAGTAAAAGTTATGGTAGAGTAACAAGAAGTATAAAAAATAAAGACCCCAACGAAGCTGAAGAAATCTTCTCCAATACAGAAGAAGAAGATTTAGAATCCAAAGGAAAGAAATTAGAAACAGAAAAGAAAAGGAAGGAGGAAACATAAAGAAAAATAGCGAGACGAAGCCTCAGCTCAAGTTTTGAATAACTCTTATCTAAAGTATCACGCCACGTATCACCAAAGAAATCAATTTCAGCCACAACCGATTCTTCTCTCTCAAACGACGAAGACAAAATCTTCCTCGGAGAAGAATCAATTCTGAACCAAACTTTTGTCAACAGACCCTCACAGTCTAGTGCTGATTTGTCACCATCAGTCCTTCAAGGACAGGAAACATCCTCACAGGCTGAAATCCAACACTCAATACAAATTTATGTAAAAAGTCCAGAAAATTTAGAAAAACCCAAAAGTAAAATTCCAAATTCAACTGACGAAAATTTATTCGATCCTTTCAACTTATTACCCCCAGAGATACGTGTAGAACTTCTTGATCAAATAGACCTTCATACGTCAACATAGTAAGCATTGAAAATAAAAATAATCCTTTTCTAAAATTGGAAAATAAAAACATGACCCCAGAAGATATCGCTGAAAATAACGCACGCTTGCTTTTACAACAACAACAACAAGCATGATTTGCGGCACCGAATGAAGATTACACACAACACAACCTAGTCATGAACAATTTCTAGAAAAGGTTAGAAAGATGGACTCCGAGCCACTTTTCAAATGGCCCCGACGAGGATATCCTTGAGTTTCTTTTTGAATATGAAACTCAGGCAAAAACTTTCGAAGCAACTGAATATGAAATGATACAAAATCTAAATATAGCCCTCCATAGTACAGCTCTTGAACTATTCGCAGCAGAAACAGAGATAACCCCAGAAACTCCCTGGTTAGAAGTAAAACAAATCTTAATACGTATTTTTAAAAAAGATAAAGATACTATAAAAAAACGTATCAAATCTTTAAAATTTGATGACTCATATTTCAGTATCAATGTAGCCAAATTTTTCTGCCTCTATAAACAACTAGATGCAACAATTAGCGAGAAAAAAATTTGTGATCTCCTACTCCCAAGACTAACAGGAGAAATCTGGAAATTCTTTGCATCGAAAAATCTCCAAACACAGAGTGAGGTTTTAAAGACATTCACTGATTGGAAAGAATTCAAAGAAAAAGCTTTGGACCTGACCGATGTCCAAAAAACGGAAGAGGTGCTAAGTAAAGCAACAGAAACGATCGCCAAGCTAACAAAACAGATGGAAGAGATGATGAAGGGAAAAGCTCCTGAGAGAAAAGAGCCTATGAAACCCATAACTCCGCCTATCTCCCCTACTGACCCTGTTATTGTGGCATTAGTGGTGGCAGGATGGAAACCCCCAAATGCCAATAAACAAAATCAAAATCAAACCAGAAATCAGGCGATGGAAAATGAAAATACAGAAACCAGACCACGTAGAGACAGAAATTTAAATAATAATAATAATAATACTAACGAATCAAACGATAGTAACCCGAGAAGAAGGCAGTCTAGAGAAAGAGAATCTAATCGATCACAAAATAACCAAAGTTCCTATAGACCCCAAATGAGAGAAACTTATCGTGAACAAAATAATAATCGATATCCTCCCAGAGAGATAAATTGCTTCAATTGCGGAAGAATGGGACATCTCTTAAGGGATTGTAGACTACGTAATCGTAGTACACCTCAATTCCCACAAAGGAATTTTAGACCGCCATGATTCAACAACAACTTCGCATCAAATTTTGGTCAACCGTTCAACCTCTATGGACCACCACAACAGAATAATTATGCACAGGCATATAATGCCCTGGCTCTAAACCCACAACCATGGGCCAATGCAACGAATTATGCATTACCCTCTTATAACTTGCAAACCCTGGATGTAGTTCCAAGTATCCAACAAAATTTCACCCAACAACCAAAAAACTTGCAGTAGAGCCTGTTTGCTCTGTACCATATCATGGCAACGACTTTTGGGCTTGTAATGGCAATGTCCATCATCCGGACTGCGCTGCTCTTTTAGTGTTAGATCCACACGCGCCGCATAATCAGAAAATTCATATCCGTAGTGCATCGATGAAGTTAGTCAGGGCGAGGCATAAACTAATCATCCCCTGCAACATTGTGAGCCGTGAAGAATATGAAACACAGGGTACAGTCGACAGCGGCTCTGTAGTGACGCTTGTACAATATGACCTTGTAAAGGATAATGTGATCAGACCTGCAAGAGTGTGTATGGTAGCCGCTAACGATAGTGCAATAATCGTTAAAGGAGTTGTAGATATCACTATAAAAATGGGTGATCTCCTCTTCGATGTGGAAGCATACATAACTTCTGAGGTAACCACACCTTTACTACTCGGATATGACTTTTTAGATCGACATAACGCCGACATATTATTTAGTAAAAAATTATTTAGAATAGGACCACCATGGAAACGTGAAGGAAGAAAATTGCGAAGGATTTATTAGAGCAGACAAAGATTTCTGCATAGAAGTAAATAATGAATATTTTGTAAACCTGGATCCAGAAATAGGAAAAGCAGATCCAGATGAGTGGTTTTTAACAAGTTACAGTTTAGAAGGCGAAAATATTGTTGATGATTTAGGATGGCCAGCCTTAAGATTCTACAGTCCGCACTTCGACGCCCAAATTGCACAAGGGACAGTTTTAGGACGCTATAGGCTTCGACAGCCAACTATGCGGGACTGTCAGACCAATTCCCAGCATCCAACGCATTAAGTCAGGGGATACTGTGGGTAACCAAGGTGAGGAGGTTGATATGCTAAAACTTGTCCGCATAACCCGATCTGATGACAGCGTTATCCACGACAATGAAGGAACACAAGTGAAAATTAATAAAAATTTAACGAAGGGACAGAAACAGGCAGTAGTAAGCATTTTAAAAAAATATATCCATATATTTACGGAAGAACCTGCCAAGGTAAAACCTACGAAACTAAAACCAGCACATGTCTACTTGAAAACAGACTAGCCGGTTCAACGTAGAAATTACCATATGGGTATTTTTGAAAAAAGAGAAAGAAAGAAAATTAAGGAATTCGAAGAATGTGGTATTATTAAGAGAGCAAGCTCTAGATATGAGAGCCCAGTATTTGTTAAGAAGAAATCAAACGGAGTTTATCGATTATTAGTAGATTACAGAGGTGTAAACAAAATAGTAAAAAAGGATACGAGCAGAGTCCCTCGTCTCCCTGAAATTTGGGATGCATTACGAGATAAAAAATATTTCGTAACGATTGACCTCAATCAAGGATATTATCAAATTCCCCTTGATGAAGAATCAAAAGCAATAACAGGAATAAATGTTGGAGGAGTAAGCTACGTATTTAACTCCATCCCTATGGGATTAAAGGTGAGCCCCAGCATTTTCCAAAAAACTATGACCGATTTATTCAACCATATCCTAGAAGACAAAGTATTAGTCTATCTAGATGATATCTGTGTCTTTGGCAAAACCTTTGAAGAAACACTAGAAAATTTAGAAGTCCTGAAAGTACTAGTTGAAACGGGTCTACTAATCAAAACCAGTAAAAGTAGCTTCTTCAATGAAAGTATCGAGTATTTAGGACACAAAATTTCATATAACAAACTAGAACCGTTAGATAAAAACATTAAACCAATTCGTGAAGCTCAACCACTTAAAACATTACGTCAACTACGTAGATTTATTGGTTTAGCGAATTATTATCGGAAAATGATCAAAAACTTTTTGCAAATCACAGCACCATTAACAGATTTAACAAGAAAAGAAAATGTTAAAGCGAATAATAAAATAGCATGGAATGACGAAGCACAAAAAGTTTTCGACAAAATAAAAGAATTAATTACTTCAGACCCAATTCTTACAATCTACAATCCTGATGCTGAAACATACGTCGAAGTAGACGCATCAAAAACAGCCATCTCATTTAAGATCAGACACATTAAAAGTGAAAATAACAAAATTGCTGATTATCTATCTCATCTCGAAGAAGAAGAAGACAATTACGCAGAATTTCGAAACGGTCAATTCATAATACCAGAAGGAACACCAGATCCTCCTAATATTATCAAACAAGAGAAAAAAATAAAAGCAATAACACGTAGCATGAAAAAGAAAGAAAAAGATTCAGACGTACAAAGTGACAATTCGGAAGATGATCGAAATTCCATCCTATCCAATAATTTGGAAAAATCTGGGAACTCCGATGCATCCACGATTTCTCAACTTCCCGAAATTTCAGAAAATTCCGAAATAGAAAACCCGAATTAACATCACAAACCAGGAAACCCACAACTTATGGGATTCATAACGTGAAGACAAATATTGGGGAATCATAATAAAAATTTTAGAAGGTGGCAACGAAAAAGAGTTAAGAAAAAGTTTAAAAATGAGAAGATCACGCAACCTAAATCCATTTTTTCTTGATGAAAATGTAATTTTATGGAAAAACAATGATCACTGTGAATATCACTATACCGTACCAGTAATTCCTGACTCCCTCATACCTCAAGTACTAAATATATGTCATGAGAGTCAAAGTGGGGAGGACATTTTGGAATTTGTAAAACTCTTGCCAGAACGCATGCTCGATACTACTTTACGCAAATGCCTAAAATAGTCTCAAGGCATGTACGTTCGTGCCATCAATGCCAAATTAATAAAAACATTAACGAAAAATATGGACACTTAAAACCAATTAATCCTGAAGAATGCATACCACTTGAACATATCCAAATTGATTTTATCAGAAAATTTAACACAAATAATGAAAAGAAATTTGTCATAGTGGGAATAGATAAAGCAACAAAATATTGTTGGACCAAAGCAGTAACCCAACCAAATGCACATTCAGTAATTAAATTTTTAAAAGAAATTGTACGTCATTACGGAAAACCAACAAAGATTACGTGTGATAATGGAACTCATTTTTCAAACGAATACGTGCAAAATTATTGTAAAAATAACGGTATTAAAATATTCTACTCTACATCATATTCACCGCAAACTCAAGGACAAGTAGAGAAAATGAACAGAACGATAAAAAAAATGTTAGCGAAATATGAAAGTACCGATAGCGAAGAATGGCCAGACCACGTGCATAACGTACCCTTGAGCTATAATATGACACAGATTGAAGGTTTAAATAATCACGATCCGTTTTACCTAATGCACGGTTATAAAGGAGAACCCCCCATAAATTTAAACATTCCGTCACCACTTATCAGTAAAACCAGAGACAAACAGATAAGTGAAGCAGACAGAATTTGAAAAACAATTCCGAACTTTGATAAAAAGAATGCAATTAAACATTCAGAACGCTATAATAAAGGAAGAAAAGGAATTTCTTATGAAACTAATGATTTAGTTCTCTTGAAAGCACCGATAAACTATGGAAAAGGCAAACCAAAATTTCTAGGACCATGTAGAAGAATAAGAAAAATTTCAGATTTAAACTATGTAATTCGCATAACCTCCGAGGATGGAAATAGCATAGACGATACAGTTCATATAAGAAGACTTATGCCTTATAATGCTCGTTCTAATATTAATTTACCATCGAACATTGAAGATATTGCATCCAATAACTCGGAAGATGAAGAAAATATTCCAAGTTATAACCCAAAAAGAAAAATAGGTAGACCAAAGAAAGAAAAAAGCCCTGAAGGAAATGAAACAGAGGACGAAATTAAAATCATTTTCAAACGTCCAAGAGGAAGACCACGAAAGGGAATTTTAAAGAAATCTGCCGATAAAAATAAAAACAATAAAAAGGTAAAATTTACTGACGAAGCTTTATTAGAAGGAAAAGATTGTTCAGAATGGAGAAAGAAGTTTGAATTAAAAGACCCAGAAAAAAGAAGGATAACCTTACGAAAAATTCAATCGATTTCCCAAAAACAACATATAGAAGAAATCAAATTGTTCAATAGGTGTGATGAGGGTAAAAGTATAATACAACCTTTGTCTCTACCTATTCAACCTACTCCTCAGGATATTAAGAAACCGAGCGAGTTAAGTTTGGAGGAATACGTGAAAAGATACTCCGAACCACCACCCGAAACATTGTATTATAACCATTGTAATTTAATTCGTAACAATTATAGATAATTTTTATATATATTGTAAGGACCATTTACGTACATATTTTCTCCCCTCAAAAATATAAATTTTTTTTTTACTCACCGATTACCAATCATCCTGTTCTTCATGAGCAAAAGCCTCCCCAGCATCCGGCTTTACTTCACCTTGCTCTTCACCTTCCAGATGATTGGTGGGTGTGGGTTCTGGAGAAACTGACCGATGCCTGAACTGTTGATGCGGAGTAACCAAAAACATGCCCCGATTGGACACGGCCATTTTACTCGGTCCAAAAGTCGGCTCACTTCTCGGACTCGCTCCTTGTAAAACACGACGATCGTGAGATATGGTCATTTTCTCCGACAGCTCCAAAACTTGCAAAACCTCAATGTAATGAGGAGTATCATTAATTACGATTTTTTGCCGATAAAAGCGAACAAGATAGTCAAGCAAATATTGAAATTGGGACCTATCCATAATCGTATTGGCATATGCAGTATTGGTAATTGAGAAACAAACTTTAGTGCCAAAATTTAAAGGCTGCATTGCCATTATAACTGCAGTCAACAAGTTCAAACCAACAGCATAACCAGTGATGTCGGACGGATTCACATCAAGTGTTGAAAAACAAACCACGGATCCTTCCCAACTCCATAAACTTGCCTTTGGGAAGAGGAAGCTGAACTGCGAGGCGAGTTGTACCATCGACTGGAAGCAACACTCGCATAAACTCTGAGGCAACACATACCTCCACAATCCGAATGAAGTGTTCAATGAGTTGCCAGAAAACTTTTTTTGGTACGCGTCCACTCCCATTGGACCATAATCCGCTGCCAGAAATGAATGAATGGCTTTAAAAATCTTCCAAAGCCCAATCACACCAGTAAACAGACATGGACAATGTGGTGACCAACAATGTAAATACGGAAGAGACGTCTGCGTGAGCATAAAACTTTCTGCCGTCTCAACAATCCCCGTGTCAGGCACCATAAATTTGGGCAGAGCGCGTAATTCTGCCAGAGTCGGATACAGAGGAGCATCCTGAAGAACTACTTCACTAGCGCGATCCATATCTAAACTCAACCTCTCGTCCAAATCGTGAAGGAAATGTCTTTCAACGTTTATTAAACTTAAATAACGAACTAAACGAAAAATAAAATATACACGAAAGAAAGAAATTACGACTAATAGGAACATCAACTACAAATCTGAAGAAGGACAAAGACGGAGAAAATCAAAACAAACCAACATGTCGAATACACCGAGAAAACTGCGATAACTCCATATATATCCGAGTTGTAAAGCAAGATGAATTCTTGCTGAACAATCGAAATATACTGGAGTCTGCCATCTCCCAAGGCCTACCCTCGATGGTAATAGTGTGAATCAAATTCCAGAGTCCCAAACTAACACAGATGGTGTAATTTCCGCACATATGTATTTTTTTATGAGAAAGAAATAAAAATCGAGGAAATATTGTGCATCAATATACATTTTTGCACCGTATAAATATTTTCTCTCGACAGATAACAACTAAACAACGTACCGACAAATATAATACTACATCTAACAGCAAAATTTTGTGTGATTTGTAATGATTTCAGAACACATGATGATAAAACTCGCTGTTATCGTTTTCATTACAATCACCATACTCGCACACAAAACCGAGAACACAAGTTTAAAAACAAAAATTAGTGCATCGTCAGGAGCATATTTTGAATTAAACAAATTCAGTAAGGCTTATGAGAAAACAATTCCCATAGTCTATAGCCTGAAAATTCCAAGAAGACAGAACATGGAATCACCCGAGTGGCTTGAAGAAATAAAAAAACTGCAAAGTTGCACATCCACGGAAAACACATGGTGTATACAGAGATCAAAAAACATGTTAAAAATCTTAGATTTAATTACGGATATTCAGCTAATAAATGAAGCAATAATCAAAGAATTTGACAGAGAACCTTCAAAACGAATTAAATATGGAATACAAGTCCTTGGTGACTTTGACACATGGTGCTGCAATGTCATGACCATCTCAAGGCAACAACTTCATAGAAAACGAGAAAAATCTAAAATCCCAATACGAAAAACTTTGAGAATCCGTAATGGAAAGCCATGCCGAATTATTAAACGTCTCAAATGACATTAAAAATTTTGAAAAGAGAATTCGACAACTCTAAAATTTTAAAAGAAAACGTTCAAGCATTAAAAGATGCCATTCACAACCAAAATAACAAAATAATTATAGAAGCTAGAAGAGAGCTCATCTTCGACACAGCTCGAACTCTACACGCTAGTTTAGTCACCAAAAATGCTAAACTTAGCCACCTATTCCTTTCTTGCAAAAATAACCATCTCCCAGCAGCAATTGTTAACCAAACAACTTTAAAAGAAGACTTACTAAAAATCAAGAAAATTGCAGAAAAATCAAATTTTGCAGTAGTTTTAGACGAAAAATCAATCCAGTCCTACTACAGAACAAAATTAGTAAATTGCTATGTAACAGGAAACTAAATAGAAATAGAAATCAAAATTCCACTTCAGAACCTTCATGCTAAATATGAACTTTACAATTTTATTCCATTAGCATTTCGAACACATGACAATAAAATTTGCTCTTGGGATCAAGAACCTTCGATATTATCCCACAACAAATTTGATGGATCAATAAGAATCATAACTGGAACAGACATTGATCTTTGTGGCAAACATAGCCTGTTATGCTTTATTCCCCAAGACCGCACAGCCAATAATAAGGGTAATTGTGCGAGGGCATTATTTCAAGGAATGAAATTTGAAGAAATAATAAAGAAATGCACCTTCAAATGCGAACTAAATCATGAAGAAATTGTAATCAAATAAATTGAAATGAACCAATTTGCCCTAACAAATGCTAAAAATCCATTAATATCAGTTAACACCATAACAAAAACAAGTACTAGTATAACTATAAATGACTCATGGCCCGGAGCGACTCTACTAACAGTTATATGTGTAGTAGAAATCCAACAGTTACAGAAAGAAAACAATGCAGAAACAATCATCCCGGCAGGATTCCCATGTATAAATGAACCAGAAAAAGACATCCTCATCGAACATCATTTACCGCTGGTTTGGACAAAATATCAATTCATGGAACTTGATTTTGGTCTTCGTCAATCATTCAAATTTCCTAATATGTCTATTGCCTACAATAATAAATGGCATGACAACATACCTTACTTTTCATCAATAACTCCAATTCATAAACTCGAAGAAAGACTAAAATCAGCAGAACTGAAAATCCCTGATCTAGGATACCAGGACACAATAAACACGGTACATTTACTACTAATCGGTTGGTGTAGTTTATTAACACTCATAGTAGCCATATTGGTCTACATAAATTTAAAAATAAATTGTGTTGCTATCAATGCGCACAATCAAATAAATGATCTGGCATTGGGAGCAATACATGGTTAATGGTCCATAATTCTAAGTCCATTTTTTGTATTACAATATAATAAAAAAAAATCATAATAAATTTGATTATGCCAAATTATCTCAATTAGGTCCATTTGCAAAAATAAATTTTTATGCTCAAATAACAAATTTAATACAAATTGTTTTTATGCGATGATCAATTCCGCAATGTAAAATTAAGGGACATTTGTAAAAAAAAATAATATTGTACTATGACTAAACTTAAATATATTATAGATTAAAATAGTATACTTTCAGGAACACAAAATTTAGCGAAGCAGGAGCTTCGGGCTTTCTTTCGCCCAGGGACCTTTGTTCCGTCCTGTTTTTGCAGATGATTCAGTTCATCTACAAAAACGTGTCGAACAAATTATAGACAACTATTATTCCTAATTCTTGGAATAATAGCTGTCTATATTTTACCTTGCTTCTCACGAATGGACACCACCAGATATGCTGACAGTGAAGTGTCATCATATTTGGCTGATATTCCGTATCACGCCACCTTTTGGGTCAGCCATCTTTTGATTGAAACAAAGAAAACGAAAGTAATGTCATATCTTCATCTTGAAGACATGGTCATTCCTAAACCTGAAGTCGAGTAGAGATGTTAGGGTCCATACTAGTTGCTATGGACATTAGGTATCACTATATTAAGAAATAGAAATAAGTGTAATTTTAAAGTGTTTATAATAATTAAAGTGAAACTCTAATAAAAGATAAATGTTTGTAACTTATCTTATTTGTTGAAGTAATTTAAAATTATTGAATTACTCTGCAACATACTCACTGTTTTTCATTCTCTCACTTTTTTCTTGGTGTTTTTCACATTTTTTTCTGTTCTTTTATTTCTTCCCCTTTTTTTTACATTTTTATCCCCCCATGTGCATTTCTTTCGCTCGTTACAAAAGTATAGTTTCTAACAAGTGTGGAAAAGCAATTTCTCATTCGTGTGAAGTTTACAGAACTTGCCTATGGCTCGATCAAACTTCACACTCGTGGAATTACCTGCTTTCCACACTAGTCAGACTATTTAATATTTTCCTGTTTGTTGATTTTTCTTATTGCTTTTAATTAGTAAATATATTGCTACAATTTGTCATATCTTTTGGTGAAAATACTAATTTATATTTCAAAGAACAATCATGACCAACAGACAATTTGAACATTCCGTTCATATTTCCCAGTATTGTCAATGTCTGGAATTGATTTATCCAAGTTTAAAAATTTACTCAATTCCATCATTATGATAAAGAATAATGATGAAGTCATTGTTTACATGCTATACATTCAGCATACTCTCAACAAAAATCAAAAATTTCGAGATTATGGGCTGCATAATCTTAAAAATTTCTTAGAAATATATATTTTTTTTTAATTTCAATTTCATAGTCTATTATTTGTTTTTGTTTGTTCTATGGAAATGAATTTTTTTTTTTTGCCCCATTGCCTGTTTAATGTTTTTTGGGAACAAACACTCGAGATTTTTTATGAGTTCGTTTCTGTGGCCGTGATAACAACGCCAGCCATCAAGGCCACAAATTCTTCATCATATATATATTTTTTTTACATTGGCAAATCACCTTAACTATGATATTTTTTTCTTTTACAATTAAGTTGTTTGTGATATTGAATGCATCCATGTTGGTGTATTTATACGGTGGTTTCTCCATATATATATATATACATATATAATAACCAATTTCGATCATTTGTGAGGAGAAATGAAGCATACATAGTCACAGATATAGAATGAAAATGATTTAATAATTCACCATACACCCTCCACTCTAATAAATTATGGGAAAATTAGTTGCAAGTATGTTACCATATAAGAAGAATAAATGTCATTCCTTCATCTATGTTTGTTAGTGGCCGTTGAACAAATTTTTCTTTGAGAACTCCACTCTTGAATTGTTTTATAAACAAGGTTATAAAAAGTTTCGAATTCAATAATATAAATACATATGCAGTGAAGTCATTTCTATAATATAGTGTTATGTAAAAATAACAAAGTCCATTTTCATATTTTATATGAATAAGCTTTCGATTTCCTTTAGTTCCAAATTGAAGTTACCTGGAATGGTGCCTTACTTGAAGTACCTACGCACAAATTTTATTACATACCTATTGAGAAAATGTTAAAAACGATTTACGTTTTTGTAAAATTTTATTCCTCATACCCATACTTCCTAACTGTCGTATCTAAACGTATGCTGGACAACCAAACAAATCGAGTTACGAAAAAAATATGAACCGACTTGCGTCCTCAATAATGCGTCATCATGATATCGCGGCAAAATGATTATCGATCTCAGGGTTTTTCCTCAATAATCATACATTTCGTGTGAAGTTGGCTGCGGTAAATTTTATTTCATTCCGCACATCGTCGTAGTAATGACGAAAAAGTTGCCCAATGAAACCGGTTTTCTACCTTCCATTAGGTTTGGACAATTCGCCTAATTTTCGAACGTACAATATTTTCTGTAAATATACTTAGAAAATTTTGATTTTGGTATTGTTCGCGTGTGTACTGTGTGCCTTTTTCGCTAACATAATGCATATTTTTTACATTTTATTATTTTGTTCTTCGGTACTTTCAATACGTGAGTAAATTATTTATTTATTTTGTTGCATAATTCGGCTCAAAATCGTCGTCTTCATGCAAAATGTGGATAAAGTGGAATGTTATTTTGTTTAGAGTCGATTGAAAGAACTGATTTCAAGAATTTAGGAACTCATTTCGAGCGAAATACGTACGCAGATGCTGAGTTCGAAGATTTTGTTCTCGACGAGGTGCTTACACACAATTTAACCAGAAATGATTACAAAATTTTCATGAAAAAAGGACTCAAACAGTACATCAAGATGATAAACGCCATCAAGGAGAACAAAAGAATTTATAGCGGAAATTATTTTATCGAAGATGAGCTGAATTTGACCAAAACTGCTGGCGACGGTGGAAACATAGTTTTCGATAGTGTTCGTGGATTTTCTGCCATCAAAATTGAAGATCCTCATGTAAATACGTTCACGGAGAAAAAATTCGAGGTAACTTACGGGATTTTAACTTTCATTTACTTTCATCACGTTCAAAATTAATTATTTGTAGTGGTTTGTGAGCTTCAACCGTACTGGCGAAAATAAAAAGCCAAAAAGTCGAGAAATTAAAGTTAAAGAATAGGTATCAACCTATAGTCTATCTATTTATACAATTTATGTCTATCTATACTAATAATATTCAGGGTGTCACAATTTTTCTTCTTATCCCCCAAGGGTATGATAGAACACGTTCAGATAAAAAAAAAAGTTCGCTTCACGTATGCTTTCTCTTCAAAATTGGACGATGAAAAGACAAATTTCAGAAAAAAAAAGAAACTTTCAAAAGTACTCCTTATCCACCTTGATTGAGTCAAAATAGTCAAAATTATACTCGAACGTTTGAAACGGAAAAAAAGTATGTGTAATACAAAATGCATAGCGCACGTTAAAAGGCAATTTCGTAAAAACATGTCTTTGTGAAACTGCCTTTCAGCGTGCGCTATGCAACTTGTTTTACACACATACTTTTTTTTTCTGTCTCGCATGATTGAGCGTAATTTTGACTCGATCGAGGTGAATAATCAGAACTCAAAGTTATTTTTATTTTTCTGAAATTTGCCCCATCATATTTTGAAACGAGAGCATATATGAAGAGAACTTCGTTTTTTATCGGAACGAGTTCTATCATACCATTCCGAGAAAGGAAGAAAAACTGGGACGCCTTTTATGTTTGGGAAAAACGTTTTCCAACCTACCACTAGAGAACTACAGAATGCAAAATCCGGCTTGTTATTCCGAGGACGGCTTAAATTCATCGTGTAAGATTGTAGCCCCCCTGGGGAAAAACATGTGAATTTTAACCTTATTCTACGCCTCCAAAATTTTTTTTATATTTTTCTCCTCCTGAAACATATTTGTATTAATGATATTAACGAACCTTCAAGTTTTTGTATTTCTGTGGCTCCCCTGTGTTGAGGTATTAGGCATCAAAAAATTACAAAATTGAAGTATACTAATGGCAAACGAAATAATATCTTAACATAAGTTTGACTTTGGGAGTGTCTCTTGCATCAGTGATAAAACGGCTTCAACCTTTTCATAAGCATCCACAAAGAGGACATCTTCTTGAAAAAATATAGCACTTGGGCAATTTTTATAGACAGATAAATTTGTTTGAATGAAGATAGTTGATTGAAGAAAATTGAACATAGTAACTTTCGGCTTGCAGATCGTAAGTTCGTTTCAGTAATTTATTTTTCTGTCTGAAGAAAATTTATCAACTTCTATTCTATAATTCCAGGATTCAGAGAATCTTAAAAATCTTCGTGAACCTGGATATCATTTTAATTGTAGGTACTTATTCTCCCTTTTTTGGTGATAAGGAGAAATACAGAGGGATTGGGAGAAATGGAGAAATTGGGAGAAGGGAGAGGAGAGTGAAGATGATATATGCAGAGTGAGAGGATGAACGAGAAAAGCAGTGAATGATTGGGAGATAAGGAACAAAGAAACGCTAGCTATACAGCTATTACCTATACTACGATTATTAGAACACAGTATAGTCGGATTTTTCATAATTTTCGATGCGAATTGTTTTCCTCAGCCTTAAAATAGAAAATGAGAATTTTTGGTAAATTTAGGACAATGTACTTTTTCTACACACCGAGAGAACACATTCAGAGATAATTTCGCATATTTATTCCATAACAAATAATTCAAATCCGGCCGAACTGATGAAAAACTTTATTAGAGGACAAAAACCTATCATATTAAGAGCTTACGGAAGTGATAATGAGAATTTTTTCATATTGAACTAAAGAAACTTAAGTACGTAGTTCCTAAAATGGTAATGTAGGCTACCAACAGTACTCGAAAATATATTCCCTTTTCATTTTTTTCTCTTCTTTCTCAAGAATGGTATTTTGTAGATATTACGCAATTTTCTGATGAATTGAGGAAAAAAAACTACTTTAGATAGAACTTTCGAAAGTAATTTGCGTCTGATCTGAAATGTTTTGCAAGTTAAATTAAGCAAAAATAGGTAGGTAGTTCATAAAAATTTAAGGTAGTCTACCGGTAGTACAGAGGTTCCCATTTTTTGTTTTCAGTTCCTCTCGAGAACGGTATTTTCTTGGATTGATTTTGATAAAATGTAATTTTCGGCTGAATTGAAGAGAAAAACTATTTTAGTTGGAGCTTCCAGAAATAACGTGTGCTTAATCTTAATTTTTTTCCAAGTTTAAATATACAGGAGTTCGTAGTTCCTAGAAATTTAAGCGACAAGCTAACAAGCAATATGGAAGATTCTTCTTTTTTTTTTTTCATAACCAGCTTGAAAAAAAAGGAAGTTCTCAGTTTGACGGTATATAGGTATGTATAATTATGTATGTATGTATATATGTATGTATGTATGTACGTATGTACGTATGTACGTATGTATGTATGTACATATGAATATATATATGTATGTGTGCATGTACGTACGTACAGTAGGTATGTTTTTATGTATGTTCCTTTGTTTATTTGTTTGTTTGTTTGTCTGTGAATTTTTGGAGAACTATTGGAACGATATTGATGAACTTAATTTTGAATGATGAAAATTCACTCCATGGTGGACTCACATTTATTTATATTTTTTACACAATCGATGATATAGTTCTAGAGTTATTTTTAAAAACTGTTTCTTTTAAAGCAAAATTGCTGCTAACACTAATGTGCAAGGAGACGAAAAAGCGTTATGCTGAATAAAAATGTTTTTCAAAACGTAAAATCTAATTCAAAACGAATCAGAAAAAATACTAAAAATGTAATAAAAAGAGAAAAATAGTCCTCCTAAAATTTCTAAGAGTGTTAGAATGTTCAAGTCAAAAATTATGACGTCATCAGTCCCTCTTCCTGCCAAAATTTCTAAGTTTAAAATTATGACGTTATTATCCCATTCAGCTGCTAAAATTTCCAAATCCAAAATGATGACCAATGTACCTACATATTGTATTTTTCCTGACGAGTCTCGCAATATATCCTCAGACTACGCCCACTAAACAAAGAGATAAATTAATTAATAAATAATGAAATAAATAAACTGATAGGTACCCACCTAAATAAAATAAATATAAATAAATAGTTTTATTGCATATTGATATGAAAATGTTAAAATGTAGGGCGATGGGTATTATCTCAGGGGCAGCTGAACGGGCTGATGACGTCGTAGTTTTGAACTTGGAAATTTGGGAGTATTGTCAGTAGTCCAAAGGGCATCCTGTTGAGGTCTTAGCATTCGCGAATTTAAGGAGTTCAAGCCCCACTAAAAAAGGCATTTAGCCACCACAGAGATTTTTCAAAAAAAAAAAAAAATGTAGGATATCCATTGAAATTTTGAGGTATTTTTTACTGATAGATAGTAGCGGAAGGAGGTTTTGGGGGACAGATGAAACTTGACCTGGGCCTTAACCTCTCCCCCAAACATTATGACCAAAATCCGCCTATGGGTAATAGGCATGCGTTTACTGCATATTGATATCGATACGTTAAATATGTCTTCCGGAAACATCGTGACACGATACCACATTTTATGGTTTTTTTTTTTTTTTTTTTTTTCTTAAACATTCGTTTAAATACCTATACAACTTATTCCAAAATCATCGTATTTCCATTTCCAGGTTCGGTCTGTCTTCCATTTGCCTCAGTTAATTTTCGCCGGCCACCTAGTCGACAAAAGCAAATCGTTCCAGTACAAATGGTCGGACGTTTCCTATACGACCAGCGAATACAAAAAGATGGACGACGATTTTCAAATACATTCGGTGCACAGCTCCGAAGATATTCACTTCAACAAAGTCGAACTGGTCGTGGCCGACGAGAAGGCGACGAATAAAGGGTTGGAGAGCGACATCCAACAGCAACTGTCGAGCCACTTGTTCGATATTGTAAATTTCATGCGCAGCAGCACCGCCAAATACTGGTTGGGTACCGATAACTGGTATCTGCGTCTGAAAAAAGACCAACTTCTGGACGCGCTCTCCAAGCTGGTGATCAAAACGGTCGAAACGTTTACGACGGTCAGTTGCGAATTGCCGAGATTCGCACTGGGCGACGAGAAGACGTCGCTCAACTACGAAATGATAAACGGTAATCTGGAAATCGATGCGGCTTCGGTGCACCAGCTGAGCAGAGAGGCGAACGATTTGGGCGACGTCGAAATGACGCTGCCCCTAGACGGATGGCTGAAGTACTACGTGGCGCAGCAGAACTGCACCAGTTCGTGCCACTTTTTCGGGCACAAATTTCAGGTTACCAAGGCTAACGTTCGAATCGCCTTCGACAGGACGCACATGCAAAGCGTCCAGTGGTTTTTCGAGATGAAATACGCCGAATCGTTGGTCGACAATCGACTGAAAACCCACAGCGATTATTTGTTCAGCGTCGTACTCGAAAAAGTATCGAAAATTGTGAATGAAAAGTTTGTGGTCTTTTTGAAATCGTTTCTTGGACCCGATTTCATATAGATGAAGGAGACGTAATTATAAATGCCTAGGTACCTAACCTACATGTTGTTATTATATATATATATATATATATATATATACTATATATATATATATATATATACACACACACCTAGGATTGGGTATATAAATTAGCGGTGTAACTGAGGATCAGTTATACATGGTTCACCAGATCTCCTAATATTACTGTCGATTTGTTTTTATACATTTTTATATAACTTACTCGATTAGGTAAGTACCTTGTCACATCTGGACTCAATTGTAACAACGTAAAAAAAAAAGGTTTTGTCGAAGTCTAATTTCGACTTCGACTTTTTATTTATTTTCAAATTAATATTATGTACAATATAGCAATAGAAATACGTCGCCGCACCAAATTTATCACCCATGAGTTTATATATGCTAATCAATGATGGATTTGGTGCATTTAAAATAAAAGAGAAATGCAAGATAATTGGTTTCTATAATTAGTTATTTCTACGTATTATATAATTTCCATTGTTTTTGGAGAATTTGTTTGATAATTAATGTTGGTCAAGATTCCATTTGATTTTAGGCTGATGTTCACGTAATTAGCAGGTAATTAGCATTTAATAGTTTTTTATATAAGTTGAGAATAGACTGGGGCTGTGACAACCTAGGTACTTATTGCGCGAATAAATTTACATTTACGACAAACCTGCCATACTGGAATTTATTTATGGGTGGAAAAAATTCTCGGATATTGATTGAATTTTTATTCAAGTTTACTGTGCCTATATGTGCAGTTGAAATTTTGAGAAACGAAAAGAAGTTTTTTGTGCTAACGTAGAAATAAGTAATAGTATACTTCGTATAGATGGGCCACTCAATATTATCATTTATAGAGGAATTATGATAGGTCCAGAAGGGAGCACTGCAGAATTTAGCGCTAGCTTCGGTACTTACTATTTTTGTTATTTATTTCATTTTTTAAATTTATTGATATATTTATTGCAAATAACTTGTTATCTCAACCTTCAAGTATATAAACATCACTTAAGGCCAAATGCAAGAACGATACTTGAGAATTATTTATCTCAACAAAGTTATATCTATATAATAAACGTTTATGTTTAATGAGATGCCTGACCCGTAATTTTATTTTTTTAATTTAATTGTTAAACATTTCCTTTCTCTGTCTCTGTCTCTGTCTCTGTCTCTGTCTCTGTCTGTCTGTCCTGTCTGTCCTGTCTGTCCTGTTTGTCCTGTCTGTCCTGTTGTCCTGTCTGTCCTGTCTGTCCTGTCTGTCCTGTCTGTCCTGTCTGTCCTGTCTGTCCTGTCTGTCCTGTCTGTCCTGTCTGTCTGTTAATAACTGAATAGTGTTAGAGATTGTGATGCCTAAATACACGCCACCTTTTCACCCAATTAGAGTATTGATTCACAAGTTTTAAAGTATTGTTCAAAATTGCATTTACGATTTTCAAAATCATTTTCATGCACGAAATATTAGACTGATTGAAACAAAATATTGGGCATTATAAAAAAAATCGCATGTCATTTTACTAATTCTTTCCAAAATAGTAAAAGTTATAAACGTAATTTCATTGACTTTTATTAATTAAATTTGTATTTAAAAAGACAAGAGTATATGATTAATAATATTCATTAGAATTATTAGTTCATTATTTGAGAATATAGTGGTTATTTCACGCAATATGCGCAGTCTGTGGAAAATAAAGTATGTTTAACGAATTTTGGAGGGGAAAACAAAAGCCATATTATTTACACCATGGGAATGAAAACTATAAATTAGGTGTACTCATAATTTTATGATCAGAAATCAGTTTAATAATCTTCAAGGTTGATTTTCATTGCTCATAGATAGTGAAAATGTAATCGCCAAGTTGGTAGGTAACTTAATTTTCTTTTAAAAACCAACTCATTCTGGATTCATATTGAAAGGTGGATGAAAAGGGTTGGTAGCTAAAAAAGTTGTGACAAAGTTTAATAACTGACCATGCCAATTTTTGAAAAATTCATCATAATTCTTCTACTACCTTTGTCTATAGTTTTAACTCTTAACATGGGAACTATTTCACTAACATTTTACATCGTTTCAGCCAATTACGCCTTTCACTCCTCCTTTTACATGGCATCAAGTCTCATAAGAATCTCACAGAATCATCCGCCAAGTTGAAGTTTGCTTAAGGAGTATAAGTGATAGAAATGTAATGTGTTAGTGAAATAGCTCCCCTGATTTCAATTATTATAGTAATAAACTAAACAAAAAGTATAGACTTATGTGATACCCATTACAATAAATTGACAAAGTTTGTTGGAATATGCAACAAAACCAGCATAAATCGTTGATAGATGGAACACTTATTAAAGTAACACTAAATTTTATGTTTTTGGTGAAGGCATACAGCAAGAAAATTCCAACCAAAGAGTTTTGGAAATAAACTGCCAGATGCTACGAAGTAACCACAAAGTATTAAATATAATAGAGGACGCATGTGAGCCAAAAAATGGTACCACTTTCATGTTTAACACATCCTTCATTCCTCAGGTACGGACAATTTTCAATATAAATTTTATGTATGAAATTCATGTTGACTGTGATTTCTAAATTAATGATTACCTATATTTTTGTAATGCACGTTGGAAAATGCGCTATTAGATATTTGTTTTGAAGGAAAAACATAAAATTTCCCACCAGTAATCAAAAATTTTTATAGGGAGCAAAAGTCAATAGCGGGAGCAAAAAAGTATTTGCTCCCTCAACGAAAATGTTTTACTCCTCCATCCAACCAATCAGACGTCTTCCCTAATCACGCACGCGCATGTATTGCAAAAAATATCGTCCGCAACTCGATCTCAAGTTGAGCAACCTTGACACATATAATTTACAACATTTGCCTGCAGCCTGTGTTGCAAATTGTAACATGAACTTTGTGCTCTCATAGAGAAATATACTATTATTCATTCTTTTAATTAAATTATTTGAAAAAACATTCTGATTATTGCCCATGGGTCCGAATAAGAGGCAAGAAAATTTGAATTTGATACCAAAGGAGTGGGAACACTAGCTGCAAATATGATGCTGCTTTTCTTTGTAGCATTTAGATGAGCGTGCGTCCTTTATTATATTTAATACCCTGTGTAGGTAACTAAAATACTGTAAAAACAAAACAAGAAAAATTATAAATTCAACTGTGAACGTTACAGATTGGCTTGTGAATGAAATATGCACGACCAAATTCTTCACAATAACGTAAATTAATAACATTTATCTTCTTACCATATTTTTAAAAAAGTTTTGACATTACTTTAATTTGAAAGTCCTGTTTTTGAAATGAAACGTGCATCACGAACATAGGCCTATAGAGGTTCCTATCATTAAAAGATTTTCAAAAACAGCAACAAAAATTGTATTTATTCGGATTCGATAGGCAATACAGATTTTTTGAGAGAAAAAAAACAGAAGCCTATATGTATAGGACTATATTTATTTAAGGATACTATTAAAATCCTATCCGAAAATTTAAATAATGTGTTAGTAGAAAGAATTAGGTTTTTTTATGGCGCATTTTATAAATTCAGAATATTCTTTATCTCCCCTAACGAATAAAATGCGCATAAATAATTATACTCGGGTTTAATCTTCATTTTAAGGATAGGGAGAGTCCTCATTCACAGCATTTAAAAAATTTTCAAGTTTACATCGATTGGAATTTAACTGATTTTTACATTCTTTTTTTTAGGAATAACCAATTAATTAGGACCCAAAAGAAGAATAGTAACAAGATAAAACAAAACCAAAAACAGATTACTTTAAAACTAACAGTTTTTTATTTAAAGATACCTAACTTCAAAAATACATCAATTTGAAAAAAAATTTTAGTGGTACCACCATACAATCATCTTCTTTTATTTAAAAATAAACTCATCAAAATCAGTGCTTATAGGGTGAGAAATTATTCTGGAATAAATATTAAAAAAAAAAATCACCATAATAAACATACAAGCCAGCCAAAATTAATTCATTCGTCAAAATTATTTCAAAATTTTCTCCTTTTTTTGAAATCGATGA
Source organism: Ericerus pela (assembly GCA_011428145.1). Taxonomy (NCBI): domain Eukaryota; kingdom Metazoa; phylum Arthropoda; class Insecta; order Hemiptera; family Coccidae; genus Ericerus; species Ericerus pela. The sequence goes on along the minus strand of WOFM01000294.1, from coordinate 500,933 downwards.
AAAAATACCGTGTATTACTTCTAAAAACTTCAGCGTGAGGGGATAAGGTCGGTCAAATGCCCAACCTTATCAGATGAAAATTAATATGGTTAACAAAATAATTTTGATTTGTTCACTATTTTCTTTTTTGAATTTTGTTTATAAAATATGAATATATATGTAAGCTCTTTAGAAAATAATGAAGAATCATGTAGACACATCTTTCATCTTTCCATACTTAAAATCCATCAATAGATGAATATAATACAAATCTAATATATATATGAGAGATCTCTGCAACTCACTATATCAGCGAGTGCGAAACACAGACACAAACTGTGGTTATTTTAAGAATGTGAATACATATTCTTACATCCCCATTCTTCGAGGGGGAGCCGCACTAGGGAAAGAACTGAGCTGATTGTTTACTAATTAGCATTCCGTCTTCCTCAAGATCATCCCACTAGCTTGGCATGTATTGATGGATTTGTAAGCTCTTTAGAAAATAATGAAGAATCATGTAGACACATCTTTCATCTTTCCATACTTAAAATCCATCAATAGATGAATATAATACAAATCTAATATATATATGAGAGATCTCTGCAACTCACTATATCAGCGAGTGCGAAACACAGACACAAACTGTGGTTATTTTAAGAATGTGAATACATATTCTTACATATATATATATAAATTAATGCTTACAATTTACTTTTAGAAACAATATTCTGTTGATACCCATGGAAATAAGGACAATCTGGTGGTTTCAGATTTAAGTTGAAACAGAAGTCGAAACATTAAGGTTATTGCTCACGTTGGTATTTGATTTTTTAGCATGGGGCTTAGTTTCAATTTTCAAAAACTTGGTGTAGACAGCCCTATGTCGATTGCAAAAATGGAATTTCAAATTGTATGCCTTATCACCCATACAGAGGACGTTTAGTGGTGTATTTTAAAATAAATATATAAATATATGTAAAAGACAAAATCGTCTTTCCTCGAATAGCACCAAATTTTGACCTTTTTTCATGTTTATTTATGTATGACCAAGGCTAAGATGTTGCGAGGTAATAATTTACTGAATGAGAACTGTTTATCAACTATTACGTAATTTCATTCATTCACCTCATTCATTCCATTATCCGATGACAACATTTTCGACTAATCTTGACTTGAACGTTTTTCTTTGTTATCGTCATCGACTTCATATCTTGTTTCCGATAATGTTTCATTGATAGTTCACTTCATTCATTCGTGTGGTCATTCAACATTGACCCAGATATACAGATTTATTTTTCGTTCGTTCGTTTCGTGTATATAAACTTGAATTTTCTAATTTCACTTTGATCAATTAATTACGTGTGAATAAATATTATTGAATCTAAACGATCTCACACCTTATTCCGTATTGAGTGCAAATTAGAATCGGTCACGAACGAACTTACATATATATATGTGGTGTACGATATAAAGGCGAGTTATTAACATTTCAAAAAAATGGATTAGTCAAGTTAGAAGATTATTTTATTTGCTTCACATGTCAATCACAAATTTAGCAAATACACTGGAAAAGCACACCGTTTCAATTTAGACTGCTGGCAACAATATGAGTTGATCCATATGTGGCTGCTTTTGCACCGATTAGTAACGACAACCTTGGCACAGGTAACGTACCTATTGTTTAATTTTAACGAATTATGGACTCTTTTCTGCAACCCTTCGAAAGAAAATTAATTGATACGAATAAAACTATCCCAACCTAACTTCTCCCCATTTTATTAATAAAATTTATTTTTGGGTGTGTATATTCCAATACATCGTATATTATAAATAATTAACGATAACAAATTATTCATTCGATTCTCAGGCTAAAGGCAAACGAATGATTTGTAAAATTATAAAAATTATAAAACGGTTCTTCTACAAAACGTGTAGAAAGTTCAGTCGGCGATGTTCAATCTTATAGATGGCGACGGTTATGAATTAATCAACTTTTTTCCCAACAAATCGCCTGTAAAATAAAGAAACATTTGAAACGCGTTTTACGTCACGAATCGTATCACAGAGGGAATGTAACTAAAATACAAATAAATGGGCCAAATGAAAGTCACTTGGAGATTACCTCACGTAAACCATCTTCAAAAGTTTGACCAAGTTGTTAAACGGCCCATCGGCAATTAAATAGAAAAAGAAACTAATTACAAGCGAAATAATAATATCGGCTACGGACCACATGTACTGTAACAATGAAAACATCGCATCTGCTATGTAATAATATGCTTTAAATCCGAGAAGAATATCAAATTACACGCGTATTCGATCGTTCATCGGCTGAATGTTTGAACTTACAATATTCAATTTGTTAGAGGTGGGCACGTGGCCACGTTGTATGGATGCATGATACATTTGAAACGCATAACTGCACCATAACATGGAGAGACTCATTTTACCCATGGCGAAGAAAATTTTATGTGTAAATAGTGAATCGAGAAAACCTGAAAATTGAGGACAAAATTATTCCGAAATTTTGCACAGATATTCGTGTATAGCACGCCTAATAAATTATGCATATATGTAGCTAGGTACTTGATTGAAAGGTGGTTGTAGCTGACATTATAGGTACTTAATTTAATTTCAAGTGCGTTTTCAAGTAGATAATCATGTTTTGAACGAACATCTTTTTGATAATGAAATGCCAAGTAATAAAATTTTGGCAGAAGTTTTGGTTTTATTTTGATTCGTGAAAATAGACGATATTCCTAATTTTAAACATTATGGTTTCTAATATGTTTTCAATTTAGAAAGCCGCAACCTAAAATTGTACGATGCGGAACAGTCAGTCTTTTGGAAAAAAATTTATTTCATTGATTTTCTGGTTTCCTCCTTGATTTGTAACTATGCTTACTTCGGTGGAGGGGAACCATTTAATCATTGTAGTAGAATTTAGTTATTACTTTTAAAATCAAAGCCTCAGAGAGAAATTTCTGACCCTGGAGGAATGACAGGCTCTCTCAGTGCCACATTCAGGATTTACCTCTGAAAGGGGGGGTTGCAAATTTAGAAAACAATTTCGCGAGGAAAGTGAGCAAAAAAAAAACAACATTTCAGTGTTATTTGTGTCTTAGAACATATATTTAAGTTGTTTTTTTTTTTTTTTTTGTTTTTTTTTTTTCAGCCTTGTGATGGTTTAACACCCACAACCCTCCATAGATTCGGCCTATACGTCCTCTTTTAACACTTACTTGAAAATTGCAGATATTTATTTCAACGTTTGGGACTTTTTGGACGCTGTGAAAAAATCAAGACCCCGTACTGTTGGTACTGTAGCATGTGGGGCATATTTCCATTACTTTTTCCTTTAATTCACATTATTTTATTTTGGTCTTTTTTTATTTATATTTTTGGTTTTTCTGCGCTCGTAAAATCTCCTATGACAAATCTGTCTATTCGCTGCCTAGCACCCCAGCTTTCAACCGCCATAATATATTTTTCTCTTTTTAAACTTGCCTCCTTTGTTTGCACTGCTAAGTCAACATGGCTTCTTTTTGATAATAAATTTGAAATTCATACTTTTTGCATTCTTAAAATGTAGTTAATTTTCTTTTTGCTTTTCAAATGCTTGAAATAACCTTTGGTGATATGGTCATGAGCTGTAGTTCCTTCCCTCTAATAGCCAGGATCAGCACCTCTGTCGTACCAGTTTTATGCGCAATGTGTGAGTTACTTCCACTTAAAAATCAATTCTCATTTGTTCAATTTATCTTCGATTAACATTCTGCACCTTAAAGTTGTTTGTATTCCTTTCTTCAATGAATCCGGTAAATTGTAAAACGTTCTAAATCTCATTATTTACCCGGATCAAAGTGGAAGTATGATGTGTGAGGTGAGCTGTGCGTATGCCCTTGATTCCCCATTTAATTTTATTATTTAGGTCTGGAAATAAAGTGCCCGTCTGAACCTAACTTGCATTTTTAGACTTTTACTTTGGATTTTAATTTGGGACTGTTTAGGCGCTTTTATTTAGACTTCCACACACTACAGTACCCTACAGTACCCCTTAACCGCCTCTCTGAAGCAGGGCTGCGGAACCCAAATAATTTCGCCTCCAGAACCTCTTCCGCTTCTACATTAAATATGATTTGGGTTCTAATTCCGCATTTCGCTTCTATTTAAAAAACATTTCAATTTTGTTACTGTTTTGAAAGTGAAATTGTATAAGATATGGGTTCCAGTTTCACTTTTGCTTCCACTTCCAATTTTATTTCACTTTCTCTTCCACTTCCGCTTTCTATTTTATTCTCTAAATATTTAAAAATAATTGTTTTTTTCTGCTATGACCTTTAAAATTTACATGGAATTATTACTGGCTGTTAATTAAAGAGTCCTATCAATAGAACAGTCATGAATTTTAGTTTTTTTCGCTTTTGCTTCTACTTCCGCTTCAAAAAAAAAAAAAGCAGATTTCGCTTCCATTACCTAAACAGTGCCAAATTTCAATGTTATTTCGGTTCTCTTCTTGGTAGTGTTACCAACAATTATTCCTTCACGCTTCTTTTCATTTTCAGTTCCTTAAAAAAAATCATTTGGATTCCGTTTCATAACGATTCTGAAGAGCACTTCCGCTTTCGGTATCACAGCCCTACTCTGAAGCCCTACTTATAATTACTATCACCAACTTCCTGAATTATTAATTCTCAGTGAATGTTATGGGTAAATTTGCGCAGATCTCCTTTTCAATTGAACATTCAATAAAGATTCCGCGGGCAAATAACCAAATTACCTGGGCAAAAATGGGTAAATCGTCGAAGGAACGAGAACTTATGCATCGAGAATCAATGTGCAATGAAAATAATTTGATGGAGAATTGGGGGTTAAGCAAATTATATAATGAAGAAGGAATCGCTTTTGCCTTTGGCCCCACCTGCAGCAACAAGATGGGAAAGCCGATGTAAACAAGCTTATTCCAAGTTACGGGTGCGACCAGAAAATTTGTAGGAAGGCAAACAGTTTTTTTTTTAGGAGAAAATTAAAAATTTTTTGTTGCATAGGTGAAAAAAAAAAAAAAAAAACAATAAAAATGTATTTAGGCAATCCTCCCTTTGTCCATCTGAACTAATCCTTTGTCCCAATTTGTTAGATACATTCGCTTTTTTATGTAGCGTCATCCACATTATGTTAGTTTATTAGCGATGACCAAATAGTTAAACGATAGAAACAAAACACAGCTTAAATAAAATTACATTAGCTCACTTTCTTGCTGGTAATTTTTCTACTAAGGGCACAGGTAAAATGTCATAATTAAGGATGGGTTTGCATATAGGTATAGACTTAGCAGGTCTGAGCCGATAGGCGTCACGTCATCAGGGGCATCAAGGGCACAATTTGATCAGAATTTGAAAAATGTGCGCAACAAAATTGCGCATTAAGAAAATAAATGTGGACGCTGGCTAGCAAATGCTCAAGTAACTCCACTAATTTGTGTACGCCCTTTAACGTAACTGCGATTTGGGTAGTAAAATCTGTGAAAGATGTAACAAAATATAACAAAAAAAAAACAAAACACCGAGTCAGGAGAAATTCGTAGACAAATGCCTGTGCCCCCTCATGCCACTCACCAATTTCTGTGTATATTTGCACGAGTTGATAAATAGCACTCTTTCCTCCCTAGTTGCGTAATATAAGTAGGTACTATGTTTAAAAATAAACTTTTCTTTTTTTGAATGTTGCGTTGTTATCGAAGTACAATAGTTTCACTATTGATGGAGCAGGTTAGTAAAATATTTATTATGCTCACCTATTCCTGATACAAAATAGACTGATATAAGAACAACATAGGGAAGAACATATATTGGTCTGTGAAACCCTGCAAATATGGCTTTCCATAAAGCTGGATATTGCGTTTCATAATTTAACATAAAACCATGGTGCTGAATAAGAATTGTGGTTCCTAAACACAATAGGAACGCAAATGTAGACAGAATCTGGAAAATAAAATATTATACTTCCGGTTTAGTATTATACACTTACACCTTGATTACAAAAATTTTAAAAAGTAGGTATTGGTAAGTTGCATAACTTTCAGTATCGTACCGGAGAAAATTTGTAATTGTTTTTCTTCAGCTTCTCTATAAGAAAAGCGGTAGTCATTCCAAGTAAAAATGGGTTCAGTCGAGGATAAAAAGGAATGTATAATTTATTGAACTCCTGAAAGTTTATTACGTATCGAGTGCGCCTGTAATTGTAATTGAAAGATTAATTGTAAGTTTTTGATGATTGATTTGTAATACCTACTTATTAGTTTTCCCAAAATATTTGTGTTTTTCTTGGTATTTAAGCTGCATATAAAGAGACCACATTTTTCCAGTTCACTGATACAGATTTCAGAGAAGTCAATCCAAGCCTACGTATTTCGCAAAAATTTTAAAATTTTGGTGTGAGGATCGCTGACGCAGAACACAAAAGGCATCTTTGATGAACTGTAGAATCGCATGGGCAGTGTTGCCAGATCAAAATCTCTAAAAATTATCACTTTTTAAAATAAAAAATCCTCAAAAATCCGCACCCCCTTAACATGGGTATCAAATGAAATACAAAAACGAAGTTCATATCATCTTATTAGCTCTGTTTGATAGGATTACACTACCTTACATCAATTTACACCGATAGGGATATTCCACAAATATTCAAGTAAAAACCTGGCGCAAAGTCACATAACATTCCTACATTTGTGGAGTCGCCCTCCTGGTGTAGGTTGGTGTAAGTTGGTGTAAGTTGGTGTAAGTTGGTGTAGTCCTATCAAACAGAGCTATTGTGAAGCATACAGTTAATGAGTTAAACTTTGACAAAATTCATCTATCATTCTTTTGGGTGATGCTTTGTTTCCTCACCTTCAGAAATTTATGAATATCATCACTACTCTCATAATCTCGGTTTTTGGGTTTTTAGTAATGGAGGGCTAATGGCACAATATGTAAAATACAGAGTGACCTTCAGATATTTGAAGTTAAGGGATGAAACTTTGGGCCAAAATCCGCATAAAATCCGCATAAAATCCGCACAATATATAATTACGCACAAAAATCCACAATAGGTGCGAATTTTTCTGAAAATCCACACATGTGCGGAGAAATCTACTCATGTGCTGAGAAATCCGTATATCTAGCAACACTGACATGTGAAATGCAAACTTATTGGGTACCTAACTTAGAGGAATTGAATATGCTGTGGTTTCTGTGTGATAACATGGTTAATCATGAGGTTAAAAGATAAGAGTTGGAGAACCAAGTACGTCCCATTTCAAATTAGAAGCATCTAGGTTCAGTCAAAGAGGATATTTTTATTTGTGTTATCAAAGGTTATAATATAGGTGTTCTCAGGGTGGTTTTTTATTTAGTTCTGTTTAAATCATTAATTTTGCAAGTCTCTCCGTGGCTCTTTGCTAATGACCTGGTCTGTCACCTCCGCAACCTGTGTTCAAATCCTTATGGTAGGAAGTTACTGAAAATATTTTCTGTAATTTTATTTTTTCATTATTTTTTTTTTTTTCACGTTGTATCTTTCAGAGTGGATTAGCCAGATTATTTATTATATTAATAAAAAAAAAAAAAAAGCCGAAACTAGCAAAAGTCTTATATTGTTTATTCTCTCAAGTAGGTACCTATCGTCTGTTATCTGTTTACGGATGCAACCAGAAACACCCAAAAAAATATCCTCTTTGATCACAACAGCTTGTTTCGAAATCGGATAGATGATCATTATTTCTGAGGGGTCATTAATTTGAAAAAACAAAAGAGTGCAAATGCAAAATGAAATATGGCAATTATTTTGATACTCTTGATCTTCTTGTCGTAGCAATCGAATCGTTTGGCAGTAAACTTGTGGTTTTAAGGAAGTAAAATTGGTAGGTGAATTAAGTATATTAATTTAAAAAACCAATTCGGTCCGGATTCGACTCGAATGTTAAATGAAACGGATGTGTAAAGAAATGTGTGACTATAAGTTTCATAATTGACCTAATTCATCATGCTTTGATTTTGCGGCTATTCAATACTATACCTACCTATTTTTTCGGTCATTCCTAATTTCGATTAGATACCTTTATCATATTATCATATTAAAAGAGACCCCAACAAAAAGCCGACTTACGCAATACCCATTACAATAAATCCACAAAGTTCGTTGGAATATGCAACAAAACTAGTATAAATCGCTGATACAATGAACGTTAGTCCCATCAAAGTGACCCCTAATTTTATGTTTTTGGTCAAAGCAAACAGCAAGAAAATTCCAATTAACGAGTTTTGTGAATCAGCAGCAAGATGCCAATCTGGAATTAAACACTGCAAAAAAAAATAAAAAATAAAAAACATAGAAAATTACAAATTAGATCGAGAACCGCAGTGGCGAACTCAAAATTATTTTTGGGGATTGGATGAGCAAAAGTTTCCCTCCGTTCATCCCATTCCCGTGGTGGATGCAGAATGACATTTTGGGGGACGATATCTATGCACGTGGCGATGTTCGTTAAGGCCAGCGAAATGAGCAATAAAACTTTTTTAGAATTTCTCTATCCTTTTTTAATTTTTTCCTTTTTTTTTCTAAATTTGGAGGGCCGGTCACCCACCCTAAAAAAAAAAAAAAACGAGAAACGAAAATTGGACAAAATCTATATAAATATATGATTTTTATGGCATATCCCCCTGATCGCCAACCCCGGTTTCGCCGCTTCAGTAAACGTTATATTTAGGCACTTGAATAAAGTTCACAAGTACAATAAATTATTCACAAAAACGTGAATGGAAAAATTACCGATCAGTCGATGGAATTTATTTCTTTCAAAGAAAAACCTGAAGTTCGTCGCACTGATTAACAACTTTTTATGGTTTAAAAACTTAAATAAATATAAAGAATATATTCTGTATTAAAATAATTATTAAAAAGGTAAAAGAACTAACGTGTTTATCAGCAGAATCGAAATTATTTATGCCAATTAAATTCAGATGCCAACGTGATTTGCAAGGTTGAAACATCCATCTGTTCGCTGTTTCCCAAAAAGGACCATCGCCTAAATGTGGTAAAATGTTGGCGACAAATAAAATTATCAGTCCGTGAGCTGGAAGTGTCCTATTTTTTTATTTATTATAAAACAGAATAAAATATAAATCGACGTAGTATACAATGTAAAGTATAATTGATTACAATTTGCAACTTTTACCAGTACGATATAAATAAAAATAAATTTACTGTAAACTTCATTTTAACATTAATCTTCTATTGCCTCATCAATAAAAAATATGCTTAAAATTTGAGAATAAAATTGAGTAACGATTGTTTTGTCGGTTTGATTCATATTCATAACACTCTACTGATGCCGATATCGTGCGAAGATTAATTTAAAATATACCTATAGATACGGTACCCACAGGTGGTTACTTTTCATTAAAAAAATTTCAAAAAAATTCCCAGTGAATTCATTTAGACAAAAAAAAAACAAACTCGACTAATAATCGATGTCAATTTTTACGAATAGTCTTTTTTTGACCTTTTTTTTTTTATTTTGTCTAATTTTTAGTAGACATTTATAAAATTGCCAATTTTCCTGGCACAAGAAGTATCATTGCATATTAGAAGACTAAGTTACCCAATTTTTGATCTGAAGATCATGTCCAACCATAATTCATACGAAATCACGATATTAAATAAATCTCGAATTAACACCAAATCAAATTAACTGGTCCTTACAATGAGTTAGAATCATAAAGAAAGAGATTTAGACTGGAAAATGATCACCGCTGCCAATTTAATTTAAGGCAGCGATTAAAACAGTAACGGAGTCATGTGTAAAAAATCATCTAATTTAGTTTGTAAAAGGCAAAACTTTGTTTGAACATTTTCAATATGGATTTAGAAAAGGTTGGTCATGTAATAACTGAAGGCGTAGAAAGGCATTGCGCTACCTATGGGTAATTTATAAAAGGGGTTATAAAAAGTAGGGATTGAGAAATAGAAACGAAAACCTCATTTTTTGGAAATGGAAACCATATTTTTTTAGCATTGAAAATGCTTCTTCAGTCAAGTTGTGAAAAAGTTTAAGCCTCACAATTTTTACCCATGTTTTATGTGTGAATTTTATGAGAAGGGATAGATAATGACAGTAAAAAAAATGAAATGAGAAAATGGTAATTAAAAATAAAGTGGAGTGGTAACGTTGTTTCGTTATTTTCGGAATGAATACAAAAATAAAAGAAAATGAAAAATGAATAACTCTTAATTTTTTTTAATTTTTATTCATTTTCAATGCCCACCTCTCATTATTAGAAAGGGTGAAACCTGTGAATTTTGAGTTGGAAACCAAAATAAATGGAAACACAAAAATTCTGAAATAGAAACCAGATTGGAATGTTAATTGGATGTACCTAACCCACCATCTAGACAGTTTGGGCCAAAAACTATAGGCCTCATCCTTGTCGAGATCCAAATAAGCATAACAAATTTCATGACTATGGATGAAAATTAGAGCCTGTACCATGTTAAATATATTTAAATCTATATCACTATAATAAACGTAAAAGCAGTTAAATTTCACAAAATTATTTCCCTGATATTATCTGGCCAATTATTCCCTCATATTTGATGCGCATACGCAGACATGAAAAAAAAATGTTCATTGTCTCCTCCGAAACAACAAATTATACAGTATTACCAGAAAAAATCCATGGCCGTTCCAAGCCAAAGTGCCACGGAGCAGGCTTTAAGGCTTGTATATATATGAATATGTTCAAGGGTCATTCATGTTATCACTCCCCATAGGAAATTAACATTGTGGTGCATAATAAAATGAATAGATAAGTAATGAAAATGTAATATGATTTGTCATTTACATTGCATCAAAATTCAAAAATGATCAAATACTGGAAGAAAGTAACAAATAGGCATTTAAGAAATAATGAAAATGTATAGGTAATTAATAAGCTAAATAAACATTTTCAAATAAATTGTTCAATATAACCAGTGGTGGCCATAACACACTACCCTAAGTAATCAGTAAACTCAGCTTGAATATGCATTAATTAAGCAACAGTAATTTTAGCCCAGTAATCATTTATCGCATTGCTGAATACCTCTTCAATGGAACATGATCTTTATATTCGTATATCACTGATGACATGTGACCTCATAAGAAATAATCCAATGGACAGAGATCAGGAAACTTTGGTGGCCATGCCAAAGGCACCTAGTGTACTGTGTCGTGATCACTGGTGGTCATTTTGAACAATTTATTGGAAAATATTCATTTTACTTATTAATTATTTTATTTTGATTCCTTAATTGTGTAATTTGTTATTTTATTCACATATTTTACTTTTGAATTTTGGTGCAACATGAATAACTTGCTTATTTATTTTACCACACAACACAATGTAAATTTCCTATATAAATAACAACACATAATTACATATATAGATCTATTTACAGGTAATATGACGGACTTTTTTCTTTACAACAGGTATTGTGGCATATCCTTTTTGGGTTGCCACATTGTAACCCCTCTTTTTCTCAAGAAATAAGAAAAATAATGTTTTGCCTTTCGGAGGCTTATCATATTGGACCTTGAACTATATAAAATTGAACACTTACTACCTGTCAAGTCGATACTCCCTCCTCAACCTCTAAAATGTTTTGGACCATATTTCAGCGAGGTTTTCGTAATTTTCTTGGGTAAGGGTTGGTTCTACAGAAAATTTTATTCTTATCAAAATGTTTTCTTTTGAAATTTTCTAAAAATAAAATGATTTATGTATTTTTCACAGTCCCAATTGTTTTTGAGCTGTAATCAGTAGAACATTTTATGTACAAAATTCTGTTTTTAGGGGGTTGTCAAGGAGGGACCATCAACTTTATGGGCGTAAAATGTTTTGTTTCATGATGTACACTATCCGACACACAATTACGCAAACCCTACACAATACTTTCACTAAATTTTTGCAGAAAAAAAATTTGTTTTCAAGTCAACAGATAATGTGGCGACCTAGAAGCGAAAAAGTAACCTACAGCAAATGGAAGAATATCAACAATAGAAAAAAAAGTGGCACAATATACTCCCCTTCTGACATGGATGAACGAACATACACAATAAAAAAAAAGCCCGCCACTTTACCTTTTAATTTCTGTATATGTATATAAATATATACATCAATTCCAGCTAATAGTGTAAAAAGTTTCTTGGGGTCATGAAACGACCAGATCGATTTTAATATGTAGATCTTATTCGAAAACATGCTTAAAAAAAGGAAAGCCCATAATTTGAAAATAAAACAATACTATTAGTAGGTACTAATCTATCTGATCCTACCAATTACCACCAATTTATTTTCTTAAGTAGTTAACTTTTACAACTTATGGTTATTACTACCATAACAATAAATTATGTTTCATTCATCAGACAATGTTCCACTCGTGGGTTACCACACCACCTTCAATTCCAGCTGGTACTAGCCATTTTTGTGATTCGTAAATTATTTTTTCGATATTTCGAATACGCTCGTAAAGTATCAAATCAACACGAACTCACTTTAGCATTTTGAATACAGTAAATGCTGTGACATATGGGAAGCCAATTCTTCTCATTGGATCAACACTTAGTCGATAAAGTAAGAAACCACTGATCAGGAAAAATATATCTGCTCCATTATTCATTAGAGTTAGAGGAAGCATTCCGCCATTGTGATATTCCTATAAATGAAACAAAAATTTTCTTACTGTGTTGATCAAAATGACATTTTAGCTGACTGAAATTCAGTACTTGTACGTATTTGGGTATAAAGAGGGATATTAGTGACCCTATTTTTCAGTTCACAGAACTCAGAGGAAAGTTACTAAAATGGAAAGGGTATAAATACGGAAGAACTTCATTCGTGTGCGTTCTTAATATGGTATCGATCCTTAGGGTGCTGAGTTGATTTCGCAATGAGTTTTTCCATTAAACCTATAAAAATTTGGCGGCTATTTGAAGTTAAAATTTGTATACAAATTGGAGGGCGTAATTCTTCACTGAATCGAGACGAAATTTTTCGTGTGCTTCCTTTGGATTCATATGTAAATCAAGTTCGAAGATGGGCCAAACATGCCAATTAGTTTCTGAATTACGTCTTTTTGACGATTTTATTCAATACAAAATACTTAAAACAAATAATGAACGTAACCCTCAATACCGCATACGCTTCATAAACTAAAAACCAGTCTATTGTAGCCAAAATCTATTTTTGCGGAATTTCATACCATCGGGTTTAGCGAAATAGGTAAGGTACTTATATTGAGAAAAAGGTTGTCTGAAGTACTGATATAAAATTATCCATTAATTTCGGTATTAAACCATTTGTAGGTCCATCCTCATCCTCATCAGGGCGAGGGTGTCTAAAATATGAATTTAATTATTTTAATTCATTTTCCCATTTTTAAAATCCGTGCTTTCGTTTTATATTGAATATATTTTTAGTCATTCCAAGAGGGGATCGTAAGTGCAATATTTTAGCTCCTTTCACTTTTTCGTTAGTTTAATACGCCTTAGAATATTATTTTATATTTTTTGGGGTAAGTAACCCACTGAATTTGATTTTCCAAATTTCTTTATTTTTATTTATTTATTTCATTTTTTTTTTGATGGGACCAATTTCAGTTACGAGTATCAAGAAATTTTCTATAAGTTTTCGGTCTCCTCCCCCACTTGCACCTCAATTAAGCTTACTTGTAATTAGCTGAATGATAGAGATATTTGGTCCAGTTCTGCAAAAATGAAATATTTATAAATTTGAACAAGCTGCCAACTCCGATTTACAATGAGTGCTAGACAGAAACATAATTGAATTCACTATAACAACCAAAAATGCTGAATGAGCGAAAAAATGATTAAATAACCCATTGGCAGACATAGAAAACGTGGCACAGCATGAAATCATAAAAATACTCAAAATAATATTGTAACATTTTACAAGTGACACAGTGCGTTTTATAATAAATTCTTATTAATTTAAACAAAAAACCTCACTACCTTGACCTATCACCATTTAATGAAAGCATTAGAGAAATGCCTATTTAATTTAAAAAACAATCCACCTCACCTAATCTCTCACTATACAAAGAAAACCTCAAATTAATATTATTATGCAGTTATTCAAAGAAAAAAAAACACAATACACCACACATGACTTCTTACCGTGTATAACAAAGATATGGTAGAAATAGGTTATTTAATTTAAAAAATACCTTAGCCTCCTAACCTCACATGATACAGGGTGTCAAAGATTCTTCTCTCCAATGAAAGGGGTCTTGTAGAACTTATCGGGAAAAGCAAAAAAGTTTAAACTAACATGAATTTGGAAATTGGTTCTTCCAGGGATACAAGCTTTTATACACACGTGTTAAATTGATTGCACGTTTTTTTCTTTGAAGGCAAAATTTACAGAAATTCCTATATAACGCGCGGGTAGTATTCTGTACACATAAAACATATGTAGGTCGCGGGTTCAGATCCAGGTGGCTGAATAATTTTTTTCAGAATTTTTTTAAAGTAAGCTTTATGTAAGAATGTTAAAAATTTCAAAAAATTTCTTCGGATTTTAAATAAATTAAACTCGGTTAGAATTGAAGACCTTGTCAAAAAAATGATTTTAATTTACCTACCTACTCGATAAGAACAAGAAAATACCGTTATCAAAAATCAAATTTAAAGAAATTTTTGAATTTCCTCATTTGATTTAGCTGTGAAAAATTTGAAACTTTGAGAGCCCGTAGGTATCTTTCAAAAAACCAATTTCCAATCCAATGTTAACAAGAACTTTTTCACTTCTCTCGACGAGTTCTACAAGACCTCTTTAATTAGAAAGATTTTTGGACATACTATATACAAAGAAAGGACGAGAGAAACGCCGAATTATTTGATTTAAAAATCCAACATTCGTAATCACCGTATATATATAATGAAAGCATAAGACTGAAGACATCAGTAAAATGCTAGTTTAATTAAAAGAAAAACAAAAACAAATTGAAATGAAACGAAACCGTATTAAGTATGGTAAATTAATAATTATTTTCAAAAAATAGAACCTACTTCAAAGAAAAAATATATATATATGCGTTAAAAAGATAAAAAATAATGATTTTAAAGTTACTCCAGCAAGATCTGGGTTTGAGGACTAGAATTATTGAAGTCGGTACTCTTTTATTTTTCCATATCGCATTTATAATATCAATTCTTTCAAATTTTATGACAAAATTTTTTAACTAACGTCAACTTCAATAATTATAGTCCCCAGATCTGGATACTGTTAAAAAAATTTTAGAAAAATTATTTTATCTTTTTAGCTCTTTTTTAGTTTGTTTTAAGTCGTTTTATTTTTTGAAAAACATTATTCATTTACCATAATGCTTCTACGTTTCATTTTAATTTCCGTAGATCTTATTAAAGTTTTTGTATTTAATTTTCATTACCTATGCTAAATAAATACTAACACTACTTGAGTATTTCGTGATCAAGATTTTTTCGTGAACTTTGTTTTACTGTTTGTTAGGCCTACTATCCTATTTAATGGGGGCTTAAAAATTGATTATCTACCTAGTTTTTCTAGAAGCTCTTGGATTTAGCGTGTTTGATTTTGAATTTATAGAAAAGATACCTATGGAATTTTTTTGTGGGTTTTCTGACATTTTTATCACTTTTTGTTGCAAACTTTGTTTTCACTTTTCGTTGCACATGACGTCATTTTTTATTATGTACCTCAGATTAATCATTTCCAATTTTAAAATTTAATGGGATCACCTTATTCCATTATTTTTTTAAAAAGTTCATAAAAATTGGTGTCCAGATTTGGAAGTTATGCTACAACAAACATAAAAAAAAAGAAAAAAAAAGGAACATGTATAATAATTATACAGATCGCATTGATAATATCCTCCGGTTTTTGAAGTGAGTTAAAAAACCAAAATGACTTCAAAAAATAATGAAAACAAAACTCTTGAACAACTTTGCAAAGCTTTGTAAATTGGTTCGTTGAAACCATCGAAACGTAATCACTGATCATTTTAAAAATAACTTTTAAACATCATAAAACATTTTCGCATAAAACAGTTGTGTAGAGAACGGCAGGTTAAATAAAATAAAGCAGGATGATTCCAATAGTAGTGTATTATGAAACACGTAGCAACATAAGGGCGAGAGAAGTGAATATCAAAACGAAATTCAACGTACGATATACGAGGAGTACAGATAAGACATGTTACAAATGGAAAAGCACAAAACTATCGCCTACTTCGTACATACACAATTAGATTCGATAAAGGTAAAGATAGGGGTTCTCAACACCTGTCCGCTACAAATATCCCCCCCCCTTAGAGCGGAGCATACCGTACTAGAACATCAAAACGTAGGAATAAGAAATAAACACATCAAGTAAATACATTATAAAATAGAACATTTTCATATCATCGTCAGATCGTCAAAGTTAGAAAAAAATGCTACGAAAGAAACAAAGAATCAGGTAAGCTAAAATGAAGGTAAAATGACATGACATATAAAATACATAAAATACACAAATATACAAGTAGGTCAGTCGAATAGTGATCGTAAAAAAATTCTAAGAAGTTCGAAATTTATTTAGAAACAAAATCTCCGTACCTAACTGGCGGTCTTTTCGGCCTGCTAGACTGACGTAAATTTGTAGTATGCCCTACATTTGCTGATTGGACATTATTAGATTGGTTGGATTGCGAGGAAATAGAGGGTAAATTAATTCAAACAGCATTGCTACTGCTAGGAGTTACAGAAGTAAGATTCGAAGTTTCTGCACTGACGTAAATTTTTTTAGAATTAGCAAGAGTGTTAGAAAAAGTTTGACCCTCTTCTACCACCGAGGGGTTGTTACCTGACTTTTTTAATATAGGTTTGGCGCTAAAAACCCAGCACCTTTATGTTGCTCGTTCGTCTCGTCCTGCGTTAATTCGTATGCCGGTTTGAGCCGCTGTATTGAGACGCTGTCATTTTTCCCATCTACGTCAATTTTGTAGAATAGTTTGTGGCGCTTCACCACTGTGTATGGCCCTTCGTAGGGCGCCTCCAGTGATGCCTTCACCCTGTCGACTCTTACGTAGACCCGCTTGCATTTTTCTAAGTCCGGATGGACGAAAATACTCAGCTTTCGGCGCAATTTGAAGGGAGCCGGTCTGACTTTGCGTAGAATTTGTCGAAGATGTTTGACAAATTTTGTCGTGTCCTCAGCATCCTGCGTTTCTTGATACATTTCCCCGGGCAGCCTCAATCCCTGTCCAAACAGCATTTCGGCGCACGAAGTTCCAGTTTTGTCTCGTGGGGCCACACACAGGCCAAGCAGGATTGATGGAAGGTAGCAAAACCAATTGGTACTGGTATCCGTTGGAGGGCCGCAATGGCCCAACGAGGTCCACGTGTATGTGCTTGAATAGATCAGTGGTTTCGAACTCGCCCATCGGTGGTTTCGTGTGTCGCTGCATTTTGAGTCGCTGGCATTCCGAGCACGCCCTTTGGCACTTCCGTATTTCCGCCGTCATCTGAGGACAATAGTATTTCGCTCTGATTAACCGTAGCGTCCCTTTGAGGTCATTATGCGCGACGTTGTGCACTTGCTGGAAAATGCCGAACCTGAGGCTTTTTGGCACGACTGGTTGATCCGTTTTTTTGAACCGTGCGCAGAGAATTTTTGATCCATTTTGCAGTGTGACCTCTCGTAGATCTTGATCTCTGTAGCCGTCCCTGCGCCATTTTTCGACGTCTTCATCATTCTTCTGTTCTTCGGCAATTTTTACAGGTGTGATTCGGGCATCGATTCTACCAATTTCTGCCTCTTCCACTTCCTCCAGGCGGCTCAAGGCATCTGCAACGATGTTGGCTGCTCTGGACACATGTTTGATGTCTGTTGAAAACTGCGCAATGTATTTGGCTTGGTGTTACCGTTGTTTGATTCTGCATTTCTTCTTGTTCTTGAAGATGAATGTCAATGGTTTATGGTCGGTGAGTATTTCAAGCTGTCTACCTTCGATGATCGGCTCAAAATGTTCGACTGCACAATACACTGCTAGCAGCTTGAGATCGTAAACCGGCCATTTTAGCTCACGCTCACACAGCTTCCTCGAAAAAAATCCGAGCAGTTCATGCTTTCCGTCGCCGTTAATCTGCTCGAGTACCGCTCCCACCGCCGTATGTGAAGCGTCGCATGTCAGTCTGAGTTTGGCATCGCTTTGTTGGTAATGTAGCAGCTAAAATTCGATGAAATTTTTCTTGACCACTTCAAAATCGGACAACTGGTCCGTCCACTTGATACTCGTTCTGTCATTTTTCCGCGGGTGTCCCTTCAGGAGCTCCTGCAGCGGTGCCAGTACTGTCACCACTTTTTTCGTGAATTGCTGATAGAAGTTGAGTAGGCAGAGGAAACTCCTCTGCGCCGCGATCATTTTCGGCGGTTTGAGTTGCCAAATATACTTAACCCTTTTGCTCGTCGGTTCGAAGCATTTCTCTGTAATTCGATACCCTAAAAAGTTCAGTTCTGAAACACAAAATTGACATTTATCCAAATTTATGGTCAAGCCAAAATGGCTTAGACGCTGAAAAATTATTTCAACAGATTTATAATGATCATCAAGGTTATTCGAAAAAAATTAGAATATCGTCAATGTAGACTTTGCAGAAGGATAGATTGGAGAGGACGTTATTCATGAACCTTTGGAATGTGGAGGGGGCATTTCTCAGACCAAAAGTCATTCTCGTATGCTCAAAAAGACCTACAGGCAAAATGACCGCAGTTTTTTCAATATGAGGTGCGTGAACGGGTATATTATGAAAAACTCTGACTAAATCGATTTTTGAATTTTGCAAAAAACTAATTGCGTTGAAAACAACAGGTATGGGGTATTTTTCTGGAACGGTCCGTGCGTTCAACTTCCAGTAGTCGCCTATAAGCTAAAATTTGTTTTTTTCTTTTTTTATAATGAGCCCGGAGGCCCACTGCGACTTCGAAATGCGCGCAAGGCCAGTTTCCAGCATTTTCCCATACTCGCTGTTTACCTGACTTACAATATCTGGGCGCAATCGCCTCAGTTTGTCATACATCGGTGAACCAGTCGTTTTGATGAAGCATTCAACATCATGATTGACGCTTTCGTGGTACTGCAGTGGTTTGGTCAGTTCGGTAAACTTTTGCAAAAGTTCCCGGATTTTCTCGTTGGCGTAGTCCCTTTTGATCGACAATATGGAGCAGTGAGCCGTCCTTTTGTGGGTGTAGGGGGCGCTACAGAGAGTGGTCCCATTGACCAGTCTGCGCCCCTTCAGGTCTGGCAGTAGGTTGAAATGCTCGAGAATTGGTTGACTGACATCCGCGATGGTAAAATTCCACCGGAATTTTCGCTGTAGGCCGATGTCAAGTTCCCTCAGTTTGGTGCTGTATGTATCGATGCCGCTTCCGTTTACGGCAAAAAGGTTGTAGTACTTCGATGGTTGGTACCTCCGCGCCAGTTGTTTGGGCAGAGCAGAGACATCGGATCCTGTATCGCACAAAAATGGGTCCTCAGTGGTTTTTTCTTTTACGAAGAGTCGCGGCAAAGTCAAATTCACTGAAGGCTGGGTGGCCGCGCATACTGCCTTCAATTGCCATTTCCCTGGTTTGCCCTTGAGCAGCCGGGCGTGCAGTTACGTGCGTGGTTGCCGTAGGTGTAGTGATACCAGCATTTGCCATCGATTATTTCAGATTGCAACTCTTTACCTGGAGTCTGCAATCGCACCCGCGACCTTTGCCTGTAGCGTGAATAGCTGCGGTCACAAATGCTGTCTCGTGGCCGTCTCTCGTGGTTGTCGCGTCAATCGGTTCGCAGCGCCAAAATTTCTGTGGTGAGAAGACGCTAGGTGGCCACGAGGCACTCTTCGGTGCTGCTGCTCGTTGTTGGAACCGCACTCGCCATGTGAATATGGCTCGTGCTGTTACAGTTACCATTTAATTCGTATATTTGATCGGCGGTTTTACAGATGACGTCCAATGGGTCCGACGTGTTCCCGGCTAGGACCTCTTGCGTGCATAGTGTGAGTTTTTGTAGCTAGATAGGACGGACAAGATGGTCCGCCTCCTGTATGGCCCCCACTAACGCACGCAGTCCTTGTAGGATGACGGTCGGATTGGTGCCCAATGGTATATCGGTGCCACGAAGTAGTTGGTTTAATTTTTCTTCTTCGGTTTTGCCGTCCACGGCAATCAGCCTCGCTTTGGCCTGCACGTACGGGTTGTCGGGTTTTTGGCAGATAATACTTTCTAGAGTACTTATCTGTTCCGGCCCAAGTCGTTGGAGAATGGATGAAAACTTTTTTTTCTCCGTCGTAATACCATAGTCTTCGAAGATGACCTCGCATGTGAGAAACCACAAATCGGGGTTTGCCGGGTTGTACGATGGTAGCTCAAATTTTTTATGGGGTGCTGGTGGTTCTGGGTCAGGCATTTTTTCTGACACTTCACTTAACAGCGATTCGAAAAAATAATTACAAAAAAATTGTTCACTGTCCACGGTCGCCACTTTGTAGAGAACGGCAGGTTAAATAAAAATAAGCAGGATGATTCGAATAGTAGTGTATTATGAAACACGTAGCAACATAATGGCGAGAGAAGTGAATATCAAAACGAAATTCATCGTACGATATACGAGGATGTTACAATTGGAAAAGCACAAAACTATCGCCTACTTCGTACATACACAATTAGATTTGATAAAGTTAAAGATAGGGGTTCTCAACACCTGTCCGCTACAGTTTCAAGTAGAAACAAGTTCTAACGTTAGAAATTGTCTTAAGGGCTGAACGTTATAGCCGATATGGCAATAATTACAAACATTTACAAAGACTTTTTGAGGAGAGGAGCCAAATGGTCTGTCTCCCACCAATTGTTAAGTTTTGTTAACAGCGATAAGAGTAAGCTTGTTTCAAGTTTCAGGTGAAATTAATAAACACAGAAAATAGCTAAACTTACACCTTCCAGCTCCTCTGTTTGAAATAAGGGAAAATTAAATGAGAAGAGCCATCTGTGCACGACAACAATCATAATCATGTAAAGGAATTTTAAAAAATAAAGTGGATTCCTCGATTCTTCGGTGATCTCGATAAGACTTCGATAACTTTGTTCTGCCGAAAAACATTTGAACATCTTCATGAAGCATCCGTTGGTTTCTAACCATAAAAACATAATAAAGTGGAAACCGCGAAAACATAAAAACAGCAAACTTATATATTACCAAAGAAATGAAATAGAGTTTTAAAAATTACGTAACAATTGTTTCGGTACTCACCATCATATTTTTCACGAATCAACATATTAGTCAGAGTTGACGCAATTACTAAAGCGATTAAACATACAAACACCATTCTAGGAACAGAAAATAAAAGCTAAAAATAAATTCTGATAATCGAAATACAAGTGGTTTCAACTTCGTAAAATTATTAGTTGATACAGGGCTGAAGACAAAATGTGAAGATTTCCAGGTTTAAATTTAACCTAGATATTGATTTGTCAGTTTTATTTAAGAAAAAACTCTAGCGCAGCAATACTTTGCCAGAAAACCCAGTTATTGCCAATTTTCATCAGTAATTCCCAACAAAGATTCTAGATTTAAAATATTCGAAAAAATAGCAAAACAATATCAATAATAATCGATATCTGTATCGATAGTTATCGATATCTGACAAATGTATCGATATATCATTATTTCACTGCTAGTTTAAGGTATTGCTAAAAGCAGATTTTTCGGGAATATACTGTTTTCCAGTTTTCTTGGAAACTACTGAATCAATAAGCACCAAACTCTTACTAGACCTGGTCCCATATAAAAAATACCATTCCTGGAAATTTCAGCTCTATTCATTATGTTATGTAGTTTTCTCAAAACCAGGACCAAAAAATTTTTTCAGCCACTTTTCTTCTCCAGTTTTCTCAGAAACTACTCAACTAATAAACACCAAACTTCTATCAGACATGCACCAACATAAAAAAATCTACCGTGAAAATTTTAGATTTATCCCTATTTCAGTTTTCTCAATAGCTTAGAAAGACAACTTGTAGGTAACTCCACCTACACTCGGTTCATGGAACCAATTAAGTGGTTGGTGTATAAGGCAACCGATTTGTTTCTCGGTACTGGTAGCCAGCCAATTTAATGCCTAACCATGCACAAAGCATACTGTGGTACTAGGGAAACTGTCAATAGGCACTCTGGTACCACTGTATCAGTAATTACATACAAATTACGTACTCACTTTCCCATTTGGCATCTATAGGCAAATGTAGACACATGTCGTCTGTATGAGTGCATACACAAACGACATATTTTTGCTTAAAGTGTAATGCACTAATAATTTGGGTTGCAGACTTTGGTCTGTGACCTGTCTGTTGACTCAGGGCCAAGCCCTGAATAGATGCGGTGAGGAAAACATCCCTACACAACTTTTCCAGGAAAAGTTTGTTTTCCAATTTCCTTAGAAACTACTAAACTGATAGGTACTAAACTTCTTTTAAACCTGCTTCTACATAAAAATGACCCTTCGTGAAAATTTTAATTCCACCTATTTGATAATTTTCTCTAAACCATAAATACCAAATTTTTTGAAGAAATTTTCTTTTACCAGTTTTCTCAAAAACTGCTAAACTAATAAACATCAAACTTCTATTAGACTTGCACCAACGTAGTAATAATCTATCGTAAAAATTGTAGTCCTATCACTTTTGTCGTTTTCTAAAAGTCCTGGGAAAACAACTTTTTGAGGAACTTTTTGTTTTTAAGTTTTCTCATAAATAACGGAATCGATAGGCACCAAACTTATTTTAAATCTTCACCTATGCTGTAACAGAATAAGTTCACAGATTGGAAAACAAATTAAAATTGAATGGAAAAATTAAAAACAAGTGCTTTTTTATTATTTTACAAGCTAAATAAATAGTATACAAAACTGGGTACTATTCCACTCAACTACTACGTTAATGCCAAATGTACAGTGTATCTAAATATTATACTTCATACTCAACCAGTATCTACATGTACTGACACACAGGTTGGTCCTTAGTTCAAATTTCCCATACTACAAATATACGTAACTCAAAAAGTTTGATGATGCTGGTCAATTATACCAACAAGCTAATGAATTGATTTAACACTCCCACTTAAGAGATTAATGAGAAGTTCTGACCAGCATTTGCACAATTATTAATTCATTAAATCTTCAACCATATTGACGTACTGAAAATTGACTCTCTCATGGCAAACAAACCATAAATGACACAACCTGAATCAGTAACCAAATGCGTGTCAGTACACACTAATTGGTGACATAATCATTTGGGTACACTATAAGTATATTTGGTATTAACTATCATGGGCGTTCCCGCCCACAATCTCCTGCACACCTGGCGGGCGTAAAGGGTACTTCTCTACTGAAGAAATGTAGGTAGGCGAGTGACTGAGCTGAGGTGGTCGCCGTTGTTGTTACAGATCTAGTGTGCAAGATAGGTGTGTGACAACGTATATTTTCTTGTCCCTTGGACATTAAACACACATTATTTAAAAGTGCCAACTACTATAGTGTCACTGCCACTACATTAACTTTGTGCGTAGTTGAGTGGGATGGTACCCAGTTTTGTAGACTATTTTTTTAGCCTGTAGAAAGCCAAAAGAAAACTTGTTTTTAACCTTTCAACTCACTTTTCATTTGTTTTCTAATTAGTGAATCTATTCTGTTACCTACGTCTGGTCATTTTTATTTTTTTTTAAACTATTTTTTTTTATTATCTGTTGAGTTAAGGTGTAGGTTACAAGTTTTGATTAATGATGGCGCCGAAAAGGCAGTTTTTGAAGGGAATTTTCTTTTTGGTTTTCTGAATTTTCAAACTTTCGTAAGTTCTTTATAATTTTAAGAATAAGCCATACGTCGAGAGGAAGTTTTTTTATTCTCTCGACGAGTTCTATGAGACCCCTTTGGTTGACAAGAGATTCTAGGCCATTCAAAAACTACTTTAAAAATTCTAATGCTCCGAAGCCCCTTCAATTTTGAATATAGACTATTCGTAGACATAACATTTTTATCGTTTCTCAATGTACTATTCGCTGGTAGGGTATGGCGGACCACTCAGAGAGCACCTTGTATATATGAATTTCATTTAATAGTGCCAAACGTTTCCTGAAGTAATGAGATGAAAAACGAAGCTACCACCAACCCCGTGTTTTCAGTACCACATAATATTGATTTTAATATGTAGATTTTCTTCGAAATCGGCGCCTATGCAAGTTACTAATAAAAAAGAGCTGCGATTGTTTACAATGATTTACCCAGAATAGTAATACTCGTTAGGATATATGTGTGGTACGCTAGTTGAGCACATCGATGAATCTGTAATTATCTCCACGCTTAAATCACTCCCATCAAACACTGGAATCGTTAGACGATTTAATGACGTTTGAAGATCCTCAACAGTACAAGACGATGGTAAACATATGGCCCATTGAATTATTCGCCTTTCTGCTCGCATCGGATCATCTGCGCACTAAAGGTGAAAAAAAGAAATGTATATTTTGACGAAATTAACGCAATGCTCGATGATGAAAAAAATGATGATTTCTATATGCTTTGTCACCTTTTTTAACATGCTCCACGCAGAGCACTCTTCACACTCCCATTGTTTATTGTCAGTTGGAGGGTAAGTAATTAGATCATCGTGACTGGAAGGATAATCTTTTATCACCATTCTAGCTATACAGTACTTCCCCTTGATACCGTCAGGACCAGTGGCTCTCAGGCACTCGGCCCAGTTTCCCATATGGTCTACCATACCAGAATATACGCCAATCGATGGCCATTCCGATGATTCCTTCACTAAAAAAAAAAATTTTTCATCTCGGAAAAAATTAAAAACAATACCTACTTGATCTCCATTCGAACGTTATTGCCAATCTAGTATAGGCAGTTTGGGTTTAAAATAGGACCTCTGTTTGGAGAAATTGATTTTTCGTTCGTTTTTAGGAATAACTTACATCAGTTTAGCGTCGACAAAATGATTTATTCATTGCTTTTCGTTCGTTTTTAGGAATAACTTATACCATTTTCTCGTCGACAAAATGATTTATTCATCGCACTGCCCGTATCCAATTTTTGACAGGTGTTACAGAAGTTGAAAACATAATAATATTTTTTCGTAAACTATGGTCTGATCATAATTAACAAAACCTAGCTGAATTATTTCGAAATTTTGTGGAATTTTGAACATTGAACAGATGTTCCAGTGCCCAAATACGTCACCTATACCTATAGTAATACATTGAACCAGGGATGATAAGCTATTCAATAAAGCTTAAACGTATGGCTTTTTCTTAGAACCTTGAAAATGTCGCTTATAGTTACAGTTTATGGTTAACGAGGTGATTGGCTTAAACTTATAGGTGATTTGAATACTGGCCAAAAAAATCTTATGGCTTATGGCTGACTCATCAACCCCTCTTTAAACTAATTCACTGTACGCGTCAATTCAGAAATTATGGCATTTATAAAATTCTGGTTCGAAAAAAAGAATGTAGAAAATCTTCCTTTTTCCTCTTCGCTTAACCAAATTGATTTTTGAGTAAAAGTTATTTGAACAAAACTTTTACTTATTTTGTTCTCAAGCTGTTTAAATTGAAATATTGAAGGAAGTTTTTTTTTAGGCAAACGTTCTTGTGGGGACAGTACTCCTATGAAGTAAAGGGGCTCGCACTCCTCAATAACAGTCACCACCGAAAGACTGGCATATTTTTGTCTCTACAATATTAAACTAAAACATGTGCGTACGTTTGTATGTTCATACCTGGACGTACATACAGGTAAGATACATTATACGGACCATGACAAATTACCTGATAAAGATCTCGGTGATGTCGCGGATCCACACCAAACACACAGTGTTGTTTCTTATCATCTCACAGAGGCAGGAAATGACATAACGTATGACATAATACCATATGTATATGTACATATGTGTATTTGTGTGTGTGTGCCAAATCTGGTATATAAACTCTCAAAACTGGCTACAAAATCACCAGTGTTCACCTTGGATTTGGCTCTCCCATACATTTGTGTATGAAGTGGCCAAACATGCAAAGCTGTAGATTACCTTCTACTTGTGAATATCTCTCACAACAAGCTATTCCACAGTTCTTATTTCACATTCTGAATACTTCGTACCAAAATCCTCTCTGGGAATAATATTTTATCTTCAATAAATGTCTATAGGTAATATCAGACTGTAATCAGAATGAAATTCCTGAGGAGACAAACACCACATTCGAAAGTACTTTTTTTTTCCTCAGATATATCATATTACAATGTGGTCATATAGAGAGGAAATTTGGGCCAGTGGAGAAAAATTTATGACTTTTTCAATAAATTGAAAGTGACATTGAAAAAAATTTTTATGGTATTTTTCAGTAGATTTGAAAATCTACTTATTTTTTTTTTTTTAACGTTGGGCACATAAAAAGTCCGGACCAAGGGAATCCTCCCTTGCCTCTTTCATCTAGCTTATATATTACCTATATATATTATGTTTTATTACATGTAATTTAATATTATATATAAATATAGTGGATGGGAGAAAGGGAGAGCAGTATCAACCGAAAAATCTTAAAAAATTGACAACCACATTTTCATTTCACGTTAATACGATCCTGAATACCAAATAAGATTAATAAAAATATACTGAATTAAACAATGAGCGTTGCCAGTTGCCACAAAAAAGTTTCCACGTTGAATAGTCGCAAAAGTGAGAAGTTTAAAAAAATGGGCAAGCTGGAGCCTAGAGGGCGAAATATACTTAATTTTTGATTTTTTTTGCTGGAGAAGGCAAGAGCCGTCTTCAAGGGAGCGTTGCCCCACTTAGCTTCCCTCTGGTTACGGGCCTGGATAATATTCCTCTAATAATAGAAATATGCCTATACATATAATATACATATGACGGCCTTTGCTGTTCTGATGTAATTTATAAAATAGCTTTGCTTCAATTTTTCCATTGAACTTCGTAAAACATTACAGCTTAATTCAAAATACAAAATAGTAGGTAGTTTGGAAAATAGCTGGAGCCATCTTGCTTTTCATGAAAAAAAAAAAAAATAATATACATATGTATAAAAATTAGGAAGGCCTATATTTGTACCCAAAGTTGATTTGTGTTATGTTTTTTAATGACCGCCGCGGTAAAGAGAATGTACCTATAATATTAAATTGGTAATCCTATAAATAAATAATTTTTGTAAGAAAGTTTTTGGAAAGTTTTAGAAATTGACGTAATTAATTGGTATTGCGAGAGTAGTTTTCGAAGTTATATTTTACACCAAAAATTTTGTGAGAGAACATAAAGAAAAAAAATCAAAACTTGTTTTAAAAAAATGGTTTTTTGAACACATTTCCGTTCCAGTGAACTTTTTCCCGAAAATATTCATTAAACAAATTGAAAAATAATTAATTGTCGACAATTTCGGCTCCATAATTAATTTGTAAAATTAACAGTTTTCCCACTTAAGCATCTCAAAGTTGGTTCAATTTTCAAAATTAATTAAAAATGAAGGCTTACTCTTTCGTAATTGCGTTTCCCACACGTCTTAAAATTAATGTTCCGCCCTCACAAAAATCATAAATTCCCCCTTCCACATTATTATAACCATAATCATTAGTGGGAGACTTGTTTTTGTTGCTTATCATTAATTCTCGACATAAAAACTATTGAAATTAATTTAATTTATGTTTTTAAATTATTAGCTGTCCAGTATTGAAGGACGTAGTTATGAAAAAGTAGACAAAAATTTTCAATTATTTCGACAATTGATCTGATTTTGCGGTGCTTCAGCGGGAAAATAATACTTCGTACAAAAAATTTATGCAATTGAAAGTGTCGAAAATTAATTATTCTTCAAATGAATTAGGGTTTTTTTCTAAGGTTCCTGAAAAAAATTTAGAGTGCAAAATATGATCTCGAAAACTACACCCCAGGATCAATTACTCAAGCTGATTGCTAAAACTCTGCCAAAACTTTCTCCAATACCATGGTTTCAAACACGTATTTCGTATGGACTAGAGGTCGTGTGATATATATATATATATATATATATATATATATGTATGGTAGGTACTAACTTCGTACAGCCCAAACGGTTTGATTTCGTAGATGGGATACGTACAACCGAAAATCATCTCTGCATTTTGGATCAATGGCTGACTCCATGTTAAAATCTCTTTCGGCTATCGAAAATAATTCTGTCAACCATTTTCTTGACGATACAGCAGACTTCGCGTACGGTTTTACGGCAGTAACTAAATTTGAAACTAAAATTATCGACAAAAACGTATTAAATAGTGAATACATTTTATAAACTTGATCAATTTTTTTTTTTTTTTTTCCCACTAAAAACACTGATAAAAATTATTAAAATGTTATTTCAGTTACGAATCAAACGTTTAGTACAGTTCTGTTTTTCTTTTTGCTTTATTGTTACTACACTTATATGTAATAAGTTTATTAAAAATATGCAAATTAGGTAGGTATACTTATGATTAAGAAAAAATATTATCTTTTATAAATATACAGTATAGGTAGCCCACAAACATGATATTAAGATAACGTAGATTTCAACTGAAGTACCGATAACCGTAACAATTGAACGTGTACTAGAAATTGCAACGAAACATTTTGTCTATAGACTGGTGCCTACGTTTGTTAAAGCCACCATCGCAGATGACAGAATTATTGGGGAACTGTTTTTACGGATATGCAATTTCAACAACATAGAACCAGTTTTATTCTAAGATATTCTAAGATATTCAGTCGTTGATTTTTATACATAACTAGCTTTGTAGGAGGGTCTATGCCCCCTCTCCTCCCTTTCCTCCCTTTCCTCCCTTTCCTCCCTTTCCTCCCTCTCCTCCCTCTCCTCCCTCTCCTCCCTCTTTTCTTTCCCCCTCTTCCCCTCCAGTTACAAATCCTAGATGACCAAAATCATATACAATGTACATGTACATCCAGTGTCCAATATTTGGCGAAATATTACGCAGAAAGCCTTGTGTGTGTGTGTGTGTGCGTGTGTGCGTGTGTGCGTGTGTGTGCGTTATTTTCTGAAATAAATGACGAATTAAAAAGCGGAAAATTTCTCATTAATTTGCATTTTTTTTGTCGCCGATTTGTGAAAAACTAATGGCGATAAAGAAATAAATTTTGTCAGAGAACTCAGAGCAAATTTTCTCCTCTTTTCAATAGTACAAACCTTAGCTTTGTAGCTAAAATAGTAGCAGAGAAATCGTGTAGTGAGAGAAGGGTAGTTTTTTTTCAAAATTAAAATGTTTTTAATGTTGCGAAAAACGCTACAAAGAGTGGGATTGAATTTTATAATGTACATTATTCAATAAATTTTCTTGACTACGCACCTTTAATTAGTGAACGTCAATTTTTTGCATGGTTGGTATCTTTACATTGCCATGTTTTGCATTAAACACTAAAGGTAGGTATCACGAGTGGAAATTTCTGAGAGACGTACGACAAATTCCGAAAGATGTCAAATTTTCAGGTAAACCAAAGAACATATTTTTAATTTGATCGCGCTGAAGGTTTTTATGTTGATTTTCTTTAAAAATTTACATATTAGAATTGATCCGGTATTAAGGTTCGCAAGTAGGAATAGATTCATCTTTCATTTCATGACACCGGGAAATTTTTGGTACCATTAGCATATATGTTACGTACCAAGTACGAAATTGTACCACCCTAGAATGGTACAGCCATTTTTGTATAATCCTAAGATGGTACAAATGTTCTTATACCATCCAAAGATAACTCAGACGTTTGGTACAAAATTGTATTTTAACATTGGAAATGTTTAACCTGCGGTACATAGTAAAAATATGACATCATGTGAAACGAAAAGTGAAGCAGCAGCTCAGTAAAAAAAAGTAGGTTTTCGAAAACTGTAAAATTAGGTAGTCACTAAAAAGTTATTAATATATTATAATAAATATTTGTTCCGAATTACGTTCCTACTGGTCCAGAATAGGGCATTTTATAACCAAAATAAAAACGAAAATAGTGTTAGCCCATGTAGCTACCGTACGAACGATCTGCACAAATATTTATAGCAAGTTATAATAAATAATAATGAATATTTGTTTCAAATTTCGTAGCTATTGGCCGAAAATTGAAAATTTTATAATCGAAACAAAAATATTATTGCAAGTTATAATAAATTATAGTAAGAAAATTGAAAGTTTTATAGCCAAAACAAAAACAAAAATAGTCATACCGTATGCCGTACGGCCGATCCGCACCAAAATTTATAGCCAGTTATTATAATTTATACTTAATACACGTTTCAAATTTTGTAGCTATCGGTCAAAAATTGAAAATTTTGGAGCCAAAACAAAAATGAAAATAACCATACTGGTAGTACCGTGCGGCCTATCCGCAACAAAATCAATAGATCATATCCTTGACTTAGTACTAATGTTCGTGTCAAATTTCGTGACTATCGGATAAAAATTGCGACCAATACCGTGGTAACAAGAAACTGGCTTATGTAGTATACATAAGTATATGAATTTGAGTTATTAGTGCCAAAATTTTCATTGAGTTATTAAACGAAAAACGTACCCACTCCCACCTCCAGATCGTTCCATGACACAAAGATTAATAAGTAGGTTTTCAATAGAAAACTACTTAAAAATGAAATGTGTACGTTCATTTAATAAAATGAAAATTCAATACAAACATCATTTCTAATATATCCTCGACTGTGAAGGAATGCAAATCGTGTTACGTTTTTGAACAACTTTGAACAAAGTTGTACTACGTCTAAATTAATCACAATACATTGGTTTTTTTTTTACGAATCAGCTATTCTATTAAATTTGATTATACTTATCTTCATATTAAAAATTCAAGTTTCTTTTTTTTTTCGTAGCATCACGCCCCTACCACTGAACGGATTTTCACAAAATTTCGGTCTATGTAAATGCCTATCTTTCGATGATTTCTGCGAAGTTCCGTTTCGAAAGCCCTATTCTGAGAGATACAATTATGTTCGAAAGTTTCAGTTCTGAATCTGTTCTTTTTAAAGTTTGTTCTCAGATCTGTTTATTGATTTTTGTGTCAGTGTCAGTTCAAAGGAGTACAAACTCAAACATCTGAAAGCTTTAGTTAAGGTTTGAAATTTTTCATCAAGAGTTCTACTTATGGACCTGTAGTGTTTGAAAAGTTGGTTCTCAATTTTACTTTATAGTTTTAGTGTCAGTTCTGTGAAGTAAAAACTCAAAACTTCGAAATTCGAGTGCTGCGCTTTACCAAATAAAATTAATTAAAAGTTAAAAAAAAAACAAAATTGTAGCATAGACATAGGTACGTCCTTAGAAAACCTAGTTCGCCAATTTTCATACAGGTAGGCATAATAAGCTTACCTAAAAATAAAGTAAGAAAATAAAACATGAATCAGTGAAATGGAGAGAAGACGCTCGTAATTCTTTACGCCGCAAATAATAAGAAGATACTTCAAGCAACACAATCGACTTGCTTTTCTCCAGCAATTTTTATTCGTTATTAAATTCGTCCTCATGGTGGGGTTCGAGGTAAAGCTAGTGAAAATTTTCCATTTCAAGACAAAAAAAAATTATTATGACACCATTTTCTCATTTTGAGCTAATTTTTTTTTATATACTATGTATGTATGCCTAAATTTAGGGCTCACAGTTTTGAGAAAACTGCGAAAGAGATAGGGCTGAAATTTTCACGAAAGATGGTCCCTTTATAGGATCAGGTCTGAAAGAGGTTCGTTGTCTGTTGATCTAGTAGTTTTCGAGAAACTGACAAACAAAAAATTCCTGTAAAAGTGATTTTTCCAAGAATTTTCAAGATGACTGAAAAAAAAAATTTCTGGAAAAGTGGTTTTTTCAGGATGTTTAAGATATAGTACAAGAGGGATCTGATTGAAATTTTCACAATAAATTTTCCTTACCTATGTGCAAGTCTGATAGAAGTATGGTGCCTATTTGTTAAATGATTTCTTAAAAAACTGGAAAAAATTCTTGGTTCACGGTTTTTAGAAAACCACATAAGGACATTATATGAGTGAAAGTTTAGTAGATGTTTGGTGCCTATTGTTGTGGGTCCGCCAATAGCCTGTGAGCTGGACTCCCCACTGTGCACCTAATAAGGCAACTAGAGGATATTGGTGTTGAGGCAAGGCAGTTGTGAGTTACAAGGTGTGTGAGAATAGGCATGTGACACCAACCAGCTTTATATGGTCCACTGAATCTTAAACTACTAATTATAAGCTTCTACCCACTACATAGTAGCAGGAGCAATAATGGCCTTGTGGTTTTGAATTATGGAATCAACAATTCACAGAATTAAAATAAATTCTAATGCATAAATTGATCAATCATTTTTAGTCTAAAATTGCTGTCATAACCCCTCTCCTTAACTATTCCAATGCCATAAGAGCCATCTACTTTTGAAATTGTCACCACATGCAGAATGCTTTCATCTCTCATATCTCTTCTCCTTTATTACTGTCTGTAGAATACCTTGTCATGAAAAACATATTCTCACCAGAAAGTAATCAACCGGTATTGCATGATCTGCCACTTCATATTATATAAACATACTGGAAAAACCAAAACCTGGGCAAATACCAGTGATTTTAGAGCTGGTCTGAACTGTTTATATAGGGGCTTATTTACATACACATGAGCACACATATATAGTATTTACATACATCTGTGTAAACTCGTTGGTACGTCATTTCTTGTATAGCTAAGAAATGATGAACTGGTTGGTGTACTGAATTGTAACATCATCATCTTTGTTAGATTAGTCATGGTTTGGTACTCGTACATTACTTGCATGTATATACAAGTAATGTCCCCACACTGTCTAATATTTTTTTTTTAATAATCAACGAGTCCAGATTGCTTCCTCGTCTCCAAGCTCGTCTTATGGGATACCTTCAATATTAATTTTATTTTATTTTTAGTTAATTTTGAATACATTCATAGAGATGTTGGGATTAAAACCATCAACATCGTGGTGGCAAAACCACTTCATAGACAACCACGTTATGAAGGAGATGAAAATGTTATCTACGAATAATCTGACATTTTTTCAAGTTTTTCCTAACCATTAACCATATGAGAAAATAGAGAATTATTTCTGCAAATATGTTGGTGCTAGAGAATTAGTTTTTACAAGTTAAGGGAGAGTTGTTTCATTTAATTAATGAAGCACAATCAATAATGACTATGGCCTATATTCACAAACGTTTCTTTAAGCTCCCTTCACTTAGACTTCACATTAAAAAAGTTTTTTACCCAATTTTTTACTTAAAAATGTGGGAACATTGTATCTCTTATGAGAGTTCCAATGTGAAAATAAAATGTTACCATACTCCTAAATACAAAATTGTGCTATATATGTACCTACTTAATAGAAGTGGTTTTGTTTTTGTTTTGGGGAGAGTTATTCTTTCAACACCATCTTAACCTGTTTAAATTTTTGTCAGAAGTTCATCCATCTCATATTGTATATGAATTTGTTTCATTATTCTTTTCATTTTACACTCTAATTATTTTAAATACCGCAGTATGAAATGAGATATGTATATTCTTGATGGTTATTATGCTCATCCAAAAGTATGGGGATGTTTCCCTCTTATTCCCCCTTCAGAGCTTGCCCTGGGTTGACAGATGGGTCACAGAGTAGGTCCGCAAACCAAATAATTAATGCATTGAAATTAAAAAGTAATACATCTGTATGCACTCATACAAATAATGCGTGTCTACATTTTATGTGTTGATGCTAAAATGGAATGTGAGTATGTATGTACTTACATACTCACTGATAGGTACTGGGCATGTCACGGACCATATATTGTACCATCCAGCCTTTGTCTGATCACCCAGATACACTTTATGTATGGTTAGGCATTAAACAAGCTGGCTACCAATACTGAGAAAAAATTTGGTTGCCCAACATGCAAATCACAGTTGGTTCTATGAACTGACGTAGATAGAGCTAGCTACAAAAAGTATCAAATGTGTTGTTTTTGTCACTGAGAATGCAACAAAATGGGTGCTTCAAAAATTGAAAGATAGGTAAATACATGCATGATACATTTTATGGTGAAGATTTTTTTCTCCCAGGACCACATGTGTATCTATCAACAGCGAGAATCAGTTAGTAATAACTGTTTTGTATTAATTTCTTGGAAGATTGAGATTATTAGATATATTAATGGAAGGAATTTAAAAAAAGAAAAAACTTTACCAATTCCCAGTGGAAATGTTAGTAGAAGTCAGAAAAGAAAGTAAGGCAGAATATACATTGGAATAGAATGAGAAGGTTAATCATCATCGTTATACATTAATTGCTGGTGCAACCAGTAAAGATATACTTTATTTTTCAAGGACACATATGTGGATGAAGAAGATGAAGATGTAGGAGAGATAAAGAAAATATAAGAGTACAAATTGATCATAGATATAGAAATCTTGGAACTACTTATTATTATTATTTTTATATATTGAAATAAGAAGAAATGTGAAGAATAAGCACCGCAATAAAAAGACAGCCAAGATGAGAGAATTTATTAGTCCACCATCTAAATATTATCGATTCAAAAGAGTTAGAAAAAACTGAAAATTCTTACCCAGACCTACCCAAGTAATTAACATCTGAAGAAAGAATCCAGTATTTCAATGATGCTACATAGTGCTGTATTTGCTCTATTAGTTTCAATATAGAGGACAATGGCAATAAACATTAGCATCTTTACCATTGTACTGGTGAAATTATAGGTGTTGCACACTCCACTTGAAATATGAAGACTCATTAACACTTTCTACCTTTTTTCTTTCGTAATGGTAGTTATTATGATTTTCACCTCATGCTTTAAGCTTATTTTGGAAAATATGAATTAAAGGTGATTCTTCACATCACAGAAACCTATATAAGTTTCAGTGTGAAAATATCTAACAGATTCTCACTCCAGTTTTTTGATTCATACCGACTTTATCTGCAAGTCTAAGGAACTTGATAAATTTGTTACCCTCAGAGAAATTTAATCATCTGTATAAACAAGATTTTCACCAAACCTGAAGAGGCCAGTCTAGTGAAACAAAAAGGATTCTTTCCATATGATTTTCTCAATAATGTCAGTCTTGGAAGAAAAAGAATTATTCCCTTCTGACACATTTAAAAATTTATCAGATGGTGCAGTGATAACTGAGAAAGACTACAAATTTGTTAAAAAAGTCTGGAACATATTCAGATGTAAGACTTTTGGTAACTATACACGCATTTATTGCATTTTAGATACAGTTCAATTAGCCGATGTGTTCCTCTCCTTTAGTGATATGTGTTTGAGAGTATACCATCTTGATCCAGCTAGATATCTAACTTTGCCTAGTTGTGCATTTGTTGTAATGAAAAAATTATCCAGATGTCAGTTAGATTTATTTACCTAACTCTAAAGACGCTAATATATACTTTTTCTTTGAATGCTCCATCAAAGGTGGTATTTTAAACAATAATACTATATATATAAAACAAACAAAAATCAAATCCCAGAATTTTACAACCCATCACAACCACCTTGCTCTTTAGCATACATCAATGCTAATGAATTACATTCATTATCAATGCTTCAACCACTGCTTGTGTCAAAGTTTCAATATATCCTTGAAAATGAGTTTGAGAAATTTACACCAGTATTTATACAATCACTACCAGGTTCCTCTAGGACAAGTCCAAAAAAAAAAAATTCAAGTTCAAAATAATTTTAGAGCACAGAAAAATTTTCAAGTCCAGAAAAATTTCATTTAAGCAGCTGCGATATCAGATGAACAGGAGAATAATGAAAATACTTAGCTCAATTGTCCTTCAAGGTCATAGTTGAGCATGTTAGATGGAGGGGAGAGGGTGAAAATTTCAAAATTTAGCAGTTGAAGGAATTGGAGAAGATGGGGGAATAGATAGGTTGACTCAGTGGTGAATGGGATGAGGTGGGTGTAAATAACGAGCAATTGGGTGAGCAAGAGGTTGGGCCGGCTCACTCATACTCGAGAGTATAAAAAAAAAAAAAAAAACTATTTTATTTGGCAGGAAAATGTTTTGTCGGAAAAATTTCAAATACCTATCTAGACAAATTTTAGACATTTTTTCAAAAAATCAATTTTAAGGTGTGTAAATCTCCTTAAACAAATACGATTATAAGAATTAGGCTTAATGTTTTTAATATCTTGTCATGTTTATGAGATTACAATTTCAACAATTATCCTCCTTTTATTGTTTGTTCAGACTAAATACCTAATAAATCAAGAACAAATGAAACAATCAAAACCATAATAAATGGGAATCTTGTACCATGTAATACCCACACAGAAACAAAATTTTTCAAAAATTGTTAGAATATTTCTTAAAATTTTAGGTAGCGTACTGTTAAGAAGCTGGTAGTATTATAAAGGTTCGTTTGATATGAATCAAACTTGATAGGATAAGTCTGTGGTACTGAATGTATCCACATTTTGAATTTTTGTCTTATCGGCTAAAAATTAAAGCAGTTATCATGTTAACAATATATTCACACATTCAGTAAATGCACCTATTTTATTTTATAGTGACTTTGAAGATTGAGTCAATGAAGAAAAAAATATGCCGTTAAGTCAGAAAAAAGTTTTGTGAGAAAATGTTTACATGTGTCTCATAGTTTTTGAGATTTTCTTGAAAATTTAATTTTGAAGTAGTTCAAACCTCACTACCATAAAAAAAAATTACCCCAGAGAGGGGGGTGGGGTTTTTAATATGATATTTAAGGGACCATTCCTAACAATTTTATGAAAAAAGAAATTTGCTTCAGTGATAATGTTTTTATTTTTCTCATATACGTCTAATTTGCTAAGACTGTTCGTAACTCGCCTGTGTTTTTTATAACTTTACAATAAAAATTCATTATGAATTTCCTTGACACTTCATTTTAAACGTAGGTACCTTATTTTTAACCAGCATTTTGCTAAATATTTTCGACTTTTTTTTGTATTTATTTATACTCGTATACCTGCTTACGTTTTTTGTTTGTTCAAGAAAACTTAAATTTTCTAGCGTGGCTTGCTGCGCTGTAGTTTTTTTTTCTCTTAAACTGAAATACTATAGATTAGGTATAGGTACTTGCAATATGCATATTATTATATTTCGTCTCAACATTTTTCTTCTGCACGTTCCTTCTTCCCAACATTTCGTTGATATTTAGCTAGAACTACTGATAATTGACTTTTATGATTTGTTTTAAAGGTACGATAATTACTTCTTCTTACGTAATATAAAAATTAATGTTAGCTCAAGGTTAATATAATTCATACATTATCGTTTTGTATGAAAAAACACGTTAATATAATTTTTATGCAGCTGATATTATTTATAAAACTCGCTGTAGAATTCGTAGAAATTAATTGAAGTCATGAGACAAAATTATGCAAGACAAAAATTCCGCACAAATAATGTTCACGTGACCTACCAAAATATACCTAAGATCATCGTTCAAAAGCGCAATCTCATCAGAAATGACAGGCCTCAATCCACTCACAATTTAACTCAAATAATATTATTGAATAACAATGTAACTTGACAAACAAAATGGCAAACCACGAATGAATGAATAAAAAAATGAATTTACTGACTATGAGTGATAAGAAACTTATCGAAGAACCAAAGCTAACTTTATTATCAAGCTGTTAAGTGAAAATCGCCAAGTTGCAGAAATTGATATCGTCTGAGGAATCGATTTTTGAAAAACGACAGTTTTTCTCGGTTGATTTTTAAATTTCTCATTTCCTTGCAACCCCGCAAAATCCACTTATGATCGATTCGTAAAAAAACTCGGAAATAAAAAGATCGATCTTTTGATAAGTTTACTTTAAAAACGAGTTTTTAAGAGGTAAGCTTTTTTCATTTTTTCTGGCTTTAGCTTCATATGTGAAATAAATATTATTTCGTTGCGAAAGGTTGGCTGCAGTATTGGTATATTTCAAAATCGCAGTAGTAAGTAGAATAAAAGCTTATAAAAATCAAACCGATTTTTTTGATTTTGTGGTTGGGAAAAAAAGTTTAATTGATTCAATGAAGACATTGGATGAAGTAATGAAAAATGAAGTATGAAACTAAGAATAATCAATGAACGAAAGAATAAATTATCGCGATGCTAGTTTCTCAGCAGCAACTCGTTAGCAGCCTCAAAAACCTATACATATTATAGCCTGCAGGGACTAAATCATAATAAATTATAAATAAAAAACCCGTTAAAATTTATTTTTAATTATTATTCATTTAAATGCTTGAATGCAAACACGAGCCTGCTTGAAATAATAAAAATTATAATATTGTTCTTCAATGCAACGTACAGAAATTCAGTTACGAATAGGTATTTAATCCAAGATTGTGACGATATAAATTAATCAACTTTTTTTTCAGCTAGTCGCCTATAAAATGAAGAAAAATTTAAAACAATTTCTATTTATTAATAATTGCGCAAAAGGACCGGCATGTGGGAAAATAAACTTCAAAATTACCTCACCAAAACCATCTTCAAAAGTTTGAACAAGTTGTTGAACGGTCCATCAGAAATTAAATAGAAAAAGAGACTTATTATAAGAGAAATAATAATATCGGCTAGAGACCACATGAACTGTAAAAATGACAAAACTACACAAATATTTTATGCTACGGTTTAAACCTACTAGAATATAAAATTTCTAGTTTTATTTTTCATTGGCTAAAAGTTGAACTTACAATATTGAGTTTGTTGGAAGTTGGTTGGTGGCTTCGTTGAATAGATACATGATACATTTGAAACGTATAACTGCACCATAAAAATGGTACACCGATTTTGCCCAAAGCGAAAAAAATTTTACGCGTGAATAGGAAATCAAGGAAACCTGAAAATAGAGAACAAAAATTATTCAGAAATTTTTAAGACATCCAAGTATTACCATATTTTTCCATAATTTGTCTTTATCTATGAAAATAATAAAAATAATGGTCGGTGCTCCTTTGCTCTGTTATGTAGTCTTGTAGATTTATGTAAATTCCATCTAATTTTATTTGATATAAAACTTTTAATTTACCATCGACTTCAATAATTCCAGCAGATCGTGCTGGAGAAATTTCAAAAAGATTAAGTCATTTCGTTTTTGTAGCAAGTTTTTATTCCTTTTTTTTTCCTCAAATTGGTTCAATTTTATGAGAAAATTTTTTGAATTAATACCTTTTTGTTTCATCAACTATTAGGACGGGTAATGGATCGAAAGAGTCATTTTTTTGGAGGGAAATACTAATAATTTTGGTAAGTTAAGGTATTTTTTTCTTGCTCTTTAACAAATTTGGAAGATTTTTTATAAATTCTGTGTCATACTTACATTTTTACCCTTTCATTTAAGTGTTGTTTTTTTTTTTGTATTTTGAGGGAATGTCCCTTTCCCCTCATGGATTTGCTCTGAAACTATGTACTTAGGTACTATATTCTTTAGTCTGATTTTTTTTTTTTATTATAGAATAGAAAATCCAAAATAAATTCATCAAAATCGATACCTATAAAGTAAAACGCTAGGATGGAAAAAACAGAAAAAAAAAACAAAAAAGCTTAGATACCAATAAGCCTTGTTCACACGAGGCTAGTTTTCATGTTACTAGCCAGCTGCTTGAGTTCCCGACACCCTGCTCATCGCGACGCTCCAAAAATTCTTATTTTTTCTGTTTAAGTTTTTGATCGAAATCTGAAGTTAAATGTGGAAAATATAGGTGCTCAGAGAGGAAAATTCCTTTTAAATGAAGCCACCTTTATTTAGATACCACACTGCAGGTAGGCGAAAGAGAAAAAAATTTAAAAAGTTGATTAAAATTGTCGCGAAAAAAAAATCCTAAAATTTCTGGCTGCCACAATTCATTTTGGAAGGCCGAGACCGCCTAGCCTTCCTATTTGCACTCATGAAAATTCTTAATTCATCTTCCTGCTATCATCTTAATATGCAGCTATGCTTACTCCAGTGCATATAGGTGCCTATAAAGAGGTGCTTCGCCCTGTGA
Organism: Ericerus pela; assembly: GCA_011428145.1. Taxonomy (NCBI): domain Eukaryota; kingdom Metazoa; phylum Arthropoda; class Insecta; order Hemiptera; family Coccidae; genus Ericerus; species Ericerus pela. The sequence continues at coordinate 460,776 of WOFM01000294.1, read as the reverse complement.
AGTTTTAGCTAAAAAAGTATGTAAATTCTATGGCCATAAGCCTTGCTAGAAAAAGTAGGTTTTCAAGAAAGAGAAATATAAATTTTTTTTCGAGAAAAAGAAATATGAATTTTGACGATCACATTAATTGTCTGTAAGTTTATATGCGTTAATGGTATATTATGATTTTAAGAAATTTGTTAGCTGCTATGACAAAATATTAGACAATGTGAAATTTAAAAGCATTGTTTTTTGAAATGAAACGCATTGATTATGACGATAAAGTATGGTAAATAATCATACAATTTCAAATAAAATCTAAAAAATATAATAAAGTTATGAAATAAAAATAAAGAAAGCATGAACATGTGATTAATTTTTGTGAAAAGAAACGTTCATGCAAATTAGATAAAAATAAGGTCTAATGGAAGTACCGTCTGGTCAATCCGCACCAAAATTAGTAGCATGCTATAATAAATCATAATAAATATTTGTTTCCTATTTCGTACATATAGTTCTAAAATTCTGTATTTTATGACTAATATAAAAACAAAAATAGCAGTACCGGAAGTACCGTCCGGCCGATCTACGCCAAAATTTGTAGCGTATTACAATGAATTAAAATAAATTTTGATTCCGAATTTTGTGGCTATTGGTCCAAAATTGAGCATTTTATGGTAAAAAAAACAACAAAATTGGTGGTACCAGAATACCATCTGGTTAATCCGCACCAAAATTAATAGGTCTGGTTTTTGGCTTAATACAAATGTTTTTACCAAATTTTTTAATTATTGGACAAAAATTGATAACTGTATCTCAGGAACAGTAAATGGACACATATAGTACAAGCTAAAGTACCCATCTAACAGACATGCTAGACAATAATACAACAAAATATTACCAAATATCGGACTTATTTTCCAAATTTACTCAAGTGAGAAAAAGAAACCATTCTGTAATTCAAGAAGATTTCAGTTTTTTAACCGTATTATTTCTTCAAAAGATATGACCTTATAAACATATTTGTGGATGTATTTGTAGTTTATTGTCAATACGTGATAATTTCTAAGAATTGACTGTATTTCTTGCTTTTAAAATGTGGAAATAAGCTCGAAAAAAGCCTTTTGGCAGAGCTTAAAGGAAGCACCTATATTTGATAGTTTTCTTTACATGACTCAATTGGGCATAGACTGAAACATTCCATCTAATAATTTCAATATTTGAAGGCCATGGATCATTATTGTCATTCAATAAAGATTTTAATAGACAACAGTGACGTACTAAAGGAATTTTTTTTTTTTTTAGGTGGAGAAAATCAAAAATTCCAAACTGAAAACGTTAAAATTCTGAGCTGAAAATTTTCAAGTTTCTCTTTATAATTTTTTAATTCCCACATTTTCCGATATGGCAATTTTTGTTTTTATTTTGGTTGACCAATAGCTACGAAATTTGAAAAAAAAAATTTATTATGATTTATTATAACTTGATATAAATTTTGGTGCGAATCGATCAAACGGTACTTGTGGTATAACTATTTTTGTTGTTGTTTTGGTTATAAAATTATCAATTTTTGATCAAAAGCTACGAAATTTGTAACAAATATTATAATTTTCTGTAAATTTTGGTGCGGATAGGTTGCATGGTACTTTCAGAACACTATTTTTATTTTTAATCTGCCTATAAAATACATAATTTTGGACCAACAGGAATAAATATTTATTGCGATCTATTAATAACGTTTTAGTGAATACCTAATTTTACATTTTTTGAAAATCTACTTTTTCTTACCAAGCTGCTGCTGTGTTGGAGTTTTTTTATCTTATTCCTTTCAATACGAAAAAAAAAAAATGGATGTCCAGAATGAATCTGCTGACATTAACATAAACAAAGTCACCAGTCAGCCAGATATATAGCTTCCCCTCTTGTTGGGTTATTCATTTGGTAAATAATTTTCTGTAGCACACACAAACACTAATGTAAAGATTAGTATCACATTCCCATTCACACGTAGACACTTATGCAAGACAACTTTAAACTTTAATTTCAGCAGTTTGGCTGAACAGATTTTACTTTTTGAGGTCTATAAACCACCTGTAAGATATTCTTCATATATGGTATGAGTTTCGAAAAAATTTGTTCAGTATATTGAGAGAATATTCAGGACAGAGAATGGCAACTTGTCTTTATATATTAGATGTACATATATATATATATATATATATAATTATATGAAATGGATTTATTGGTGCCAAAATTTTCTTGAGGTCATAAAATGAAAAACGTACTCATCCTCAACCCTGGAGGCTAATACCACACCAAGTGTAATAAGTAGATTTTATAAAGAATACCTACTTAAAAACCTACTTAAAAATGATAAACGTACAACTGGTGATGACACTATCTTTTTTATTAGAATAAGTAGGTAACCAACGGGGACATAAGTCCCTCCACATTCTGAACCCCCCATTTAAATTTTAATAATATTTTTAATACTAAAATTTTGTTTTTTACATTTCAGAAATTGTCTAAAAATTTTATATACCTACCTACCTACTTCTCGAGAATTAATCCGTTCTAAATGTTCAGATAGATCAGATAGATATCTAGAACTTTCTTTTCCATTGAAGGACTCATAAGAATATAAGAAATAAATAAATTAGGGTAATATTATAATACATGGCTTGGCTGAAGGAATTACAACTCATAAACTGAATATAAATCTGAAACGAAAAATTTTGATGGCGAGTGCGATAGGGAAAATAACGTAATGAAGATGGGTCAATGCTATTTTATTCCAATTTTTTAAAATATATTTCTAATTACTAAATTTTTTATCGCCATACCGTATAGTTACACGTACACGCTTTACATCTGTATAATAACTTTCATCTGATTGATATTTAGGTATAACTACTGGTACCATTTATGGTAGGTAGGTACTTATGTATTTTATGAAGTTAAGTCCTTTTGTTATTTTTTCGATATTTGTTAGTTTTTTTAATCAAAATATAACCCAACCAAACATCATGATTTTTGTACACTTTGAACCGTTCATTCTTTATTATTATAAAATGGCTTTGAAACATTGAGTCCTAGACAATGTAAAAAAAAAAAAAAAGAAAACAATTAGGCCGATGAATTTTTCGGAATGGAATTCAGTGACTCTTCTTTAGACAAATGTTATAATGGTTTTTAGGATACTGGTGTCTCTGCTCTAATGAAGTTAAATTACCAATTTTAGCGTTAAAAATACTGCTGGCGGATGGTCTAGTAGGGATACAGGCAATAAAAGTGATCAATGTCAAAGTAGAATTTGAAATAAACCAAGAAAATATCTGCTAATTTCGTCATTTCGTTTAACTCTTATAAGTTTTATTTTGAATTTTTTGAGTTGAATAAATTAACTTTTTCATCGTTTATTATAATGACTAAGTAGTAACTATAGGAACAGAAAAACAAAAACACAATGAAGTCACCTAATTCAGTCGATAGCCAAAAAATGGCCCTTATTTACACACATCCTGTCACTAGTATGTGGTAACCGGTAAATAATTACTATTGAAGTGAGCAAATACAAAACTAAAACGTTCGAGTAATGTACGTTTGTAAACCAAAAATAGTATTTTCAATCTATTTGGTTAAAATAGGAAATTACTTATTCCTACAAAAATCCAAGTACACACCATTGTATGCTAAGTATTGATATTTACGATTTACCTATACCTGCTATAATATGTTTTATTTGTTTTTATAAATGTAGGTAAATAGACAAACGCCAGTGTACAAGATATACCTACATTTTGAAAGTTTGGAAAGTTTGAAAAGTTTGGTAAGTTTTGAAAGTTTTGACAGTTCTGAAAATTAGCCTGCCTCAAAAACTACCTACTTAAAAATTGAGCTTCGAAAAGAAGTTGTTGTTTCAATTTGGATTGCCGTTTGAAACATTTCTATATTGTGTAGGTACCTACCTACTTTAGTATAAGTACCTATACTATTTAATTACCAGTGAAATTTAACTTACCTGAATAATGAACACCCTGAATATGTAAAATTCTGGCTATCTACTTATATTCTTAGATAATTTTAAATTAGTTTAAATGCTACCATACTTTATTAACAAAGTACAATTGCTTTCGTATTGATGGATTAGACAAAATATCTATTATATGTACAAACCAATTCCCGATACAAAGTAGATGCATCCAAGAATACCAAACGGAAGAACATACAGAAGTTTGTAGAATCCTGCAAACATAGCTTTCCATAAAGTAGAATATTGCGTTTTATAATTTAGTATAAAACCGTGATGCTGAACGAGAATCGCACTTCCTAAAGTCAATAGGAATACAAACGTAGATGGAATCTGAAAAATAAAATACTTGCATCTTCAATAGGTAGGTTACCAATATACGCCTTACACTTGCATCAGCATTACAAAACACGCATTGGTGAGGTGCGCACGGTTTTAATAATACCACAAACAAAGTAAGGAGTGATCTTATCGCAATATCTTACCGGAGAAAATTTGTAATTTTTTTTCTTTAACTTCTCTGCAAGCAGTGCGACAGCCATTCCAAGTAAATATGGGTTCAGTCGAGAATAAAAAGGAAAGTATAACAGACTGAAATCCAGATATTTCATTAAATATCGAGTTCGTCTGTAATTAGAAATTTCAAAATTTACCTACTCCTAAAGTTTGAATAACTAATTTATAATACCTAGTACTTAGGTATGGTACCACTATTAGAAAGTTGAATTGAGGTCACTTTGATTCCTTTCCGGTCATTTTCGGCACTGTGGGAGGTGGCTGGTGCATCCTAATTCCTTCCCGCAAGCGCATCACCAGTGTGCAAGGGACTTGTGGGCGGAGTCACAACATATGTATCAACTTCTGGGGTTGTAAAACAATCTCAACGAAAACTTGTTCAGTTTTTTTCCATGAATCTCAATGAAAATCTTCTAGGGCTTTTTTCTCATTTTCTTCTGGTTGGAAAAACTTCATCAATATATGTAGGTACAAATCTTCTCGCCTCTTTTACTCAAATTGGTGTATTACACAGATCAGATATCCCAAATGACCGTTGTCTTATCCCAACAAAGTGTAAATCCTTAACACTGATAGCATTAATTAATTGTTTTAGTAATTAAAGTATGATCTCAATTAAATGGTTGTCCGATCGGGACTCACCACCCGCAGAGCAGAAAATGATAGGAAAATAATTTGGGAAAGAATCGGCTTGCATAATTATAACTAGGTATTAAAAAAAGTAAATGGGAAGCAGTCAGAATGCCTCCGTTGAGTTTGTTGATTTGATTTCATTACCTAAGAATATGAAATACATGAAGTCAGAAAAATAAAGAAAATGTAAACAATTTATCAGAGATCAGCTGAATACTTTCTGAGAGTGTGTATTTTTATCGCTGTAATTAGAAGGTGTATAGGAACTATAGTGTCACAGGTGACATAAATTCGTTCAAAAAATCAGTTATAGAACTTTGGATTCGAATCGAATGTAGGCTGAAAAGAGTTGAGAAAACAGTGTGACAAATTTCAATAATTACCGTCGAGTAGATACCTACCAATTTTTTTGAAAGTCATCATGCTTCTTGTGGTAGGTGTACCGTCAAGTGCATATTTTTTCCTTATTTCGCGACTATTATAATAGTACCTAGTACAAAACCAAACAAAAGGCAGACTTACGCGATACCCATTACATGAAATCCACAAAGATCGTTAGAATATGCAACAAAACTAGTATAAATCGCTGATACAATAAACGTAAGTCCCATCAAAGCGCCGCCTAATTTGGTGTTTTTGGTCAAGGCAAACAATAGAAAAATTCCAATTAACGAGTTTTGGAAATCAACAGCAAGATACCAAGACGGAATTAAACACTGAAAAAAAAAAAATTATACAGCTAAAGTTAGTATTATGTTTTTAGCATTTGAGAGTTATGTGTGTATAAGAGCATTCAAATTATTCGATGTACCTATACCTATAACGTAACCTTATTCCTCACCCCGAGTTTATCATATTTTTTTGTTCATCAATGAAAGCCTTAGGTAATCAGAATGTAAATTTTTGAATATTTTCGTTCATTACCACGTTTTCAATGCCCTATTCTTGAAATCAAACATCCGTAATTAACTTTGACTACCTATATAGGTAGAACTAGACCAATATAGCTTCATAAGAGCAATATGTACTTATTAATGTTAAGACATGCCAGCATAAAAGTAAGCAACATGCGTGTACTTGGTGTGTATTTCCAACGTTTTGCTCAAGTTCACCAGTTTAGAATACATTCGATAAGGGTCATTCCTTAAATTTACAATGATAACGTACATAAACGTCGGAAAAGACAAGGGTGTCGCGCCAGCTATGTCAGAATATCATTAATATTTGTTGTATTGTATGTTCCTTATAGTTGAGTGTTATAGGTACCTGAAAACTAAAATTTGGAAAGTTGCTTCTGGCATAATAGGTTAAAGCATGGCTTAGTGGCAGGTGGCAAGATATACCGTGTTCAAACCCCCCAATAGCTGGTTTATTTATAGAATTTTTTGAGGGAATACTTGTGAAATTTTGGTAACTTTACATGTACATTTAATGTTAGATGGAAACATTCAGTGTTGCATTAAAAAAAAAAAAAAAAAAGCTTATCTGATCATAGACGATATGAGAACCACAGAGTATAAAATATAAGTACTTGGTTCACCAAGATGAAAAAGAAAAAATTTTATTAAATTTAATCAAGCTGGAGAATATCAGGAATATATTTATTAGGTATATTCTCAGGTATTATTGTATTCATATACGTCAAGAATTAAGATCGCAATATTTAACTCATGCTTCATTAGTTAAAAATCATAATAATCATAGCAGTTTAGGCCTAGCAAAATTCACTAATAAAACCTTTCTTATTGGTTACTTTTAGGGTTGATCAATTTTTCAATGTTTGTTATCACTTGCTGCTGGTGGATAGACTAAGATGCTCATACATCTGTTCAACAAATTTTCTCAAACTTGAGACTTATATTGATAATTTTTTTGTACCAAATTTTCTTTATACTGTAATTTTCAGCAACATCATTAGTCTAGTTCTTCATAACTCATTTACATACACACATCACATGCAATTATTTCTCCTATTAAAGTATAGGATAGAGGACACATGCCCATTTAAATTCTGCTAAGGAAAATGGTACCATTTTTGGAGAGCTGTCTCCATCCTTTCGGTACAAACTCAAATTTGTTCAGCCATATTCAGGGCCATTAAAAATCATAAGAATTTTTTTCTTCAAATAATTTAATTAAATGAATGGATAAATATAACTGTGAGGACATTTCCCTTACTTCCTCCATACAGGGCTCAGCCCTGAATCGACAGATGGGTTGCGGACTAAAGTCTGGGACCCAAATTATTAGTGCATTACACTTTAAACAAAAATACATCATCTGTGTGCAATCATACAGACAACGCATCTCTACATTCACCTAAAAATGGCAAATGGGAAAATGAGTATGTAATCAGTATGTATTCACTAATACAATGTGTGTTGCAGTCCATATATGGTACAGCATTACCTATGGACAGTTGCCCTCAGCACTCAGTACACTTTATACATGGTTAGGCAATAAACTGGCTGGCTGCTGGTACTGATCGAAACAATTTGGTTGCCCTGCATACAAAACCACAATTTGGTTCTATGAATCAAACGTAGGTACAGCTACCTAGACTAAAAGAGCTACAGTGGTGACCTCAATGGAAACTGCAGTGATTTTTGCTATGAAAACATTGGTATGAAAATGCTTATCAAGCAAGAAATTGCTCTGTTGATAAATTGGGTAGGATGTGACTTTTAAATTGTCTAGAAATAGCTGGTGCAATTTGAATATTTTCAATCTGACAGATTAAGTGGGAAATTTAAGCCGATTCAAATAAACTTTGTCCCAAATACGGATGGGTCAACAAACTTCAAATAATCTCAGTCCAATACAGAAAACACTTTCTGATAGGAATTAGTAAAATCCAAAAATATTTCTGGCTGTATAAAAATCTGATAAACTGGGTTTCCAAAATTGAGAAACAACAAAATAATAAAGAAAATAATGCTCAAAAGAAATGAGAAAGCACAAGTACCTAGAAATAATTTGAAATTGGTTGCTGAAAAACAAGCCCAATTAGAAAAAAAACTATTTGATCGGTACATGAAAGATATTGTAGCGAAAGCAATATCTGAATACAACAAAAGGAGAATTGATGAAAATGCCAAAAATATATACAAAAAACAAATCCAACTCTCAGAGTTTTAGTTTATATGACTGACCAGCTGTTTCCAACTCAAGGAGATTCCTCAAGAGCACAAATACAGACAATTATGTGGAAGTAGAAGATTTGTATAGTTGGTTCAGAGAAAAAATATGAACAGAATTTGGCATTACAGCTTGAGAGGAAATTCATATATTCTTACTTACACTTACAAGTAAGTAAGATACAACACTTGGCCGATGACAATATTTCCTATCCATCCATTCCTTTCTGAATGGGTTTGTTTAAATTTCTTTATAAAGTTTTGGTACGTAATTGTCTATCCATTTATTATCAATTGGTTTCGTTATGTTAAAGGCATTTATATTTATGAGATTTAAATTTTTCATGAATTCAGTTGGCTTCAGAACTAACTTTGTTCACAATTTTTTAACGCTGAAACATTCTGTTTTTCATCAAATTTAGCGTCGCATGTTATATACGATTTATTTGAAAAGTATCCCTGACACAATATCCTGTCAAAGTGTACCCCATTAATATGCATTTTTTTGCCCTGAGAGCTAATTTAGGGTCAATTTTTTGAACATTTGGATCTTTTGCTTCAGTAGCAATCTGCTGTCTAAGCTTAATTGGGATATGTTTATATACCAATGAACCAAAAATTCTCAAATTTTCCAAATTTGGTTTTCTATCAAAAAACAATTTGTCTGGCATTTTATAATCCATATTGACTCTTGTTGGAAAACCATTCAATAAGTATGCAGCAGTAGCAATGGCCTATGCTCAATATTTAATATCTAGGTGGCCATCAATAAGCAGACTTAGTACTTTTTTTATCGGAGTTTGATTTTGGCACTTGGCAATTCCATTCAATTTGGGGAATATGGTACAACATTTTCTAATTGGATTCCATTATCTTCACAAAATTTCACAATTTTGGCATCAGTATATTCCTAAATTATTGTCCTTAAAATTTAGATTTTTGGGGATTCCAAATGCAATTTCCCATTAATATGCACCAATCTTCGATGCCATATCATATTTTTGTAATCATTATTATTATTTTTCATTATATGTTAGGAGTTACCCAAAATTTGAGTATTTTCATTTATATTATTATCTAAAATATTATCATCTAAATTATTATCATTATTTTGATAAATATTTTGTTATGGATTATTTTGGGAGTTTGAAGGTATTTATAATCGATTTGAAAAACTCCATTTTGTTTATTAGAAATAAAAAGAACTTCAGTTTCAACAAAATAAATTTTAGCTATGTCCTTTCCTTGGTCCATATGTTATACTCTAGATTCTGTTACTTTTATCTCCGACATAATGTCTAAGGTCAAATCTGGTACATAATGTACTTCCAGAAGTTCTACTACTGATTGAGTTTTAAATTAATTCTCTACAAGGATTCTCATATTGCCCATGTGCGTAGAATATAAAAATATATCTTTTAAGGGACATTGCAATTTTACTGGAATTTTAAATTTTGTTACATTTGTTAATTCCGATAAATTTGAAGTTAAATGAACTTCCACAACCCCATCAAGTAAATTTTTTATTTGAATTGTTATTAGTTAGTGTGTTAATTAGCCATTTCTTATCATTATTGTATTTTTTTACCATACATATATGATAATTTAATTGGTCTTTCATCATTTTTTTATTATCTTTATTATTATTTGATGTATTTTTTTTTAGTTTCTCTTTATTTTGGTCCTTATTATCATTTTTATTTCAGGACATTTGGATTTAAAGGAGCCAGTTTGATTACAATTAAAACATCTTGATGAGCCATTTCCACCTTTTCTTGGAGATCTATTATAATTGTTGTTGTGTGCATCTCTGCCATAATTTGATTGGGATTACTGGCCATCATTATCATTATTCGATAAGTTCCTTTTTTTTATAAATATTACCATTATTATTGTTTCACCTATAATCATTGTTGCATTGCCATCTACTGTTTCTGTTATTGCTATTAGAATTATTATTATTATTATTGCCATTTTTATTTTGAGAATTATCAAATTTTCGAGAAGATGGTTGCATTTGCTGTTTAATGAATTTATCCCTACTTTTTTGGTCTCCATCTTCTTTCAAAATTTGCTTAAACACCTCCAAGTTTTGCCTCTCAAGTGGTAAATTCTCAAATTGCATCTTTGCAATAGTCTGTTTGTAGCCTAAATCCAGCTGAAGGGTTTCCAATTCCTCTTCCTCTTTGACTTCTTTACCTGCATCCCAAACCTCTTAAACTAATGTATCCCATTTACTTAATAATCTCCAAATATTACCACCAGGAGTAAACCTGAATGCTGTCCACTTTGACTTGGCATTATTTGCAACAACTTTTGTTTTAGATCAATAAATTGTGTTTAATTTTTCAAAAATATGATCTACTGTTTCGCATTCCCTTATTTGTTTTGAAATGTTATAGGTCATTCTTTCCATTATGAATGCCTCAGCACCTTCCTGTTTTTTAAAGTAGGATTTCTCGGTATTAGATGCTGGTCTATAATGTAAATTGTCAATGTTAACAATGTATACATCTAATTCTCATGTGGACCAAAAATATCCCAATATCCTACACCTCTAATCAGTTTAACTATCTAAATAATGTTGTCCATTGAAGTTTTACCTAGTGGATCTTGAATAAGATGAATAGGTTCATCTCGGGAATGACAGAATGAATTGGATGTGCTGCCAGAAGTGTCCAACTTTCCCCAAGATAATAGCTCCATCAGTTGATGGTGTACCATTTTTGTCTCCTGCCATATTTAAGGTATCTGAAGGACTAAGTGGAGTAGTTTTGAATGTTAACAATGTCTGCGATGAGTAAAAGAAATCCAAGTTCTATGATGCTCGATGTCCCATAAACTTACCCAATATACACCCTCAAATTCACCAACAGTACAAGAAATATACACACAAAAATTATCGAAGAAAATATTATCTATGATCTGCGGAATGCTGTTGAATTCTTCCCAAACCTTTTCGTATGAGTGCGGAATTTTACTGAGAGAAAACAATCTGAATAACTTCACGTCTTCTTCGGACATGCGAACAACTGAATTCATTCGAATAAAAAAAGCTGACAATTCCAAAATTGATGATCAAATCAAGGAAAAAATGAAAAAATGACGAACAAAATCATGAAGTGACAATTGATGTTGGACTTTTAAGATTCCCAAAGACAATCCTAGTCCAAAGTTTGCTGAATTCCCACGATGACCATTGGTTCTAAATTTGAAGTAAAAACACCTTGTAGTAGCAGATGATCCAGATCAGCAAGAATGGTGGTTTCAATAGAGCACACCAAAAACAGCAAACAAATTTTTTCAAAGTTTAACTAACGATGAAACAATCTTCAAAATAACTTTTCTAAAACTCTATTCGATGCACAAAAATTTAAATTTTACTTTTGAAAAATAAAAAATCACAGTAACTGGAATTATTAAAAACCATTAAAAAAGTAACCCTTTAACAAGAAAATGTACTTGGAATTTCTAATACGAATATTACAGTAACTTCAACTGAATGATTAAGTAATTTCCTCCTACTGACTTGAACAGATTGAACCTCTCACTATCATGAAGTGAGGTTTTTGGATTTGAAGAAAGTGAACGAGTCAATTTGAAATATTATAATGCATTAAAAGGACAAGAATTATATAACCATGAAATGGACTGTAGAAGGAGATGGTGATTTCCCTCCATTATAAGCGTTGGAGTGGGAAAAAGGAGAAAGTGTTAACAATGTACGAGATATGAAAAGTTATAAGAGTTGCACAACCTGAACAAGTAGTACCATAGTGTTTGAGTGCAGTGTAGTTAGTAGTGAGTGAATGCAGTGAGAGTGTCCCAAGCTACACTAATAAAGGGAATAATATATTTTATAGGTACCTATATATAAAATAAAAAATTATTATACAAATAAAAAAACTAACGTGTTTATCAGCAGCACCATAGTTATTCATTCCCATTAAATTTGAAAGCCAACGAGATTTGCAAGGTTGAGACATCCAACTCTTCGCTGATTCCCAAAGGGGACCTTCCCCTAAATGTGGTAAAATGTTGGCAACGAATAGAATTATCAATGCGTGACTCGGAAGCCTCCTATTTTTTTTCAATAAAATGGAATAAAATATAAGTCTACATATAGTATAAGTACAATTATTTAAAATATTAATTATAATTTGTAACCTTTGTTAGTAGCCTTGATATAATAATGGAGGAAGAAAATTATCATTTGATACATTTTTAACATTAACCTATCGATATCAACAGAGAATTTTTATTTTATTTTATAATATCCATAAAATAGTTTTTAAGTGAACTACCGATCTTTGAAGCAAACTATATTTTTAAGGCTGGGTTTACATCAAATGAACATTTGCCATTCGTTCGATCTTTTCCTATATTAACAATGTTACAGGATGTTCGTAGCTGTTTGCTCAGGAAGCAAATTTCATTCGATGTTATTAATTTGTTTAATAACGAACAAGCAAAATAAAAGTTCGTTGTTCACTTGTTCATTTGGTGTAAATGCAGCTTAACAAAAATGTAAACCAAACAAAAAAGCATTAAAAACAATTTGTATCAAAACATCCAAACAACTTCAAAAAATAAAAAAAGAGCGCAGCAATACTTCACTAGAAAACTGAGTTGGCCAATTTTCGCCTATATATGAGAACTATCACTCGTAAAAATTTCAGCTTTATCCATTTAATAATAATTTGGGTGATACATGCAGGTCAAAATGAGAAAATGGTACCAGTTGTTTTTTTTTTTCATGAAACGAACAATTCTCATCATCCCCAACCCTAACCCTCATATAAGGTCAATTTTAATACCCCATTTACAAGCATATTGGGTAAAAAAAAATAGGTGTGAGTTCTGCCGGGAGTTTACTCATGAAAGATTGATGCCTAAACATAATAATAGTGTGTTTGTGTCCATGTACAATGCGTTGCACACACACACAACCACATGTCATGTAATGCACACAAATGAGAGTTACAATTGTAATAGTTCTAGTTACGCAAATCTGACGATTGTAATTCTCATTTAGCCCTTATCATAGACACCGATCACTAAGATGATTACACATAAAAAAAACATATGTGTTAAACACAGAAAAATAAATCCTTTAAAATTTCTTCAGTAAGAAATAGGAACTAGAATTATTGAAGTTATTAGTGCTAATTACAAAGTTTTCTAACTTACGAGCTCAAATATGTTAGGTATACTTATGGTAACAAAAATAAGTGCCGACTTTAAAAAATCTAATTTTTTAACTAAAACAAATTCACAAGAATTTTGGAAGGAGTTGTAGAATGAAACTTTAAGGGGCAGTTTCCACTTTGTCCACCCATTTCTACTTCTGAAAACTATGGTAAACTTACATTTGAATTACTACCGAAACCACCTAAATTTGTACGCACCATCCATTCCTAGCAGCAGGTCCCATATTTAGGCTGCTTTTCAAATTGGCTACTAACATAGGTACTTACCGAATCCACACTGACTCACTTTAATATTCGGAATACTATGTACATGCTAAGGTAGAGGAAGCCAGTTTTTTTCATTGGTTCAACGCCGAGTCGATAGAGTAATAAACCACTGATCATAAAATATATGTCTACTCCATTCATTTGTGTCAGAAGAAACATTCCACCATTGTAATATTCCTGTAAATGAAAAAAAAATTTCGTCAAAATGAAATTTAAAAAAATCATATTGTCTTCCTTTTCCATTCACATGTCTATGATTTTGAATAACTTTGTTTTGATGAAACTGGAAAAACTTATCTTCTTTTTAATGGATAGGTAATTAATTTTTTCTAACACCTTTTTAAAAACTTCATTTTTATGCTCATCTTAACAATGTATAAAGCAGGCAATTTTAAAACTATATGTTTACTTTATACATCGTCTTGACTGCATGCCTCATTTATACACTGGTCCTGTTTTTACTGCACATACCCTTCGTAGTCATTTTCTTTGATTTTTTTATTCATTTTTGTAACGTATATTTTCGTCTATTTTTAGAAATGACGAAAATATTCGTCCACACATTTTTGAACACCAAAAACGTAGATATTTATCAACAATAATCATCCTATAACTCTTTATAAACAACCACTAAATTACCCGTATTCAATTTTACAAATATAGATATACCTTCTGTATATTCATGACTTAGTTGTGCCTGCCCCTCGAGTACTCGACGAGTCAGCACAACCCACAACACCCTACCTCACTTTACCTATCCGACACGTACGTTTTCATACCCTGAACGAGTATATAATCCCTCGATTCAGTGGAATAAGACACAGTTCTTCGACAGCTACTTCTAAGTACCTGGAACCTCTCTAGTAGAAGTCTCTAGTGAACAGATAGCCTTGCTTGTTGAATTGTGATTATATATGTATTACTATTAACGTATGTATATGTACTGTGATGTACAAATTATTATTTTATTAAATGTGTAAACTCAACCGTGTGTTATAAAATATTATTGAGTCTCTAACAAATGTTAAGGTCCACTATAGTTTGTGGATAATAAACTTGAAATATTTTAAAAAGTATTGCTGCTTTTAGTACGTGATATTTTGTGTATGGTGTAACATCGAAAGTGGTTCTAATTAGGTACATTACCACCTCTTTTGACCGTTACAATTTTATTTTATTTATTTATTTATATTTTTTTTTAAGTTTTACAGCCACGGGATTTGAATCACGAAGATCTACAACAGAAAGCAAACACTGCAACCACTACGCCACAAAATCCAGCTGAGAGTTAGGGGATAGTTTGAGCCAATATATTTCCCGTTGCAAAAATATTAATGTGGGGACAATACTCGTATAAGGTAATAGGGGCTCGCACCCCGCGACAACAGTTGCCGCCCAAAGGCTGGCAATAATCGTCTTCATGACATTAAAAAAATTTACTCTGGTGCGTTTGTATGTTCGTACCTGTACGTACGTACAGGTAAGATACATTGCATGGGCCGAGATCAATTACCTGATAACGATCTCGGTAATATCACAGCCCGGTATCAAACGCGCTGCGTCGTTTCTTATCACCTCGACAGAGGCAATAAATGACGTAACGCATGACATAATTACGTACATGTACGTAATTATGTCCAAATATCTCTGGATTCATATGGCCTAATGTACCATGTTTGGCTCTTTGAGTATTTAACAGCCCATTAAAATGGCATTTTATATGGCTAATCAAAATTCGGTAGGTAACACATTAATTTATGCATGAGAATGCGAGAATGGGAATGATGAGTACGTAGGATTAATTTTCGTTATACCTAAAGAATAAATTTCATGCATTTTATTTATTTTCTGTTTACCCACAGAGACTACAAAAAAAAATATCACCTCACAAACTGTATGGCGTCAGCCTAAATAGTAAAGTTTGTATCTTCAAAAATTGTGAAAATCCGGTTATTAGTAATCCTGGTGGATGTTTTTCCAACATACCGATTAGTGTTGGGCAATCTCTGAGAAATGAATGTTTTTCGTATTATTCCAAAAATAGAAAAATAGGTATCTTCATTTAGTTTATTTTGAAAGGAAAACTGAGTGTTTCCAAAATTTAAGAAGGAAATGTGAGCATCTCCAAGGAATATCCCAAATGGAAAAAGGAAAAATGCATATCTCCAACTCAATAAAGTAAGAAAAGTGTGCAAGTCCAAACTATTTATTAATATTGGTGAATATTGGTGAGTGGAAAAATGTGTATCTCCACTCCTTTCTTATTTTACCTGGATAAATTATTTATTCATGAGCAGAATTACAAAAATTTTAGTGACAAAAATTTTTTTCCCTATAATGTTTTCACAAATCAAGTTAAAAAAACAAAAATTCGATTTTGATGCTGAAAAATAGTTTTTTCTTTCTCCTGCAAAGTTGGGTAAAATGGAGATACGCACTATACTAATTAGGCTGACAATTGACACCTATATACTTAGGCTAGTATTCATGGTTGACACTGTTCACTAAATAAGTGTCGGTTTAAAATTTGCAGTTCTCAGCTATGTTTTCAAGTGAAACTAATTTCTAATGTGGAACACTTTTTTAATTTCACTATGAGGTAAAAATTAAAACGTCAGGAGGTTGACACAAATCTCGGTGCAAATCAGTGCAAATCTCAGAGAAATTTCGGTGCATATTTAGATGTGAAGGAGAGAAGAAAGAGAGAAGAAAACAATGTGTCGGTGTGAGTAGGTATGGTTGGGTGTGCATGCATACGACCACATCGCTTGTGGTGGCCCATAATATTTTTTTCTCTCAATTGTCATCTCCACCTCCACCACCTCAAGCCAGATGAGACTGATTCATTAAATAGGATTTCTATTGAAAATCAGTTCATAAATCTTGGTGTCGTGGAACAACCTCAGGTGGGAGCGGCTAGTGGGTATGTTTTTCATTTCATAATTCGAGAAAAATTTTAGCACAAAAAACTTGAATTCATAACTATACAAGTCAATTTTTTACTATCACAGTACAGGTTGCAATTTTTTTCCAATAGTCATGAAATTTAGAATGAACATAAGTACTAAGGGATCCGCTATATTGTATTTCTAGTTTCACTATTTTTGTTTTTGTTTTGGCTATAAAATTTTCAGTTTCTGAACAACAGTTACAAAATTTGGAATAAATATTTATTATAATCTATTATGACTTGCTATAAATTTTGGTGCGCATTGGTTGAATGGTGCCTCATCCTGTAACACTATTTTTGTTTTTATTTTAGCTATAAAATGTGGAAATGTAATTTGGAGAAAATATTTATTACAACTTATTCTAATTTGTTACTAATTTTGATGAGGATCAGCAGGACGGTACCGGCTTATTGGTTATTTTTGATTTTGAACCAACACCTAAGTAATTTTAAAAAAATATTAACTATAATTTATCGCAACATGCTAGAAATTCTGATGTGGATCAGAGGGAAGGTATTTCCGAAAAATTTATTTTTGTTTAGATTTTGAAAGAGTCAATTGTTTTTAAATGCTCTCGTATAGGGTGTGAAGACTTGGCAGCTATCAAAATGTGTACCACATTAAATGTTTCAGTCCCCCCTAGCAGGCATTGAAGAACTTTTTTTTGAATAGCTTTAATATAGTTTGTCAAAAGGAATTAAGCTATGTATATTTCTCATTATTCTCAGCTCAGCTGCTTTTTTCACAGCTTCACTATAGTTTAAAAACAGACCCTCAGGTTAGTGAACACATAGTGTCAACTATGAATACTGGCATTAATATATACCAATTTTTCGAGACCTTAAGTTTGACTTTTGCCCTTATTTTTGCCATAGTGCAGTGTGTGGGCTATATTTTGTACTTTCTTTATATATATTTTTTTTTGTTTTCTTATTATTCATTATTTTGTTTTTTCAAGCACTCACGTTGAAGACTGAGGTACTAACTGCTGACTGCTAATTGGACTCAGACCACCATCTTTCTTTTTTTCTCTAAATCTTCCTTTTTGTTTTTAATTTTAGTATTTATATTTAGAATCTCATTATTCCTACATGACTTCCATTTTCATACTTTTAAAATTAAGTCTAAAAACCAATTTTTCAACTATGAAATTTATAATCATTTATTTTATTTTCCTGAAAGTTATTTTCAATTAAATGTTGTCCAAGTTCACTTTCCTGTAGTTAACTGAAGTATGTAGTCTTAAACGTAGTTAGCAATTAATTTAATTATTTTGTTAAAATCAAAAATCTCATATTGTAATACATCATTATAAGAAACGAACTACCCGATTTTTTAAGACAAAAATGGACGATAAATTATTATTAAGACAAAATTCAAGGCGCATGTGCCAACTACAAATGTTTCGTTGTTTCCATTCTAATAACGAATTGATCAGTGTTGCTAGGCCAGTACAAACTCAAGTTAACAAAACAAAAATTCGATTTTGATGCTGAAAAACAGTTTTTTCTTCCTCCCGCAAAGTTGGGTAAAATGGAGATACGCTCTTTACTAATTAAGCTGACGATTGATACGTACATACTCAGGCAAGTATTCATAGTTGACATTGTTCACTAACCTAAGGGTCAGTTTAAAATTTTCAGTTCTCGGATATGTTTTCAAGTGAAACTAATTTTTAATGTGGAACACTTTTTTAATTTCACTGCGAGGTAAAAATTGAAACGTCCGGAGGTTGATACAACATGTATAATATAATTGTATCCTTTTTAGCATGCGCTCGTTCAATACTTGTTTGTTTCTTACGAATATAGGCCTACTTACCTAATTTAATCTATAAAATTGTTAATCTTCTCTCACGATTGATTCAAAGTATAAGTATTTATGTGAGGCATGTGCGTGTGCTCGGTCCCCTTAATTTGGTTGCTCAAGCTTAGAAATAAAGTACGTCTCCATAAATTTACAATATTCCATCTTACGTGACTGTTAGTGCGCTCTCTGTTCGACTTTTTCACACTACAATAGGTAGGCATTTTGCAAGTATACCTTTCTGATGGTCTGAGAGAAGAATTTTTTCTGAAAGGGGTGTGCCGAAAGTCTTTCCTCCAAAGATGGTTGGGTTCCACTAATGGCAATAGGCAATGAAAAGCTTGTTGGAATTTTCATAAATAATTGATTAATAAATTCAGAAAACAATAAACTTACACCTTCCAACTCTTCTGTTTGAAATAATGGGAAAAACAACGACAAAAGCCATCTGTGTGCTATCACAATCGCGATCATGAGAAAAAATTTAAAAAAATAGATTGGATTTCTCGATTCAGCGGAGGTCTCTGTAAGACTTTGGTAACTTTGTTTGACCGAAAAACATTTGAAAATCTTCATAAGCCTTCCATTGGTTCCTACCCACGAGAAGTAAATAACACAAAGACAAAAAAATATTAAAACAGGAAAATAGTAAGTAAGTACATTGAATGAAATAGAGTTTGAATTAGTAAGTATTCTTAATTTTTTTCGTACGCACCATCGTATTGTTTACGAATAAACAAGTCATTTAAAGTCGATGCAATTACTAGAGCGATTAAACCTAAAAACACAGTTCTGGCAACAGAAAATATTGTTGGAAGTAAAATGTTTATTGGTTAAATTGATAGAAAAAATAAAAGTGAAGGTCTAAAATATACCTGGAATAGTAGTATTCGCTAGGATAAACGTGTGGAGCATCCGTCGAGCATAGCGAAGGATCTGTAGTTATCTCCACGCTTAAATCACTCCTATTGAAAATTGGAATCGTGTGATGATATAATGACGTTTGAAGATCTTCAACAGAACAAGACGACGGTAAACATATGGCCCATTGAATTATTCGCCTTTCTGCTCGCATCGGATCATCAGTGCACTAGGAGAGGAAAACATGATGACGTGAATGTTTTGGAAAAATTACCTAACGAAATTAAGAATGATGAGAATAATGATGATTTCTATATATTATGGTACTTCGGCACCTTTCGCAACATATTCCAAGCCGAACATTCTTCACATCCGCATCTGTTATCGTCAGTTGGTCGGTGGGTGACTGGATCGTCGTGACTGGGAGGATAATCTTTTATCACCATTCTAGCTATACAGTACTGCCCCTTGATACCGTCCGGACCGGCGGCCCTCAAGCATTCGGCCCAGTTTCCCATATGGTCTACCATACCAGAATATACGCCAACAGATGGCCACTCCGATGATTCCTTCACTAAAGCAAATTGTTCAAAATTAAAACTGACGGTCCTCTAGAAAATAAAAAAGTCAAAAACTAATTATGGGTCTCAATAGGCGGCCGTTATTACAGGTCAGTTTTATCCAAAAATGGCATACTTGTTTGTAAAAGTTGACTAACTATATTTATATTTTCATTAATGGTTATAAGTTTATTGTGGGGGAGGGGATTGGGGCGTCCAAGAATTATACTAAACGCCAAATACCAGAGCGATATTCAAGAAATTCTTCATGAAAGTGTAACGGCCAAAAGAGGTGGTAATGTACCTAATTAGAACCACTTTCAGTGTTACACCATACACGAGATATTGAACGCTGGATAAGCATTAATACCTCTATAATACTTAAATATTCAATTTATCATTCACACCTATCGTGGACCTTAATGTATTGGAGAGACTCAATAATATTTAAAAACACAAATTTGAATTAACACTTTTAATAAAATAATAAATTGTACAATACAGTACATTAATTAGTATGTTAATACTTATACATATGGGTATACAATCCTTCGGACAAGACTGTCTGTTCACTAGTTGCTCTACAAGAGAGGTTCTAGGTACTTAGAAGTAACTGTCAAAGAACTGTGTCTTATTCCTTCGAATCGAGGGTATATATACTTGTTCGGGATATGTAAGCGTATGTATTGGATAGGCTAAGTGAGGTAGGGTATTGTTATTATAGGGTTGTGCTGACTTGCAGTATACTTGAGGGACAGGCACAATTAGGTCATGAGTATACAGACATTATATCTATATTCATACAATCAACTACAGGTAAATTAGTGGTTGTTTATAAAGAATTATAGGATGTTTTTATTGTTGATGAATACCTACGTTTTTGGCATTTGAAAACGTGTAGACAAATATGTTCGTCATTTCTAAAAATAGACAAAAATATATATTACAGAAAGAACTTTATTTCAACTTTATAGTTTTGGTTCTGTGTTAGTTCTGTGAAGTGGTAAAACTAAAAAATTACGTCACAAATATGACAATTAATTAAAAAAACTTTTTTGGTAAGAGAAAAATAGGACACTCATGACATGGGGTATAAAATTTAATTTGATCGTATTTTAAATGAGAACTTTTTATCGGAACTTACTCACCTGAATCGAGTTGAAAAATTAAGTACTTTTTTTTCGAGAAAAAAAAAACTTTTTCAGAAATTTTGCTCCGAAAAATCGAACAGCCTCTACATATATATATAAAATTTACCATATCGAACAGACCTTAAATAAATATATAAGGAGTCAATAATAGGAACCTTTTATTATGTACCTACTCTATTCAAAATTAAAGATCGTAAATTTGAAATGAGCTGCAGGGCTGGAGTCATTGTCATAGCGAGAACACAACTTTGGACGAAGGGGGGGTTAACAAATTATTTTTAAGCAAAGCCTGACCGATGATTATTTTTAGGGGGACTGGGAGATAATCAAAAATTTTTTGATGTTTTACTAGCTAGAGCTATCTCACTATATATATGAATATTTATATATGCAGGTACCTACCGTAGTTACTTAAAAGCTAGCCTTTGACTAGTGTTATGTTATAAGTAAAAGGTGATGACTGATGAGGATGTATTATTAAATTGGTACTAACTTCGTACAGCCCAAACGGTTTGATTTCGTAGATGGGATGCATACACCCGAAAATCAGCTCTGCATTTTGGATCACTGGCTGACTCCATGTTAAAGTCTTTTTCGGCATCCGAAAATAATTCTGTCAACCATTTTCTTGGCAATTTAAAAGAATCCGCGTTCAGTTTTACAGCACCGGCTAAATTTGACGCTATAATTATCCACAATGCAACACTACATAAACCGTACATTTTTTACATATAATCAATTTTTTTCAACCAAAGAAATCCTCACGATTCTATTAGTTAAGAATCAAAAATGTACAATTTATTTTCCTATCGTTAAAATGTCACAATAGTACATTTATATATATATATTAACTATATATATTAATTCAAAATATAAAAACTAGGATTAAGAAAAAATACTTTCTTTCGTCACAATAACTTATTGGTAGTGAACGAATATGATAGCATATACACACTAATTAACAACAACTTTTTAAGATGAACTGGTAATTGTAACTAAAAATTTGTTTCATGTTTGGCACGTTTGACGGAGCCGCAATAAGTGATGATTGAATTAGGTAGATACTATTATCGTGACTCCGCCCACGAGGCCCCGGCATACAGGCGATGCACCGGAGTTCTCCCGCTCCCTATAGTAGTGGACATACTGGTGTTGAGACAACTCCAGTTGAGAAGAACATCTGCGAGGTACAGGAGTGTAATTCCAACCATTATATTGGTCTCCTCGACCTTAAACACATAAGACTCTAACAACTACAACTATAAGTAGGCATCGAACGTTGTTGAGGTGAAAAGCAATTTTGATTACATTATTGACGGAATAAAAGAGTGAACCGGTTCTTCTCAATACTATTTCAGCGATTTGTTAATAATTAGTTCAAAATTATACTTTGTCTAGTCATTGATTGTAAAAATTTGAGTGTTCCATTAAGCTGCTATACATATTATTATGCACTTTAAATAAATCACAACACTTTGGGTATCTACTTATCGTTTTTCCATTGTTACGAAAAGCCAAATCGTAAAGCGGTAGCCATGGGGGCAGTTAGCTCCCCAAAAAATTATCAATGATCAAAAAGTTAAAAATTTATGATTTTGTATTATTTTCGTCGAACAAAAAAAAACAAGTTGAAATTTATCCCCTCCAAAAAATTTTGAATGGCCAAACCCCTGCGCAAGTACACAAATTAGGTAGGGTGTACTTATATATTTAATTATCAAAGTAGAACAGAACAGATGATATATGATTTATAACATTGTAACATTTATCAAAAGCAATAAACAACGATTTCATCCTTTAATACAGTATGTATATAATGTTTATTATTTTATTTTCTTCTTAAAAATCTTAAATTAAAATGATTGTGGTATTTCATTGGCCATTTTTAATGTGTAAACATCTTAGCACTTGGTCTATGGTAGGGGCTAAATGATAATTACAATTGTTAGATTTGCATAAATTGTAAGTCTTTCAATATTGTAACTCTCATTTGTGTTTGTTAGTTGACGTGTAGGTGTGTGGTTGTGGCTCACAAAAAAAATTACATTCAGATATTTTTATGTTTACACATCAATCCTTCATGAGTATAGTAGCGGAACTTACGCCTTTTTTTTTATAAACCAATCAATTGTGCAGTACTAAAACAAAATTCACAACGGAACTTTCCAAAATAACTAGAAAAAGAAACTTTAAGTGTGACTTTTCCGAGTGAAATCTTGATTCTTTCATATTGTATAACATCATCAGAATATTTGAGCTTTTAACAGTACCTTTTAAGGTTGAAGCTTTCAAAATTAACTCTCCTAAATGACTCAACCAGAAACAAAACTTTTCAAATTTAAAACTTGATTCTTTAATATTATGTAATGAAATACAAATTTTTTAGTTTAATTACAGCTTTGGACGTGAACTAATTAAAAAAAAACTTCTCCCAAGTCCCCAAAAAAGAAATATTTCAAACCCAAAATGAAACTTCACAGTATCCTTTGTATGTGACATCAAAACTTTTTTTGAGCTCATTTACAACTTCAGGGTTGAGTTTCTCAATCATAATTTTCAAAAATATCTCAAAAACAAAACTTTAAAGTAGAATCTTGATTCCTCCTTATACATATGATGCCATCAAAACTTTTTTGATGTGTAAACATCTTAGCACTTGGGGTCTATGGTATGGGTTAAATGAGAATTGTGATTATCAGATTCCCGTAACTATAACCTCTTACAATTGTAACTCTCATTTGTGTGTGTTATATGACATGTAGGAATGTGATTGTGTGCATACACAATGTGTTGCGCACACATACAACCACACTATTTTATGTTTACACATCAATCCTTCATGAGTAAACTTCCAGCAGAACTCACCCCTTTTCTTATCTTAATAATTAAAGCTTTCAAGGTGGAGCTTTCCAAATATAATTTCACAACAGACCCCAATAATGGACATTTTTCCAAACAAAAACAAAACTTTTCAATGAAAAACCTTTTTTCTTTCATACATGATGTCATTGAACCTTTTGAGTTTAATTTAAGTTCTGGGGATGAAGTGTGGTATGCCAAGGGGACCATTTTGGAGATCTCCCTTCAGTCCCTATGAGATTCTTTGATCTGACTTTTTAAACAAGACCATGGACTTTGGAGAACCCACTCACTAAGGACAGTGGCCACAGAATTACAATTGCCAGACCAAATAGCCTACCAGGTGTCCTTGGATTCAAATTTATACCATGTCTGGACAAAATTTTTAATGTCCATAAACCATCGGTTTTCCAATCTCCATGGAATTTACTTACTTTGTTGAACATTCTTGATTAAAAACACAAGAAATACCACCAACTTTAACCCATTGCCCAAGAAAGAAAACTCAATACATGATAATATTTGCAATCATGTTTAATATTAAAAAAATATTCGTCTGTTCAAACATAGTTACAAAACATGTTATTCAATAGTGATGTTTCATTCAGCACTGAGTCGACTCACAAGAGTTGATTCCAGTAGTGAGTCAACTGAACTAACTCGCATATCATTTAGGAGTTGCTTTTTGCGAGTTGCGAGTTGCGAGTTGTGAGTTGCGAGTCAAGAACCTACACTTCATTTGTTCTGTTTTTCCTTATTTGTTCTTTTAGTTCTTCATTTCTGTCCTTCATTCATTTTGTTTTTTGACTCTTTCATCTTACTTCTTTTCAAGCTCTCATTTCTCCGTCTTCTTAGTTCTTATGAAATATGAATGGATACAAGAGAGTTGAAGAAAGGTTCCGACATGTCTCAGGTATAGAATTAGGTTTGGTAATAAAAGAATTAAAGAAAGCAATAAAAGTGGAAGACTGGATGCATTTAATCAATGGATAGGGAAAAAAAACATAAGTGACAATAGATAGGTATTTTTTATACACTATACTAGGTATAGACAGTAATAGGTTCAGCTATAGTAAAGGAAAAAATTTTTGAAGGTGTTATTTGTAGGAGCAATAAAAGTAGAGGGTGAGAAATTATAAGATATTAAGGAAAAGACGTGAGAAGAAAGAAAAATGAGGAGAAACGTAAAGAATTATCTTCACGTTTCTATAAGAGGGATCTAGATAGAAGACAAAAAAAAAGGAGTAGAAAAAAAAAAGTCCGCAGAAAGTATTGTGGATAGTATGGATTAATTTAAAGGCAAAGATATAGTACATGGAAAAAAACAAAGTCATTATTGGACGGATGCCTCAGGAGCATTCTAAACCAAACTTCCCAAAACACCCTGAGAGCAAAACTTTTAAAACAAAAATAAAACATATTGGTAAAAATCGGGTGGTGGACTCTTTTTCACAAATTCACTCTTGAAGCATTTTCAACACTAAAAAAAAAAAAAAAGTTTAAAAGTCCAGTTTATACACCCTGATTGAGTCAAAATTGCGCTCAAACGTCTAAAACTGGAAAAAGAAAAGTGTGTAATGCAATTTGCATAGCACACGTCGTTTCTGTTTCAGACGATTGAGCGAAATTTTGACTCAATCTAGGTAAATAAGCAGGACTCTTAGAAGTTTTTTTTATTTTTCTGAAATTTTCCCTCATTTTTTTTCACTGCCCGCCAAATCGGCCAATTTTTAAGAGAGCATATGTGAAGAGAACTCTGTTTTTTGTCTAAACGAGTTCTATCATACCCTTGCCGGATAAGAAGAGTTGGGACACCCTATATGTAGGAATTTACAAAAATAGTGCCAAAATTTTCCCCCATATCATAAAACGAAAAACTAGAAAACGTAGCTTACCCCGCTTCTTGGTCTAAATACCCGATTATGTTCAATAATCAAACAGAATTTCTTCGAAAACCTTTTACCTAAATATTGAATGGAAAACTTGGACCGCGAACATGACTTGAGCTTTTTCATGCTCAGCATGTTTTTTACTGCAGTGCTCAGCGCTTAAAGCTCCTGTCTTCCTCGCAGTCTTATGGAAATAAAAATAAGATAATAGAATATGTTACTGAATTCATGGTAGACCGTTAAGAATTGTTGACACATTAAGGAGAATTCTGCAATAAAAATAGGCTTACTTCAATGCTTACAACCACAAGGTAATGTTGTTGTTGTTGTTGGTAATTTTTTTTTTTTTTTTCGTTACTTGCAGTAACATCAATGGTAAATATCGCGATAGGTTTACGGTGTAGGCTCTATTTTTTAACATAGACATCATTATCTCAAAGCAGGTTTTTCATTTTCACATTTAAAATTCATTAGGTAGGCTTTTGCCTGCTATTGCTCATTGAATATGAATATTATTCATATATTAGATATTTAATAATTATCTATTAATAACTTCAATACATTAGTATGCCCAAAAACTTACAGTCATTATTAAACGCATGTAATTATTCACTTCCACAATGTACAATACTCTGTCCATACGAATAATATAAAACTTTTTAGTAGTTTTTTGAAAATAAAATTTTCAGATCATGGTTTTCAATCAGCACATTACGATTTGGAAAAAAAAAATTAAAAAGTAAATTATGCCAGATCTTGATGGCAAAAGTTTATAATGCTGCGTTCTTTAAAGCGTAGTAGGGCTGGCATCGTAATTATATAATTATGTTAATGACAAACGTAATACGTACTGTTACGTCGCGGAGCTCTGTTGATTATAAAAAAAATAGTTTACGAGTCCTCTAAATGTAGGACTCTGATTTTACTTAATAGTTTTATTACGAAATTAACTACATGACGTAGCAACTAGAGAAGAGAAAAATAAGCTGAAGATGTTTAATCACAATGAGGCCCGTAGCCAGACAGTTTTATCAGGAGGGGCTAATGAAATGTTGGAGGGCGCATTTTCACCCATGGCAGTGGCGTAAGTAACCCCCCATTGACAAATAGGTGCTAAAAAAAAAAAATTTTTTTTCACTCCTTTCGTTTTCTTCGAAGATGAAAAAAAAAAACCATATGGCGTCTTTACCTTTATGCCCAAAAAATGTCAGGATGGGCTGGAACCTGTCTAGACCAGGCGGAACTCGGTGGCCAGACCACATTGGTTTATAAAAACAGAAATCACTAACATTGGAAAGGAAAATAGTGTGATGAAAATGTATGGTCCAAAATAGAAATTTTGTTTTATTTTTTGAGATAAAAGTTTAATTTACAGTAATTGATAGGCAATTATCATAAAATGGTTACATTGGAAAATAAATATGATGAAATAGAAGATATATTTATCAAAGTCTAATATGTATTTAAAAAAGGTAGCATCAATTATTTAAATGAATTATCTTAAGATTATTTTAGTCAAGGAGGCCGACTCGATTATAACAATATAAATGTAACGTATATTTTCGTCTATTTTTAGAAATGACGAACATATTCTTTCACACATTTTCGAATACCAAAAACGTAGATATTTATCAACAATAATCATCCTATAACTCTTTATAAACAACCACTAATTTACCCTGTATTTAATTTTATGAATATAGATATACTTTCCGTATATTCATGACCTTATTGTACCTGTCCCTCGAGTACTTGATGAGTCAGCACAACCCTATAATAACAACACCCTACCTCACTTTACCTATCCGACACATACGTTTTCATACCCTGAACGAGTATATAATCCCTCGATTCAGTGGAATAAGACACAGTTCCTCGACAGCTACTTCTAAGTACCTGGAACCTCTCTTGTAGAAGTCTCTAGTGAACAGATAGTCTTGCTTGTTGAATTGTGATTGTATATGTATAAATATTAACGTATATTTATGTACTATGACGTACAAATTATTATTTTATTAAATGTGTAAACTCACTCATGTGTTTTGAATATTATTGAGTCTCTAACTAATGTTAAGGTCCACTATAGTTAGTGGATGATAAACTTGAATTTATTTTAGAAGTATTACTGCTTTTAAAGTACGTGATATTTTGTGTATGGTGTAAGACCGAAAGTGGTTCTAATTAGGTACATTACCACCTTTTTTGGCCGTTACATTATTGGCGCCCAACTGGTCTGCTATTGCGAATCGAACTATCGCTCTAGTACCTATTCAACAGAATTGCGGAATCCAAGCTGCTGTTTCAATTCCTCTGGTTCGAAGTACTTTGCTCTAACCTTGAAAACTCTAGTTAAGTACTCAATGAGAAACGCGTAAGGCGTGCTCTTGAGGAAAGGAAGTAAAGGTTAATTGCGAGTGGAAAACAATCAGTAGTGAAAAGAAAATCAAACTTCAAAAACAACCAAGGATATTTTATTGTACAAAAGTGAAAAAACAGGCGTATCTACAAAATTCGGTAACAGAAGGCAACAAAAGGCGGCAACAGATCCATCAAGCTCCTGTTCATACAAAAGAGAAAAAAGTAACAATTAATATTAATTATAATTCGCGTTCCTCCCTTAAATATAAGAAGTGTTAAATAATTATAAGTCGCGAAAAAATTTATTTTTATGAATGAAACTTGGGAAAATTTATCCGAACCCAATACTACTAAAGCAAATTTAATTTGGCTTATCAAAGCTAAAAATTTCGAATTAATCAATGTATGTCAAAAATTAAATATCGAAGTTGATAAAAAATATTTTTCTTGTATAAAAACCCAAGAGGATATCCTATCAAAAATTAAATCTAGTAAAGAAATACAAAAATTATTAACCCCTGAAAACATAAAAATAATTTTACAAACAACACGAAAACCTCGTGAACAAATCCCTGAATTAGAAAATCCTATTATAAGAAAATACTTTAATCCCCCTACGACTTCAACCCCACTTTTGGAAAATTTGGTTAACCCCACACCATTTCCAAGAGTCAAGACAGCAATTAATCTTGCTGATATTACTGAGTGCTTAGAAAAATCTGACAAAGATTTCCTCAGCCCAGAACTTGAAACTAGAATTTTAGAAAATTTTATTTCCCCTATTGAAAATAAAATGTCAGGAAAGGCTGCAGTAAAAATCATACCTACCTTATATGGACACACCCCAACTGAGGACATCGTATCATTTTTAATCGGATTTGAAAATGAAGCAGAGTCATTCAATTGGGATGCAAATATGAAATTTAAAAAAATAAGAATTGCATTTTCAGGCCTTGCTAAACAAATGTTTGAAGACAGAATTCAAGCAAATCCCGAATGTAATAATTGGCAAAATACAAAACAACAAATTTTAGAAGTCTTTACTAAGACTAAACCTCAACTACGTGAAATATTGTATGAAAGAAATTATAATGGCGAAGCTGATTTCCCTGCATACATTATGTTCGTAAAAAGAATTTTAAAACAAATTGAACCCGATATTTCTGAAGAAAAAATAATTGAAAAAATAATGCCAAACCTTCCCGAAAAAGAAAGAGTATTTCTAATAAAAAAAGAACCTAAAACAATTCAGGAACTAGATAAAGCTTTCTCTAAATATTTAGAATTCAAAGATAAAGTATTTGGACATTCAGATCCCCTCTTAAGGAAAAAAATTGATCAACTGGAAAAAACTATTGAAGAATTAAAAGCTGGAAAAACGGATAAAAAAACTGAAAAAAATGTAAACTTAGTATCATCCGATCCAATCTGGAAAGCTGAGAAGGAGAAAATGAGCGCTGCAATAGCGAACATTTCGAAATCTCAGGAACCCAGAAAAAACAAAAATCCCCAAAATAAAAATAATGAACAAAATAATTATAATCAAAATCAAAATCAAAATCAAAATCAAAATCAAAATCAAAATCAAAACCAAAATCAAAATAGAAATAATAACAATAACTATAATAATAATAATATTAATAATAATAATAATGGTAATTGGAACCAGAACCAAAACTGGAACCAAAACAACCAAAATAGAAATTGGAATAATCAAAATTTCAATCCTAATTATAAAGGCAGAAATTTTAATCCAAATTTTCGTAGAAATAATTTCCCTAGAAATAATAATGGATACTACTCCAACAGAATTCCAAATTGGAATCAATTTGCCCTTCCAAATTGGAATAATGCTCCAGCATGGTCTGGAATCTCATTTAATACTCCCCAAAATCTCCCTTATGTGGCTGCAAACACTCAAATGATTGCCCCACTGGCACCATTGATGGCAGCCCCACAACAACAAAATTATCTCCAAACATCAAATCCCCAGGCCTGCCAAAATAATTGCTCAAAAAACTAAGTGCCCCCCTTACAGGTGATCTGTCAGCTGTAAGGGATGTCGCAAACAAAGAATTGAAACAGGTTAACAATGTAAGTAAGGAGAAATTTCAAAATAAAGGGTACTGCAGAACCCAATGTAAATTTCACCTCCCATTTGCCATTTATGGTAAACAAATACTTAGCCTAGTCGATCCAGGTTCAGAACAGACACTTATTGATGAAAAAGTTTTAAAGAAAGTCAATTTTACGGAACCAATTCTACCAACAAAAATAAGATTTCGTGGTGCGGATAGTCAACCTCTTGAGGTCATAGGAGTAACCAATGTGATTTTTTCCATTGATTATTGTATTTACCCACATCCCACTTTCGTTGTTTGAAATTTAGCAGAACCGGTCATACTGGGTTACGACTTTTTGTCAACCCATAAAGCCAAAATAGACTTCTCGAAAAACAAATTCACTTTACCGGGTGGTGATGAAGAGCGATGTTTTGACATGCCTGAATGTCACAATTACCCTATTGAAAAAGAAAATAAGTTAGGTTATGTTAAGCCCTTTAAATATTATGCCCCCAAACTTTTAAAATAGAGGCAAATTCAGTGCTAATTTTAGCAACTTTGCCCAAGCACCTGGAGTTTCTGTGTGAAACATCCATGGAAGAAAAATATAATTTCTTTGTAATCGTATCAGAAGACACGATAGCGGCTGTTAATCACAATAACAGACCTCACGTGATCTATAAAGGCGAATACTTAGGAAAATTTGAACTAAGTAGTGCAGTAGAAATTAATTCCTGCCAAATAGAAAAAATAATAGAAAACACTATTTTTAAGGATAATCGAGGAAACCCTATCCCAATTAATCCAAAATTGTCGCTTGAACAAAAAATAAAAATGTATGAAATAATTAATGAATTTAACAATATTTTTACGGGAAAAACAGACGAAGTCTCTATCTGTAAAGTACCCGAACAAGTTGTCCGAGTAGACAACAAAACCTCACTGTGGTGTAGAAATTTTAAATTCTCACACGCAGAACATGAGGCCCTACATAAACTGGTCGATGACCTAGTAAAAGTAGGTATCCTAAAAAAACAAAAATCAAAATTTGAATCCCCAATATTTGTAAAAAAGAAACCAGACGGAGTCTATCGAGTATTAGTAGACTACCGAAGAATGAACCAAAGAATTATTATGGATAATAATCGTGTCCCGACGATTGATGTTATTTGGCCAAATTTAAGAAATAAAAAATGGTTTACAACAATTGATTTAAACAGTGGATATTTACAGATCCCTCTCACGGAAGAATCTAAACAATACACTGGAATAAATGTGGATGGAATTGGATATGTATTCAATTCTACTCCAATAGGTTTAAGCATTTCCCCGTCCATTTTCCAAACAATCATGGATGACATATTCCATGATATATTCTGGAAAAAAATGGTATGTTACCTGGACGATATTTGTATTTTTGGAGAAACTTTTGAAGAATGTCTCGAAAATACAAGGGAAGTATTAAAAAGATTAAATAAAGTAAATTTAAAAATAAAAACAAAAAAATGCCAATTCGCAATGAACAAAATCGAAATATTAGGACATACCGTCCGATATAATGAATTACGTCCATTAAATAAAAATATAGAGGCAATAAAAAATTTAAATACCCCTAATACATTAAAACAATTACGATCATTTTTAGGATCAATAAATTATCATAGGAAATTAATTCCTAATTTAGCTAAAATCACTGCCCCTCTTACGGATCTATTAAGAGGAACAGATAGCAAATCAAATGCAAAAATTAAACTAAATAAAGAACATCTTGAAATCTTTGAAAAATTAAAAGAAATAATGGTTTCCAAACCCGTATTAGTAATTTACAACCCAAATTTGGAAACCTGTGTAGAAGTTGATGCTTCGAAAATCGCATTAGGTGCAGTGTTGTTGCAAACTAATCCTGTTACGAAGCATAAACATCCAGTTGGATATTTCTCAGAAAGAGTCCAACTTGCCCAGTCAAAATTGTGTTCTTTCGACTTGGAAATGTTAGCAATTACAAATGCATTAGCCCATTTCCGTGGATACTTCTAGCATTACGCTTTGTAGTATACACGGATCATAAGCCTCTGATTTATCATCAGAAATTTAATACTCCAAGCCCAAGATTAATTAGATTAATATCTAAATTTAACGAATATAGTTTCCAAATTAAACATATCGCCGGGAAAAATAATTGCATGGCTGATATGTTATCTCGTCCGCATGATGATCCGGACGAAATTACATTTGAAAAAGGTGAATTTTTAGTAGATAAAAAATATGCTCTTCAGGATGAAGAAAAAAATGTGAATACTCTATGTAGAATTCACAATGGCAATTCTGCCCCATTAAATCCTGTATTTTATGAAAACCAAAATACGTGGTACTACCCAAGTACGACGTCCCAAATACATTATTACCCTCCTTCCCCTGTATCAACTTTCCCATTTTATCCCGTGGTACAAACTACAACCCCACAGAATGAATTAAACCATTCTGAAAATCGTCCCAACCAAACTACAAATGTAGTCACAAGATCTGCTCTTAAAGAGTCAAACCTCGATAATCAGATCACCCCAACCCCTTCTGTGACTCCCGATATTTTGCAAATGTCAAATCCCGACATTACATCACTTCCCCAATCAGAAGATCAAACTTCTGAATCCCTCCAAAAAATCGAATTACCCGAAAATTTAAAAACAATGCAGGAAAATGACCCGCATTGAGAAATTGTTATTTCATTATTAAATTACAACGAAATTAAAAAAGATAAAAATAAAAATACGAAAATTAAATCGTACTATACAATTATACTTTCTTGATGAAAATAATGTGTTAAAGAAATTACCTAACCCAACCTCATCGTATGATGAAGCGGTTACAGTAATCCCTGAAAAATTAATTCCGGTAGTTCTGAAAAAACTACATGACGATCCGTTGTATGGAGGTCATTTTGGAATTAAAAAAACAAAAAATAAAATAAAAAACCAGTTTTTCTTTAAAAACATGGTACAAAAAATAACAGAATATGTATTGTCATGTCACAAGTGTCAAATGGCACAAAATTCCCCGAAAGAGGCTGGCTACCTCAAACATATAGAAATCGAAAACCCAAAACCATTCTCGCATTTAGAGATCGATTTCATTGGGAAGTTTAACACCAATTATGAACACTCGTATGTGCTTGTTGGTGTTGACAAAAGCACAAATTTTTGTACCATACGTCCAACAAAAAACCCAAATGCTCAATGTGTAATCGAGTATTTGAAATTTATGTGTTATACGTATGGCACCCCAGGAAAAATTTCTTGCGACAACGGAGGTCATTTTGCAAATGAATCCGTCTGTAAATTTTGCGAAGAAAATAATATTAAAATTATTTACTCCTCTTTTTATTCCCTTCAATCGCAAGGACTCCTTGAAAAAATCAACGGTGTCATTAAAAAATCATTGTCAAAATATGACCATTCAAACGAAAAAGAATGGATCGAAACCATTAACAAAATTATTTTTGCATATAATATAAGTCCAATTGAACATTTAAATAATAAATCCCCATTTTACCTACTTCATGGATTTAACCCAGAAGTACATTTGCCAGAAATACCAGAAAACGATGGTAATAAAACAACTCGTGAAGAAGAAATTGAAAATCTCCTTCAGACGAGGGAAAAAACGCCGAGCTTAGCAAAGAAAGCATCGGAAAAAAACGCGAAACATTATAACGCACACCAAAGATCATGATTTCAAACCTAATGACCTTGTTTTGCTGTGTCAATCAAAAAACATCGCGAAAAATAAAAACAAATATAAAGGACCCATAAAATTGTTAGAAAGGTCACGGATATAAATACATAATTCGTATTAAAACAGACGATAAAACGGTGTATGACGAAACAGTTCACGTACGCGATTAATTCCGTATAAGTCTAGTAATAACAACGAAATAAATATCGAAATAAAGTCGGAAGAGAAAACGACCAAAAACCTCGAAAGTCCCCTCCCAACCCAAATTGTATCCAAACCAAGGGATTGCCCTTGGAAAAAACCAAAGTAACTATGTGTAAAGTATATTACCTGTAGTTACATAGTTTTTTCAATCACGATTTTATTGTTTTTTTTTTGTTTTTCTCTTCTCTTTTCCTCCCTTTCCCCTTAACCCCTTCCGACATAATTTAGTCATAGAAATTTCTTTCTTTTCCTCTTCTTTCTCTTTGAAGCAAAATTTATTTGTAAATTAAATTATTTAAAACTATTTAAGTGAAAGTAAAAACTTACCAATAGCCCACGTCTCGGAATATCCTTCTAGGAACTCCTCCAATCGTTCCCCACTGGGTGAACTGCTGGTTTTGGTCAAACTTGGGGACGCATTCCCCTGGTCTTGAGCACCATCTGAGGATCCACTCTCCTTGGTGGACATGCTCTCTTCTATGGAAGGAATATTCCACAGAAAAGAGTAAACAGTCGGCTTGGACAGCAGCCATCCACCACGATACGACATCGCTCGATTATACTCTGTGGCATTGTAGTGGCATTGGAAGTGGAATCCGGCAGTGGAGATCGAAAGATGTAAACCCGGTTTATAGTGATCGTTAATGAACCGAACGAACCGAACCCCGGCTGTGCCGATCAAGAGATCGTTTAAATAAAATTGATCGAGTTGCACATACTCAACGGTAACTTTCTTGTTGGTCTGCTGAGAAACGCACAACAAACCAACCAAAAGCCCGGAAAGTATGCCCAACCCAACCAATCCCCGAGTATCCAGATTCCTGCGGAAAACTAGTTTGAGCCCAGATGGCCCAAACTCGACAACCATGGAATGAGGATAGAATATGCGAAGCTCGAATAATAGCTTCTTTGCATATTCCTCTGACTCGGGGCAGCAGGTAAACCGGACCAAATGGCTCCAGTAACCTAAATCCTCTTTGATAACCTCACCTGGGATCCGCAATGGTTCAAAATTGTTTAAAAATTCACCACGATCAGATACGGTAGACACGTGATAGAACAGTGAAAAAAGACAATGGAGCGAGAAATACAATCGAGGCTCACACATACAACTACGAAACTGTAAAATCTTCGTGAGAACCTGATCTCCAAGAAACCAGGTCTCATTGGCCTCAACAACCCCCAACGACATGAACATACAATCATTCATGTAAACAAGCGACATTGTTTTTTTAAAATTAAAAAGAAAGTATAATAAGAAAAAGGAAAAAAAAAAAACCCGCACAAACCACTTCACTAAAAATCGGCTACACGAACAAATACTAGAAAGTACGAAAAAACACACGAGAAATATAACGCAGAAAATCGAACATATCCAGAACGAACGAATACAAAACATAGACAACCAGTCGAAATCAATAATTTTATATTAATCACTGACCGAAATTTATAATGTAAATGTCGGCAAAATTTGTCTTTCCCCGTTGCCCCAGTTAGTCACGTCGAATAAATTCCTAAAATTCATTAATCCATCTTTATCGTAATAATTAAGACGTTGCATTCTTTCTGTTTCAGAAAATGTATACGAATCTACTTTCTATTTCGCAATAATTATTTCTTCGATTACTATTGCGCAAAGAACATCGTCTGACCCCTATAGGATTACGACGGCGTCAATTGGCGCTTATTTTCAAGAAATAAGCAATATTTTTGTCTACTCTAAATCTGCTCCAATAATTTACTCTATTAAGCTAGATGTGCTTGAATCAGCAGATAAACTATTGGCAACAAACTTTA